>JARBWK010000054.1:0-153998 GCA_030556195.1 Anolis apletophallus
CTAGTGGGCCACTGTGTGACACAGAATGCTGGACTAGATGGGCTGAGGCCCCATTCAGCATGGCTCTTCTTATGTTCTTATGTTCTTATGACTGTCATAGTATTTTTAAGTGTTTTAGTGTGTTTTGTATGTTTTTAGATGTTTTTATTGGTTACGGTTTTATCTCGATGTATTGTGTATATGCTTGGAAACCGCCCTGAGCCTCGGGGAGGGCAGGTTATTAAGTTGAAATTAATAAATAATAATAAATAAATAATAATAGTCAACACGGATTGAGCAAAGACAAGTCACGCCAGGCTCACCCGATCTCTTTTTGTGATAGAGTTACAAACTGGGTAGATGCAGGGAACGCCGTGCGTGGAGCGTACCTAGATTTCAGGAAGGCCTTCCTTGGACAAGGTCTCCCATGACCTCCTGGCAAGGAAAGGAGTCCAGTGTGGGTGAGGCAAAACTATGGTGAGTTGGATCTGGAATTGGTGAAGCGAACGAACCCCGAGGGTGATTCATTCTCCCCAAGGCTTCCTCCTCTTCAGCCTGGAGAGAAGGGGTGAGCGGAGTGCCACCAGCAGCAGGGTTCCCTCCTGGGCCTGGGCTTGCGGGGGGTGTGTGTCCTGTGGAACTCTCTGCTGCCAGACCAAAGAGCCATCCTCGACCTGTCTTCATTTCTGGCTGCACTTAAGACATGGCAGCATAGCATGAGTGACAATAGGTGATCTGGAATCTGTCTATTCCAATATCTTAGCATTTTAATATTTTAATATTTTAGTACTGCAAATGTCAAGTTGTGTAAGACGCCCGGAGCACATTGTGGAGGCACCCTTACACAGAGAGAGTCCGGCCTCCGAGAACAGGCCAAAGTTCCTGCTGAGCAGGAGGCACCCTTGCCCCCCCCAAAACTGACACGAGGTTACCATGAACAGCGACTTGGAAGGCCAGACTTGGAAGGCCACAAGAGGCCAGAAAAGGGGCCGCAAAGCGGAGTCCACGGCAGGCGAGAAGAGCCACCCACAGACCACCAACTGCAATGCAAGCTGAGCCCTGCCACAGGCCCAGTGGAGGACCTTCTTGCAGCAACACCAGAGTCGCTCCAAGTGGAAAGAGAGAGAGCCCGGCTGCTCGCTGGAGGGAAGGGGAGGAGAGGCCGAGAGGAAGGAGTCCTTGGAAGGCCTTGTCCTGCGGAGACTGGAGGCCTTGGAGAAGGGGGTGAGGTTGGCTGGGGGGAAGGGAAGGGAAAGAGGAGCCGAGCAAGGGCAAGGCGGGTGGGGTCCTCGAAGAAGGGCCTGGCTTGACCCCGGAGGAGCCCCTGGGGAAGGGGGCCACGGCCGGCAGAGGGAGTTCTGACTTGGGCTGGTCCAGGAGGGCAGCCAGAGGCGGAAGAAGAGACCCCACGAAGACACAACCACAGGGAACAGCTCCCCCTGCCCACCCCCCAAGGGAAGGCTCTCAGGCGGGGACCCTTCCAGCCCCCTCGCGGGCCTGCCTTTCCTCCACCAAAGACCCTCCCTCCACTGCAATGCAACCTGAGGGTGGGGTGGAATTTGCATGGCCCCGCCTACTGCCCCTCCGTTGACCCTTTGCACGGCTCTGCCCACTGCCCCTCCTTTGACCCTTCCCTATGGTACTCAGCAAAGAGAGGGATTGGTAAGCAAATGAGCGTTATGGAGGGGTTTGGGGGGCTGACTCCTCAGGGTGGGAGTTGTAGTTCACCCTACATCAAGACACGGCTCTGTGAGTGTCAGCCCCCCCCCCACACACACACACACACACTGACGATGGGCCTGGGCCAGCTCTGGCACCCAGAAAACCCATGATAAGGCAGATATAATGGGGGCAATTGACCTTGACTGATGGGAATTGTAGTTCACCTGAACCCAGAGAGCAGTGTGAACGCAAACAACAATGATGGGCCTGCACCACATTCGGCACGCGTGCCCAATAGGCCCAGATTCCAATTCTGGTGGCTTTGGGGTGGGATTGGCATTGGCGTTGGTGAGTTGTGATTACTGGGATGTGTAGTTCACCTGCCATCCGAGAGCAGCACTGCAAACCCCTCCCATGCCGGGCCTGGGCCCCACCTGGCACACAGGACCCTTCTCCCAACCACCTGGAGGGAGTGGCCCACCACGTTGGGAGTTGTAGTCCACCCTGTGGCCGGGGAGCACACTGGAGAGAGGGAGGGAGGGCCGGAGAGCCCCACCCAGGATGAGCCTGGAGCTCACCTGCCCTACACTGATGGGAGTTGTAGTCCGCCCACCACCCAAAGGGAAAGGAGCGCTCCTTGCATGAACCTGGGAGTGAGGGGGGATGGGCCGAGAAGCCTGGAGCCAGGCCCAGAGCGCAGGGGGCAGGGCCAGGGGGCCGCCTCGAGGGCCAGGGGCGCGCCCTGATTGGCCCTCAGACGGGGACATCAGGAGGGTGGCAGACCAAGGGGCTTGCTTAGTGAGCCATTCCCCTCCCAACCCTGCTCTGGGCCTGCAAGATGTGGACTGTCACCCTCAACTCCGGGAACGATTCCACCTGCGCTGCCTCCGGGAAATCCTGCCAATCTCTCGGGAGGAAGAAGAAGGCAGGCAGGCGGGGAAAGGCCAGTGGGCTGGGAGGAGAAGCCAAGGCCACCGGCGCTGAAGCCTTGATGCTCCTCTGCCAAGCGACTCTGCTGGACTCCGTTGTCAGACGCCCAAAGACCGCCATTTTCTCCCAAAGCGGTTACTCTGCTCCAAACTCAAGGATGGAAAAAGGAAAGTTGGAGGGCAGGAAAGAGATTGAAAGGCGGGCTCAAAGGCAGCCTCAAAAACTGCGGCAGAGACACCCAGGAGAGGGAACTGGGAAGCAGGTCGCAGGTTTGCTGCTGTGGCTGCTGTGTCGGACTGGATGAGGGCTAGCAAATTGAAACTAAATCCAGAAACTAAATCCAGACAAGACAGAGGCACTCCTGGTCAGTCGTAAGGCCGAACAGGGCATAGGGTCACAGCCTGTGTTGGATGGAAGGGGTTACACTCCCCCTGAAGACGCAGGTTCGCAGCCTGGGAGTGATCCTGGACTCATCGCTGAGCCTGGAAGCCCAGGTCTCGGCGGTGGCCGGGGGAGCTTTTGCACAGTTGAGACTCGTGCGCCAGCTGCGCCCGTACCTTGGGAAGTCTGATCTGGCTACGGTCGTCCACGCTCTGGTCACATCCCGAATAGATTACTGCAACGCACTCTACGTGGGGCTGCCTTTGAAGACAGTTCGAAAATTGCAATTAGTCCAGCGGGCGGCAGCCAGATTACTAACGGGAGCTACATACAGGGAGCACACCCCCCCCCCCTGTTGTGTCAGCTCCACTGGCTGCCGGTCCACTTCCGAGCTCAATTCAGAGTGCTGGTTTTGACCTTTAAAGCTCTATACGGTTCTGGCCCAGCTTACTTGTCCGAACGCATCATCCGCTACGTCCCACCTCGCAATCTAAGATCATCCGGGGAGGCCCTGCTCTCGCTCCCGCCGACTTCTCAAATGCGGCTGGTGGGGACAAGGGAGAGGGCCTTCTCGGTGGTGGCTCCCCGCCTGTGGAATGCGCTCCCTATGGAGGTACGGTCCACCTCATCCCTCCTGGCATTCAGGAAAAAGGTAAAATCCTGGCTTTGGGACCAGGCATTTGCACACCAGCACAAGGCAGCATGTTAGATGGGGATTTTAATGGAAATGGATGAAGAGGGTCAATGTTTTTATGGATTGAATATTGTTTTAACTTGGAATGACTGTGTATGGTGCTGTTGAAACTGTATTTTAATGCATCCTAATGTATTTTAATTGTTGTGGGGTTTTGGGGTTTTATGCTGTTGTGATGTGGGCATGGAATTGTGCCGTACTGTAAGCCGCTCTGAGCCCCCCCTCCCTCGGGGGTTGAGAAGAGCGGGGTAAAATCCTGAAATGAATAAATAAATAAATTTGCACCCGGGGAGCAGGGTGAGCTCCCGCTGCCAGCCCCAGCTTCTGCCAACCTGGCAATTTGAAAACATCAATGTGAGTAGATCAATAGGTACTGCTCTGGGGGTGAGCGCCAGAGTCCCCGAGCCACTCACGACTGGACTTCCTGCCACCTTGGCCTTGACCTCTGTCTGTGGAATGAGGCCCAGGGCGGAGAAAGGAAGAAAGAAAGAAAGAAAGCCCTTGCGTGTTGGAGGCAAGGGGTGTGTGTGTGGCCATCGGCCACCTTGATTAGCACTGAATGCCCTCGCAGCTTCAAAGCCTGGCTGGTTACTGCCTGAGCGAGGGAATCCTTTGTTGGGAGGTGTTGGCTTTCATCAGAAAGGAGGAAACATTGAAAATGGTCAAATAACTCCTCTCAAATCAGGAGAGTGAAGAAAGAGCAAGAGTCAACCAACAGGGGAACCCCAGGCAGGAAACAACCGGGGCCAGCTCACACCTCCCAACAAGGGATTATGCGGCCCCCTTCGCTTCAGAGAGAGAGAGAGGCCTGTCTCCCCCTGAGTTGTGATTCCTGGGCCTGGAATCAAGCCGGAGGGAAGGCGGCCAGACCCCCCTTTGGGCGAAGGAATGGGCTTGGGCTGGGGGGGGCACGAGGAATCCTCCTCCAGGATTCCCTGAATGGGCCGCTGTCCCTTTAAGCATGCAAATGAGCCCGCGAAAGGGCGGGGCGGGGCCGAGAGCGGCAGCCGGCAACCCACCTCGCAGAGACCCCGCCCCTTGGCTTCCCATTGGCCCTCTTCTCCGGAGGGAGTGACGTCACTCGGGCCCCGCCCCCTTCGCAGCAAACGCCGCCGCCATTGTGTCCGAGGCAGAGACTGAGGCGAGCGAAGAGGAAAGAAGGGAAGAAGCAGGAGGTAGGAGAGGGCTGGAGTGGCCCCTCTGTGGCCGGGGAAGAGGCGGCGCGGCCCCCCGAACAGGCCCTCCTGCCTGCCCGACCGCCTCCGTGGCCTTGAGGAGAGAGCCAGCGGCCAAAGGCCCGCCCTCCCTCCCCTCCTTCCTTTCAGGTCTTTGGGACTCCAACTCCCAGAATGCCTCGCAGCAGCCTCCTTGTGCGGCTGAGGGGGAAAAGGAGGGGGACTGAGGCCGCGAGGGGTTCTGGGAGTTGAAGTCCCAAACACCTGAAGGGACTAGGGAGGGGGAGGGCCTGAGCCGAAGCCTCTCCGTTCCTGGTGTTGTGGGAGGGAGGCTCTGAAGGCCGGGGTCCACCCTGGGGGGGGCGGGGGTGAGCCTTCCTTCCCTCCCTCCTTCCGCGTGGCTGCCTGGCCCAGCTCTGCCTCCCAGCAGCACGCTCTCCTGGCCTTTCTCCTGCATCTACGAGCAGCATCCTCGGAGGTGTCTCTCTGTCTGCGGAGGAGAGACAGGCACGGTGGCCGGGTATCACTGGGCGAGAGGAAGGCAGTCCTGGGGAGGAGGGGGAGATGGGGGGGCGGGCTTCCTTCCTGCCTTTCCCTGGGGAGAGACCAGGACGCCACGCAGCCATGCCTTCAAGCGAGAGGAAAGGAAGGAAGGGGGTTCCACTGCTGAACACCACCAGGAGGAACTTCCTGGCTGAGAGAAGGGCTGTTCCACAGGGGAACTCTCTGCTGCTGCCTTCCCCGGAGGGAGTCTCCTTCATTCCTTCTGTGGAGGCCTTGAAGCAGAGGCGGGGTGGCCATCTGTCGGGGTGCGTTGAAGGCGAGTGTCCTGCTCCTGGGCAGAATGGGGTGGCACTGGGTGAGGGGGGGCCCACCAGGGGTCTCTCTCCCGACTCCTCTGGGGTGCCAGGATCCCTCAAAGGCAGCCCCCACGTAGAGCACATGGCAGTCCTTGTAAGGGTCTCACCAGAGAGAGCGTGGACCACCGTGGCCGCGTCAGGCCTCCCAAGGCACGGGCGCAGCTGGCGCACAAGCCTTAACTCTGCCAATGCTCCCTGGCCACGGCCCAGACCTGGGCTTCCTGCAGAGAGGACATCGGCTTCCAGGTGGCAATGGTCTTCACGGCCCAAATTTGAAAACCGGTGGGGTTGGGGGGCTTGACTTCGTCATTTGGGAGTTGTAGATACTGGGATTTATAGTTCACCTACAATCAAAGAGCATTCTGAACTCCACCAACAATGGAATTGAATCACACTTGGGACACAGAACTCCCATGACCAACAGCAAATACTGGAAGGGTTTGGTAGGCATTGACCTTTGAGTTTTGGAGTTGTAGTTCACCTACATCCAGAGAAGACTGTGGACTCAAGCAATGATGATCTGGACCAAACTTGGTACGCATACTCAGTATACCCAAATGTGAACACTAGATGAGTTTGTGGAGAATAGAGCTTGACATTTGGGAGTTGTAGTTACTGGGATTTATAGTTCACCTACAATCAAAGAGCACTCTGAACCCAGCCCACAATGGATCTGCACCAAACTTGGCACACTACCTACATGGCCAGCATTGAATACTGGTGGGGTTGGGGTGGGGCTGTTTTTGAATTCTGGAAGTTGTAGTTCACCAACACCAAAAAGGAAGAGAAGGACAGGCGGAGAGATCTCCAGCCTTCTCTGTCAAAAGGGTTCCTAAGACCATCAGAAATACGTGTTTTATGATGGTCTTTGCGACCCTCTGAAAGCCCCCTAGCTGCCCCCAAGGGTCCCGCCCCCTAGGTTGAGAAACACTGCCTTGTATGGACCTGCCTGGTCACTGAGATCTTCAGGAGAGGCCCTTCCTTCCCTTGGTCCCACTTCCACCTCAAGCTTGGTTGGTGGGAATGAGAGAGGGGGCTTTCTCGGTGTCTGCCCCTCGACTCTGGAACTCCCTCCTCAAGGAAGCCCAAATGGCCCCCTCCCTCCTGTTTTCCTGACTGCAGCAGGCTAAACCTTTTTATTCAGGCAGGCTTTTAAAGAAGAAGGTGTTAAAGGTCAATTCAGGGGTGTTGTGGTCTTGAACCTTGAGGGTGTGCGCTTAATGCGTCATTGCCTATGGCTAGAACAATAAATCTCATCCATCCATTCATTCATGAGAAAGAGCTTCCAGACTGTGAGAAGGGCTGTTCTGCAGTGGAACTCTCTACTGCCTTCTCCAGAGGGAGGGAGTGTAGTGGAGGGAGGCTCCTTCCCTCTGTGGAGGCTTCAAAGCAGAGGCGGGGTGGCCATCTGTCGGGGTGCTTTGAAGGCGCTGGTCCTGCTCCTGGGCAGAATGGGGCTTGGCTGGAGGGTGGCCCACCAGGGTCTCTCCCGACTCCTCTGGGATTCCAGGATTCCTCAAAGGCAGCCCCCACGTAGAGCACATGGCACTCCCCTGCCAGCCAGCCAAGGGCCGCCTCCGTGGCCTTGAGGAGAGAGCGCGCAAGCGGCCCAAGGGGAGAAAGACTGGCTCGGGCTTCGGCCTTCCTTCCCTCCCTCCAGGTCTTTGGGACTTGTGCGCTTATGGGGCTGAGGGGGGAAAGGAAGGGGCCTGAGGCTGCGAGGAAGTCTCGGAGTTGAAGTCCCAAACACCTGGAGGGAGGCAGGTGGGCGTTGGCCACCTTGATTAGCATTGAACGACCTTGCAGCTTTCAAGGTCTGGCTTGTTCCTGCCTGGGGGAATCCTTTGTTGGCAGGCGATTAGCTGTCCCTGACTATTTCTTGCATGGAGTTCCTCTGCTTTTTGAGTTTTGCTCTTTATTTCCTGTCCTGATTCTGGAATCTTTTAATACTGGGAGCCAGATTTGGTTTGCTTTTATGGTTCCCCCCCCCCTTTTCTGTTGGAATTGTCCACCTGCTTCTTGTGGATTTCAGTGGCTTCTCTGTGTATGTTGTGCTTCCTCATCGGCTTCCCTCCGTGGCCAGTGGTTCCCTTGATGTCTGGGAAGAACCCTTTTCCTCCGGGTGGATCTTGGCCTTGACTCTCGTGGCTTCTTCTCGGTCTCGCAGCTCTTCTGACGCCTGTGGTGGGGTCTCCGTTGCCCTGTCAAGCCCGGTTGAGGGGGTCCCGTTCCCCTTGGAGGAGGTGGGCTTCGCAGGTTCCTCTTGCACGGTCTGCCAGGGCTTTCGTGGTGCTTCTTGTTTGACTTGGGTGATGGTTGGAGTGTTGATGTCGGTATCTATCCGTGTGTGAAGGTTCTCTGTAAACTCTGTGACCTGATTGTTGTTCTGGTTTGCGGATGACTAGACATCGAGAGATGGCAGTTTCCCTTTGTTTTCTTTTTCCTTGGTGAATTGGATGTTTGAGAAGATGCTGTTCAGGAGGTTCATAGGAAGGCAATCAAAGCACCTTCAACAGATGGCCATCCAACCTATGTTTAAAGGAGCCTCCACCAGACTCCAAGGCAGAGAGTTCCACTGTTGAACGGCTCTTTTTGTAGCCAGGAAGTCCTTCCTAAGGCTCTGATGGAATTTTCTGTCATTGCTCCAAGCCTCCAGGGCAGCAGAAAGGTAGCCTTCTCTCTTTTCAGAGATGTATACATGGTTATCCATCCTAAGCTTGTTAGGCCCCCCCGGCAGATGAACCTTTGGTTTAAAGGGTGAGGCCAGTTCTGTGCACGCTGCGCTCCACCAGAAAAATCAGTTGCACAGGCTCAAAGGACACATCCAACCACCGAAAAAACACCAACGGGCTTGTAGAAAGCAAGGGATGAGCAGCTCCCTTATGAAATCAGGTTGCAACGCCTTGGTCTTTTCAGCCTTGAAAGACGGCGTTTAAGAGGTGACTTGATCGAAGTGTATAAAATCATGCATGGGATAGAAAAGGTGAATAAAGAAAAAATATTTTCCCTGTCACACAACACTAGGACTAGGGGGCACTCCCTAAAGCTCCAAGGTAGGAAAGTTAGGACTAATAAAGGGAAATATTTCTTCACCCAGAGGGTCATTGGGTTATGGAACTCACTTCCAGAGGAGGTTGTGACAGCTGTCAGCCTGGACAGCTTCAAGGCAGGATTAGACAGATTCATGGATACCAAGGGAATCAGTAGCTACTGAAATGGACATCCAAGTGCCACCTCTGTGTTGATGGAGGCAGGCAGGATTTTCCCCGGGTACTGGTTGTGGGAGGTCGGGAGCAGGTGAGGGTCTTGCCCTCCTTTCTGCTAGAGATCCCTGCATACAACTAGTGGGCCACTGTGTGACACAGAATGCTGGACTAGATGGGCTGAGGCCCGATTCAGCATGGCTCTTCTTATGTTCTTATGTTCTAGTCCTTCCTGAATCTTCGTTTGCGAAGAAAAGCCAAAAGAAGAAGAGAAGATGGTGCTCAGAATTAGACACAGTTTTCCAACTGGGGTCTGACCAAAGCAGAATAGAGGGGCACTGTGACCTCCCTTGATATAGACCAGGTTCATTTGAGTGGATCTATCTGAGCCGGGTAGGTGACCAGGACGGAATAGGGATTCTGTTGGTGTACCGACCACCTCGCAGCACGACGGTTTCCCTGCCTGAGCTAGCCGGGGTGACCTTGGGCCTGGCGTTGGAGTCCCAAGGGTTTATAGTGCTGGGGGACCTCAAGGTTTATGCAGAGACCACCCTGTTGGGAGCATCTCCGGACTTCATGGCCACCATGGCAACCATGGGACTGTCCCACCTAGTATCTGACCCTACCCACAGAGCTGGGGACACTCCCGACTTCGTTTTCTGCCAAGATGGGAGGTGGCGGTGTATTCACTGCAGGGGTGGAGGACGCATTAGAATGGATAAAGTGAAATAATCACCCTCTTCTCAACTTAGAAGGTCACAGATTTGGATGGCATGCCTACCTCTGGTACAAAAAGGTTAGGCTAACCCCATCATTCCCAAAATGGGCGCTACCGCCCCCTGGGGATGCTGAAGCAATCCGGGGGGGGGGGGTGACGGCCAGCTGCGTCCCACACCCATCCCGCTCTCTTTCTCCTCCGGTGCCCGGGGAGAAGAGCGTGAACCTGCCAGAGACGAGCCTGCCAGCCAGCGTGCGCACACAGCCCCCTTCCTCCTCCAAACATGAGCACGGTGTCAGGGCCACGTGTGAGGGGAGGAGGGGCACACTCGTGTTTGGAGGAGGAAGGGGTTGCGTGTGCTGGCTGGCAAGCTTGTCTGCCAGCATCCCCAGCAGGACAACGCAGATTTCTTCCGGGGCAGCTCCTCGGTAGCACGCCTGCTGCCTGGAGCCCCTCCTGGGCCACTTTGCCACCACCTACCACCTCTTTGACCTGGACGAGGAGATGCCGGCCAATGAGTACCGTAGCTTGTGGGTAAACAATATTTCTTGTTGTTTACTTGTAAGTGTTGATGTGGATATTGTCTAGTTTGCCTAGTCTGGAACATGCAACATCAAATCTATGATACTTTATCTCTGTGTGTCTGAATCATATCTATATCTATGGCTGGATGGCTCTTTGTCAGGAGGGCTTTGATTACATTGTGTTGCCCTGGTGAAGGGAGTTGGAAAGGAGTTTTCTGTTGGTCATGGGGGTTCTGTGTGGGAAGTTTGGCCCAATTCTGTCATTGGTGGGGTTCAGAATGCTCTTTGAATGTAAGCGAACTATAAATCCCAGAAACTGCAACTCCCAAATGTCAGGGTCTATTTTTTCCAAACCTTTCCAGTGTTTTTTGTTAGCCATGGGCAACAAGAATGATCCAAGGGATGGAGCAGCTCCCTTACGAAATCAGGTTGCAACGCCTTGGTCTTTTCAGCCTTGAAAGACGGCGTTTAAGAGGTGACTTGATCGAAGTGTATAAAATCATGCATGGGATAGAAAAGGTGAATAGAGAAAAAATATTTTCTCTGTCACACAACACTAGGACTAGGGGGCACTCCCTGAAGCTCCAAGGTAGGAAAGTCAGGACTAATAAAGGGAAATATTTCTTCACCCAGAGGGTCATTGGGTTATGGAACTCACTTCCAGAGGAGGTTGTGACAGCGGTCAGCCTGGACAGCTTCAAGGCAGGATTAGACAGATTCATGGATACCAAGGGAATCAGTAGCTACTGAAATGGACATCCAAGTGCCACCTCTGTGTTGATGGAGGCAGGCAGGATTTTCCCCGGGTACTGGTTGTGGGGGGTCGGGAGCAGGTGAGGGTTTTGCCCTCCTTTCTTGTAGAGATCCCTGTGTACAACTAGTGGGCCACTGTGTGACACAGAATGCTGGACTAGATGGGCTGAGGCCCGATTCAGCATGGCTCTTCTTATGTTCTTATGTTCTTATGGGAGTCCTATATGCCAAATTTGGTTCAATTCAACAGTTGCTGGATTTCAGGATAATAAGAGAAAATGTTTGGTTCAGTTTCATTGTTGGGATTGGTAGGTGCAGGATCAATGACGTCTCTGATTGCTTGGCAGTTATATTTGCTTTTTGTTTTTTTCCATATCGGGCCATCCTAATAATAATAATAATAATGGTGATGATGATGATGATGCCTTTGGGGTTCCCTTCCAACTGGTTGAGTCTTATAACCATAATAATAATGTCCTTCAACATATTTAGTGGAACGTGGATTCAGTGCAGTAACCAATTTATTAACAAAAAAGAAACCGATGGCAAATAGTCAATCGCGTTGATTTGCTGCTGACGAAAATACAGCCGAGGATGACTAGATTGGTAGCAGCAGACCAGGTTCATCCTTCTCTTTAAGATGATTTCGAATGTTTTGACTTTTTTTGTATTACTTTTCTATTCTAAGTTCAATAAATAGTTTCATAATTTCAAACTTGAATGTTTCTAATATACGCCTTTATTATATTTTACAAAAAAAGGTAGAAATATTAATACATATATCTTTCTGTTTAATTGCTATTAAAATTAAAAAATAATTTCTAGGGGGGTTGCTGAGTAAATATTTTTCCGGAAAGGGGGAGGTAGGCCAAAAAAGTTTGGGAACCACTGGGCTAAACAAAGATTTCGGTAATCGTATATTAAGGCCGAATCTGCTTGCAATCTGGAAGAGATAAAAGGGAGGGATGGACAGAAAACCCTTGATGGTTACGCCCATGAGAAGAGGCCAAAGGCCAATATTCAAGGACGAAATAAGATGCTATAGGGAAAAAGATCATTGCAACCTCACAGGAAGAGAAGAGCTAGGCATCAACAATTGGTTTGGTTTCATCAATAAACATTCATAAAAGATGCTCCTAAAGTAGGGTTTGAGGAAAAGAAATCTAAACGGGAGTGCATTTTCAATATGGGAAAGAAGGGCTTAATCTCCAGATGATATGAATACATCCCAGAGGCCAATTTAGAAGACAATAGAATCAAGCCTGTCATGGTCTCTTGGGACTGAGACTTGGGGGGAAACATAGAAGAGAAATGGAAAAAAAGTATTTCAATTCTCAAAACCAGGGACCATTAGAGAGAGAGAACTTAATACAAAATATTTTACAGAAGCGATATAACCCCAGAGTGACCAGCTAAAATGGACAGATCCCATAGAGGGGATTGCTGGAGACGTGGAAACAAAAGGTACCCTTTTCCATGCCTGGTGGTTAAGCCTGATAGTATCTGTCAGATTATAATGGTTTCTGGTGGGAAAATTGCTTATAGTTTAATCTGTATAGTTTCAGAAATGCATGAGTGAGAACAATAGAGAGGTATAGAATTGGTAGAGTGCCACTTTTGGAGTTTCCTGTGCAAACCGGAAAAGAAGGCTGGAATGTGCTTGGTGCTGTGCGCTGAGATGTGGACGGACATGACGGGAGAATGTAGTGCACATATATTTTAAATACAGTGCCGCTGTAAATACAGTCCGGATTTTTCCAACTTCGTGCCTTCAAGAAGTTATTTGCAAGGTCCAAACAGCTGAGATAAGAACGGTGATTTTCGTGAGAGTATAAAAATTTGGAAAGGTGTAGTTATGGAAACAAATAATGTGCTCACCAATAAGGTCAAGAAATTCCAGCCATGTCTCTTTAGAGAGGGTGTGAATCGGAAAGATGAAGAATTTTGCCAATACGGTTTTGTCGCAGCAAGAATTATTATAGCTAAATCGGGAGGGAGAAAGAGAACTACTACAGATAAATTGGAGAGCAGATTTCTTACTAACTTACTTAGGCAATCCCTTGTTGTCCGAGTAAGATTCTCCTCAAGTTTGGTGTACTGGCGGTAAGTCCGTAGGTGACTGTGGAGCCCTATTCTTGACCCACATGTTCTTCCGCAGTGAGGGCATCGGTTTCCAGGTGGAAAGCGTCCCCGGTCGGGATTAGCTTGATGTGCCTTCCTCTTGGCACGTTTCTCTTTTGCCCTCCATTCGTGCCTCTTCAAATCTTTAAATCTCTTTTCCTGTCCACCAATATTCCGTTTTCCGTTCTTGAGTTCGGAGTAGAGCAATTGCTTTGGGAGATGGTCGTTGGGCATCTGGACTATGTGGCCGGTCCAGCAAAGTAGATGGTGGTGGAGTATCGCTTCAGTGCTGGTGGTCTTTGGTTCTTCCAGCACGCTGACATGTCTTGCCTGTCTTCCCAAGAGATTTGCAGGATTTTTCGGAGGCAGTGCTGATGGAATCAATCCTGGAGTCGCATGTGACGTCTGTAGATAGTCCACATCTCACAGGCATATCGCAGGGTTGAGAGGGCAATGGCTTTATATACAAGCCCCTTTGTCTCCCTACGGATGTCCCGATCCTCCAACACTTTCTGCTTCAATGGGAAAAATGCTGCACTCACAGAGCTCAGGAGCTTCAGTGTCAATGTTGACTTTTGTGGAGAGGTGGCTGCCAAGGTAGCGGAAAACGTTCACATTTCATAATGTTACACGATTAATACAAATTACCAAGATGTCTAAGGTAAAAATTAAGAGGTGGGGAGGCAGGGTCTTGGTTGGCTGCAGGATTCCTTTGGGAAAAGACAGGGAGTTTGGTGGCAGCCGGAGTCTGATTTTGGATGCTCAGGAAGGAGATCTGGAAGCCACCGTGGGATGGTAAGCAGCCCAGGTGTAGCACAGCAGTTCTCGTTTGTGCCTGGAGGGCGGGGAATAGGTCCTGGGGCTCCATTAGCATTAGGGCCTGCAGCAGCAGACGTGGATTCAGAGGATGAGCTAGATGACTGGGGTCAAGCGCAGGGCCCTTCGGATGGGCCTCGTTCGCCTGCAGAGAGTTTGGCATGGGATGAGATGATGTTTGGACCTAGCATAGATTCCGATCACCAGGTGGAGATGGGAAGCAGCGAAGGGAGTTATGAACACCCAGGGGGGGAATTCCCAAGAGCTTGAAAGTGAAAACATGGACGAAGCCAGTGGGAAAAAGTGCTAGGGAGGAAAGTTCTCAGGAAGATAGCGACACAGCTGCTGAGAGGCAAGGTCGAACTTTCGATAGGAGACGGAACATAGAGTCTAGGAGGAGGGATTGGTCCCGGGCCCTAGATCGGCCGAGGTCCGTCAGCAGGGATTGGAGAAGAAGAAGCCTAGAGCGCCGAGGACCTCGGCCGAAGGATTAAGTACAGGATCCGTGGGAACGCATCCTCAGTTCTCCGGCCTCGTCTTACCTGTACAGGCGTGAAGCGGAGTAGGACCACAAGCCGTGGTCACCAAGCCTTGCCTTGTTTTTGCCTTGTCTTGTATCCTGATTCGCATTGGTTTGCGAAGCCTTGCTCTGTTCCTGATTCGCATTGGTTTGCGAGCCTAGCCCTGGTTTCCTGATCCGCATTGGCTGCGGAGCTCTGCCAAGTCTTTTGCCTATTTTGCTACGTTATCTTGGACATTGTTACTTTCAGCTTTTTGGATACTCTTTTCACATTGGACTATATTCTTTGAAACTGTTTTTATACTCAATAAAGTAGTTAGCCTTTAGTACGTCTCCGTGTGTGTGTTTAAGGGGCCGGTAAGTCCGTGATCGTGACACCAGGACTCTTTGTGTCCCTCAGCATTTAGCACAGTGTTTCTCAACTTTCCTAATGCCGCGACCCCTTTATGTTCAGCTGCTTTGAGTCTCCATGAGGGGAGATAAAGCAGGCTATAAATCAATAAAATAATAATAATAATACTCTTTCACTTCTTTCTTAACCAGGTAAATGAGGATTCTATGGAGCCACCTCTTGGATGCAGTAAAGAAACCAATAATATAGGAAGAAGAAATCCTCTCAAGGTGATGATCTCGCAGAATTCTTGACCTCACAGATAGAAAAGAAAAAAGGAGCCAAGTATCTGTATTGCAATTAAACACCCTTATTACTGTTGATATGGCAGATAAAACCTATACATGCTTAGCCTGTGGACAGAGTTTCACCCACAGTTCAGGTCTACGTTCACATCAAAGGACTCACACTGGGGAGAAGCCCTTTAAATGCCTGGAGTGTGGACAGAGCTTCACTGAGACTGGAAGTCTACGTAAACATCAAAGAACTCACACTGGGGAGAAACCCTATACATGCCTGGAGTGTGGACAGAGATTCACTTGGAGTGCCGCTCTACGTTCACATCAAAAGACTCACACTGGGGAGAAACCCTTTAAATGTCTGGAATGTGGAAAGAGTTTCACTCGGAGTTCACATCTACGTTCACATCAAAAGATTCACACTGGGGAGAAACCCTATAAATGCCTGGAGTGTGGACAGAGCTTCACTCAGAATTCACATCTACATTCACATCAAAGGACTCACACTGGGGAGAAACCCTTTGAATGCCTGGAGTGTGGAAAGAGTTTCTCTCAGAGAGCAGCTCTACATTTACAGAGGGAGGAAGGGGGAGGAAGGGGCATTCTCTCACGGCGCCCCCTCCTCCCTCTGCCCTCCTCCCTCGTCTGCTTCCATTGCTTTCAGGCGAGGGGATCGGGCCAACCTACACTCAACAAACCTCGCCATGCAGGCAGCCTTCCCCCCTCGCCTTCCTTCTTCCTCTCCTCCTTCCTTCTTTCCTTTCTTCTCTTCCTTTCTTCGTCACCTCTTTCCTTCCTTCCTGCCTGCCTGGCTTTTCCTCCCTCCCTCCCTCCTTCCTTCCTTTCCTTCCTGGGGGTTCTGTGTGGGGCAGGGCTGGGAGGGAGGAGGTCTCCCACGTGGACTGGCGTAAATTGTAGGTGAACTACAGAGTTTTGGAGCTGTAGTTCACCTACATCCAGAGAGGACTGTGGACTCAAGCAATGATGGATCTGGGCCAAACTTGGTACGCATACTCAGTATACCCAAATGTGAACACTGGAGGAGTTTGTGGAGAATAGAGCTTGACATTTGGGAGTCATAGTTACTGGGATTTATAGTTCACCTACAATCAAAGAGTACTCTGAACCCAGCCTACAATGGATCTGCACCAAACTTGGCATACTTTCTACAGGGCCAAAATTGAATACTGGTGGGGTTGGGGGGACGGGACTGTTTTTGAATTCTGGAAGTTGTAATTCACCAACACCAAAAAGGAAGAGAAGGACAGGTAGACAGATCTTCACCCTTATCTGTTAAATGGGTTCCTAAGTCCATCAGAAATATATGTTTTATGATGTTTTTGGCGACTCCTCTGAAAACCCCCTTGCTGCCCCCCAAGAGTCCCGCCACCTAGGTTGTGAAACACTGCCTTATATGGACCCGTCTGGTCACTGATATCTTCAAGAGAGGCCCTCCCTTCCCTTGGTCCCACTTTCATCTCAAGCTTGGTTGGTGAGAATGAGAGAGGGGGCTTTCTCGGTGTCTGCCCCTCGACTCTGGAACTCCCTCCTCAAGGAAGCCAAAATAATAATAATAATAATAGTAAATGGCCCCCTCCTTGCAGTTTTCCTGACTGCAGCAGGCTAACTTTTTTTTTATTCAGGCAGGATTTTAAAGAAGAAGATTTTAAAGATCAATTCAGGGGGTGTAGTGGTTTATGAACCTTGAGTTTGTTTTAATGGTTTTTATCTGGGAATTTTTAAAAAAACCGTTTGTATTTAATGCTCTCTATTTTTATGTTTTACGTTGTATGCTGATGTTTTATGTTCAGCTGCTTTGAGTATCCATGAGGGGAGATAAAGCAGGCTATAAATCATAAAAATAATAATAATAATCTTTCGCTTCTTTCTTAACCAGGGAAATGAGGATTCTGTGGAGCCACCTCTTGGATGCAGTAAAGAAACCAATAATATAGGAAGAAGAAATCCTCTCAAGGTGATGATCTCGCAGAATTCTTGACCTCACAGATAAGAAAGAAAAAAGGAGTCAAGTCTCTGTATTGCAATTAAACACCCTTATTACTGTTGATATGGCGGAGAAACCTTATACATGCCCAGAGTGTGGAAAGAGTTTCACCTATAGTACAGGTCTACGTTCACATCAAAGGACTCACACTGGGGAGAAACCCTATAAATGCCTGGAGTGTGGACAGAGCTTCACTGAGAATGGAAATCTACGTTCACATCAAAAGACTCACACTGGGGAGAAACCCTATAAATGCCTGGAGTGTGGAAAGAGTTTCACTCAGAGTTCACATCTACATTCACATCAAAAGATTCACACTGGAGAGAAACCGTACACATGCGTGGAGTGTGGAAAGAGCTTCGCTGAAAATGGAAGCCTACGTTCACATCAAAGGACTCACACTGGGGAGAAGCCCTTTAAATGTCTGGAGTGTGGAAAGAGTTTCGCATCTAGTTCACATCTACGTAGACATCAAAAGATTCACACTGGCGAGAAACTTTATAAATGCCTGGAATGTGGACAGTGCTTCACTCACAGTTCAAGTCTACGTTTACATCAAAGGACTCACACTGGGGAGAAACCCTTTGAATGCCTAGAGTGTGGAAAGAGTTTCTCTCAGAGAGCAGCTCTACGTTTACATCAAAGGACTCACACTGGGGAGAAACCCTACACATGCATGGAGTGTGGAAATAGCTTCGCTGACAATGGAAGTCTACGTAAACATCAAAGGACTCACACTGGGGAGAAACCCTACACATGCCTGGAGTGTGGACAGAGTTTCACTGAGAATGGAAGTCTACGTAAACATCAAAGGACTCACACTGGGGAGAAACCCTATACATGCCTGGAGTGTGGACAGAGCTTCACTCAGAGGTCAAATCTACGTTCACATCAAAGGACTCACACTGGGGAGAAACCCTTTAAATGCCTGGAGTGTGGGCAGTGCTTCACTCGGAATTCAAGTCTACGTTTACATCAAAGAACTCACACTGGGGAAAAACCCTTTAAATGTCTGGAGTGTGGAAAGAATTTCGCTCAGAGTTCACATCTACGTAGTCATCAAAAGATTCACACTGGGGAGAAACCCTTTAAATGTCTGGAGTGTGGAAAGAGTTTCGCATGTAGTTCACATCTACGTAGACATCAAAAGATTCACACTGGCGAGAAACTTTATAAATGCCTGGAATGTGGACAGTGCTTCACTCACAGTTCAAGTCTACGTTTACATCAAAGGACTCACACTAGGGAGAAACCCTACACATGCATGGAGTGTGGAAATAGCTTCGCTGACAATGGAAGTCTACGTAAACATCAAAGGACTCACACTGGGGAGAAACCCTATAAATGCCTGGAATGTGGACAGAGCTTCACTCAGAGTTCACATCTACATTCACATCAAAGGACTCACACTGGGGAGAAACCCTATAAATGCCTGGAGTGTGGACAGAGTTTCACTGAGAATGGAAGTCTACGTAAACATCAAAGGACTCACACTGGGGAGAAACCCTTTGAATGCCTGGAGTGTGGACAGAGCTTCACTCAGAGTTCACATCTACATTCACATCAAAGGACTCACACTGGGGAGAAACCCTTTAAATGCCTGGAGTGTGGACAGAGCTTCACTGAGAATGGAAGTCTACGTAAACATCAAAGGATTCACACTGGGGAAAAACCCTATACATGCCTGGAGTGTGGAAAGAGTTTCATTTGGAGTTCAAGTCTACGTTCACATCAAAAGACTCACACTGGGGAGAAACCCTTTAAATGTCTGGAGTGTGGAAAGAGTTTCACTCGGAGTTCACATCTACGTTCACATCAAAAGATTCACACTGAGTAGAAACCCTATACATGCTTAGAGTATGGACACAGCTTCAGCTGCAGTTAGATCTTTTTTCACATCAGTGAACTCACTGGGGAGAAACCCTATAAACCCATAGCGTGCGAAAAGAGCTTCTTGGGAGAGTTAAAATCTGCATAGACATAGAATTCACATTGGAGAAAACAGTGGTATCTGACCCCAGAGACACTGTCTTAAAACTGTCTTAAGTCAAGCAAGGAGCTCAGAGACATATAAAGGCGTAAAGAGAAGCAATTCTTAAAGAGGCATTTGGATTGTTGTCGAATGTCTCTTTAAGAACTGCTTCTCCTTATTCCTTTTTCACTTGATATATTGTTGTCCAGCCTTGATGACTTACAACAGGGGTGCCCATTAGGTCGATCGCGATCGACCAGTTGATCGCAAAGGTGAAGCTGGTCGATCGCGTAGCCTTGAGGATGGAGGAAGCAGGAAGAAGAAGCAGGGAGGCTGGCACCGAGGAGGGCGGCCAGGAAGCGCTGCAGGGCGTACTCGCCCAGGCAGGGTCTTCGTGGGAGAACGGACCTCACAGAGTGCAGCCTCCTTTCCTCACTGCGCAGCAGGCTCAATCCCCCCGCCCCCCTTGCCGTTGTTGTGGTTAGCAGGCCAGAGGAATGTTCTGCAGCCGGAGGCTCTGCCTCCGCCTGCAAAAAAGGCGAAGGGACTGGGCCTGGCAAACGGCCCCATGGCAGCAGCCAGGCCATCCAGGGGCTTTCTCCGCTCGCCTCCCGTCCCCTCCGTACTCGGAGGGGGGCGAAAGGCGAGGGGGGAAGGCTGCCTGCATGGCGAGGTTTGTTGAGTGTAGGTTGGCCCAATCCCCTCGCCTGAAAGCAGTGGAAGCAGGCGAGGGGAGGAGGGCAGAGGGAGGAAGGGGCATTATCTCACGGCGCCCCCTCCTCCCTCTGCCCTCCTCCCCTCGCCTGCTTCCATTGCTTTCAGACGATGAGATTGGGCCAACCTACACTCAACAAACCTCGCCATGCAGGCAGCCTTCCCCCCTCGACCCCCTTCTTCCTCTCCTACTTCCTTCTTTCCTTTCTTCTCTTCCTTTCTTCGTCACCTCTTTGCTTCCTGCCTGCCTGCCTGGCTTTTCCTCCCTCCCTCCTTCCTTCCTTTCCTTCCTGGGGGTTCTGTGTGGGGAAGGGCTGGGGGGAAGGAGGTCTCCCACGTGGGCTGGCTGTTCAGGGAGCCTTGGCCTCCCAGCACTCTGCAGTTCCCAGAAAGAAAGGTCAGTTCCCTCTTCACTATTTTCTGTTGGTCATGGGAGGTCCTTGTGGGAAGTTTGCCCCAATTCTGTTATTGGTGGGGTTCAGAATGCTCTTTGATTGTAGGTGAACCATACATCCCAGCAACTCTCCAACTCTCAAATGCCTTGGTCTATTTTCCCCAAATTTCCCCAGTGTTCACATTTGGGCATATTGAGCATTCGTGCCAAGTTTGGTCCAGATCCATCATTATTTGAGTCCACAGTGCTCTCTGGATGTAGGAGAACTAAAACTCCCAAACTCAAGATCAATGGCCTCCAAACCCTTCCAGTATTTTCTGTCGGTCATGGGAGTCCTGTGTGCCACGTTTGGTTCAATTTCATCATTGGTGGAGTTCAGAATGTTCTTTGTTTATAGGTTAACTGTAAATCCCAAGAAAACAAACAGGGTACTATATCAATACTTATGTTGCAAAATAGAGTACTAATGTTGACATTGATAGTAATGCATTTAATATGTAGAAAACCATATATGTTGATTTTTAGTATAATCCTGATTATTCAGCCATAAAACCAGGATTATATTCCACTATAAGTATATAATTGTCAAAATAGAGTGCTGTACTTATGCTAATATTGATAGTAATGCATTTAACGTAGAAAACCATATATGTTGATTTTTAGTATAATCCAGATTATCCAGATATAAAATCAGGATTATATTCCACTATAAATATATAGTTGTCAAAATAGAGTACTCCACTTATGCCATTATTGATAGTAATGCATTTACTGGAACAGGGAATTGTCCAATGCTCTCGAGGAGATTACCCCTAGACGACCTCTCCGACCCCGCCGAAATCGGTCACCTTGGTTTACCGATGAGCTACGATCGATGAAGTGAGAGAAGAGACGGTTAGAGAGCGTGTGGAGGATACTCCGTGACGGAGACCCCTTCCAGTCCAGCTTCCGTTTGGGGCATGGGATGGAGACGGTTTTGGTAGCCATCACAGATGAGCTACGCTGCCAGCTCGACCAGGGCGGATCGGCGCTGCTCTTGTTATTGGACCTCACGGCAGCATTTGATACTGTCAATTATGATCTCTTGACCCACCGCATTGCCGGGGCCGGAGTTAGGGGGACAGTTCTCAAATGGCTGTCCTCCTTCCTCCGGAACCGGCTTCAGCGAGAGAGGAGGGGTGAGGTTGTCTCCGGGGGTGCCCCGCTACTTTGCGGGGTGCCTCAGGGGGCAATTCTTTCCCCTCTGTTATTTAACATCTATGTACGACCACTTGCTCGGCTGGTGCGTAGCTTCGGGCTGGAGTGTCACCAATATGCGGATGACACCCAGCTCATTCTGGGGATGGAGGGCCAACCTGAATCCGTTCCAGATAATTTCCATCGTTGCCTTGAAGCCGTTACTGGATGGCTGCGAGCCAGTAGGTTGAAGGTGAATCCGGCCAAGACGGAGATCCTGTGGCTGGGTTGCCCGGGTATCGGTGGGGTCCAGCTTCCAACCCTGGACAGTGTGGAGCTACGTCCATTGTCAGGTGTTAAAAGTCTTGGTGTCACTCTGGACTCTGAACTGACGATGGAGAAGCATATCTCCATTGTCAGTGGAGCTGCATTT
Organism: Anolis apletophallus; assembly: GCA_030556195.1. Taxonomy (NCBI): domain Eukaryota; kingdom Metazoa; phylum Chordata; class Lepidosauria; order Squamata; family Anolidae; genus Anolis; species Anolis apletophallus. The sequence goes on from JARBWK010000054.1 coordinate 21,661, forward strand.
TTCCATCTCTGCCAGGCTAGGAAGCTGGCCCCCTACCTGTCCCGAAGCGACCTAGCCACAGTGGTCCAAGCCACGGTCATCTCGAGATTGGACTACTGTAACGCTCTTCACGTTGGCCTTCCTCTGTCGGTGACCCGGAAACTTAAGCTTGTGCAGAACTCTGCGGCGCGGCTGTTGGCAGGTGTGCCAACATGCTGCCACATCACCCCCATCCTGCGCGAACTGCACTGGCTTCCAGTGGAATTCCGGATCACCTTCAAGGCCTTGAATGGTCTGGGGGAGTGTACCTAAAGGACCTCCTTTCCCCATATTATCCCTCCAGACCAGGGCTGTCCCACTTCTACCGGACCGGGGGCCTGACCTCCGGTCACTGATCACCTGGGGGGGGCCTTAGGGTCTCTGCCCCGGCTCCGCCCCTCCCCAGCTCCGCCCCGCCCTGGCCCCGCCCCCTCCACCAGCTCCGCCCCTCCCCGGCTCCAATTTACTTACAATTACTAGTTGCATTATTAATTATAAAATAAATAAATAAAATGGAACTGAATGAAATAAATATAAATATAAATAAATATCAGAAGAGAGATGGATTGAGGAAGGGAATATATATGGGAGGGAATAAATATAAGTAAATATCAGAAAAACACAAAGAAAGATGGATTGAGGAAGGGAATATATATGGGAGGGAAATAAATAGAAATAAATAACATAATAGCATGAATTTGAGCAAGGAAGAAAGGATCACCCCAGCAAAACAGCCCTCAGTTCCAAATTAAATACATTATTATATTTCTGCCCAATATTTTCCCACATACTTCTCCTAAAAAAATCTCCCAAAAATGCCATAATAAAGGTATTAATTGCCAATCCTACACATATTTTGCATCTCATCAAGAGATGAAACCAAAGTATAAATAACTATAACAATAATTATTATTATCTGGGATTCACTAAGGGCCCTACCACAGCCCTATATCCCAGAATATCAAGGCAGAAAATCCCACATTATCTGAGTGTGGACTCAGATAACCCAGTTCAAAGCAGATACTGTGGGATTTTCTGCCTTGATATTCTGGCTGTATGGAAAGGGCGCTAACTGTAATAGTGTTCAATTTTGAGTAAACATGCACACAATTGTGCAGCTGGCCTTTCCCCCAGCTTGTGTGGCCTTTCCACACAGCCGAATAAAATCTCACAGTATCTGCTTTGAACTGCATTATATGGCAGTGTGGACTGAGATAATGTGGTTCAAAGAAGCTATTGTGGATTATCTGCCTTGATATTCTGGGATATATATGGCTGTGTGGAAGGGCCCAGAATAGAAAGAGACCCCAAAGCCTATCCACTCCCACCTTCCATGCAGAAAATTACAATCAAAGCACCCTCAACAAATGGCCATCCAGGCTTGAAAACCACCATAGGAGACAGGCTCCAAGGGGCTGTCAAACAGAAAGTTCCTTCTAATATTTAAGTTGAATCTCTTGACCCATTGTTTGAATACATTGCGTCCTAGGGCCCTTCCACACAGCACATAACCCAGAATATCACGGCAGAAAACCCACAATATCTGCTTTGAATTGGGTTACTAAAACCCCTTCCACCCACTGAATAAAACCCCACATTTCCTGCTTTGAGCTGTAATATATGGCAGTTTGGACTCAGATAACCCAGTACAAAGCAGATATTGTTGATTTTCTGTCTTGATATTCTGGGTTATATTGCTGTGTGGAAGGGCCCCGAGTCTGTACTGCTATATATTCCAGTTGGAAGCAGAAAATATGGTTTTTTATTCAGCTGTGTGGATGGAAGAAGGGCCCTAGTACCCAAAGCACCAGAAAACTAGCCTGCCCTCTCCTCAATGTGATGTCCTTTCATATTTAAACATGACTACTATCATTCCCCCTTCTCTCAACCTTATTTTCTATACAAACTAAACGTCCCCAGCCCCATAGTAAAAAGAAAAACAGGCAAACTGTTCCGGAGGCTTTCCTGCGCTGTGAAAGGCACTCGAGGAGGAGGAGGGGGAGGAAGGCAGCTCGGCTCCCTACCTCTTCCAGAAAAGAAAGCGACACTAAAACAAGGCAGAGGGAAGGAGAGAAGGGGGAGGGCCAGGACAACAGCGAGTGCCTCACTCACTCCCCAAAGGAAAGAAAGAGTCCCCTGCTCTGAAATCCTAAAAGGAAAGAAGTGGGCTCCCTCCCTCTGAAGAGGAGGGAGAAATGAACCCTCAGGAGAAACCCAAAAGCGACGCTTTTCCCGCTCTCCTTTTGGGTCCCTCCTCGCAAAGCATTGGGGACACCAGTCAGCAACCCCACAAGGACACAAAAAACACACCGACAGACTCCTCCTCCTCCTGAAGCACCTCCAACACTACACCACTTCCTCACACAGCAACACAAACTCTAATCCAGGAACTCCTTCAAAGAGCAGCCGCACAAAAGCCATCCAACACCCACAGCTGCAAACTCCCATCAGGCAAAGTCCTCAGGCGCCACCAACATACATGGACCCCAGCTAGTCCCAGGCACGCAGGAACTTTTGGAGCCACACAAAACTCCCCCCTCCAGCCAGAAAGTGACCCCCAACCACGCAAAAAAGAGGGAAAGCAGCCCAGTCCCCTCTTGAACAGGGGGCCTGACCTCCACGCCCCTTGGAGGGAGCAACCCAGGCTCCAGCGCCTCACTTGCTCACTCCACGTGCAGCAGCAGGAGAGCCACTGCCTGAAGTAAATAAAGCAGCTGCACGCCGATCACGCCGAGGAGGCCAGTGGCTCCAGCTGAGGGGTCAGTAAGTGTGGCGCGGAGGGCAGTCGGAGGAGGCAACCAGAAGGAAGGAAAAGAGGACGCCGAGGGACTCCCACCCGGCAGTGGAGCGGCTGGGAGAGAAGGGAAAGGGCCTCTGAAAAGTAAGAACAGGAACCCTTCCCATCACCCGGAAGGCAGCAAGAGCCAGCACCAGGGGTCCGGCAGTCATCCCGGAGGGGGAGGGGCCAAGGGAGGCGGCCCCGCGACCCCCAGGTTGAGAACCGCTGGCCTACGCCATCTCCGCGGCGCCTACGCCATCTCCGCCTCACAAAGACGGAGCGCGCCGATTGGCGGGGGGGAGGGAGGGAGCCTGCTTCTCCCCACCCCGCCCCTCCCCGCCGTGAAAGAAATATATTAAAAAAAATAAATAATAATAAAAAATTTTTTTTATTTTAAACAGCCGATTTCTTTCTGAAAAGGGTAGGGGGCCGTAGGGAAGGGGCTGGGGGGCCGTATACGGCCCCAGGGCCACCAGTTGGACAGCCCTGGTCTACAGTATCAAACGCTGTTGTTAGATCTAACAAAACAAGCAGGGCTGACCCACCCTGGTCCAGCTAGCGGCGAAGTTGTTCTGTAATGGCGACAAGCACAGTCTCCGTCCCATGCCCAATACGGAAGCCGGACTGGAAGGGATCAAGTCCAGCTGTGTCGTCTAAGAACCGCTGCAGCTGATCCGCTGCTGCCCTCTCAATTACCTTGCCTAAAACGGCAAGTTGGAAACCGGACGGTAGTTGGAGGGAGCCGAAGGGTCTAAGTTCGGCTTCTTCAGCAGCGATCTTACCATAGCCTCTTTCAAACCCCCTGGGAACACTCCTTGCTCAAGGGAGCTGTTGATGATCTTTCCCAGGGGGCCTCATAGCCCCTCCCGGCAAGATCTAACAAGCCAGGAGGGGCACGGATCGAGGGAGCAGGTAGTTGGTCTAGCTGCAGCAAGTAACTTATCAACAGCTGCTGCCCAGCAGTTGGAAACGGGTGAAGGTGGGCCCATCGAGTGGCGGCGGAGTCTCGAGCTCACTTACTGTATCAATCGCGGCTGGGATGTCCCGGCGGATGTTCGAGATTTTGTCGACGAAATAGTTTTTAAAAGCCTCAGCTGAAGGAGCCAAATCCCTATCGTTTAGGACAGGCGGAATTGATGTCAGAGACAGAATTATCTTTAAAAGTTGAGCGTGAACTAGCCGACTCTAGCAAGGAAGAATAGTAAACCTTTTTGGCTTCCTTGATAGCTCGCTCATAAACATCTTTAAATTTTAATGGTTTTTATATGGGATTTTTTAAATACTGTTTATATTTAGATCTGTTTTAATGTTTTAATGTTTTGAATTGTATGGTGATGTTTTATGTTCAGCTGCTTTGAGTATCCATGAGGAGAAATAAAGCAGGCTATAAATCACTAAAATAATAGTAATAATACTCTTTCGCTTCTTTCTTAACCAGGTAAATGAGGATTCTATGGAGCCACCTCTTGGATGCAGGAAAGAAACCAATAATATAGGAAGAAGAAATCCTCTCAAGGTGATGATCTCGCAGAATTCTTGACCTCACAGAAAAGAAAGAAAAAAGGAGTCAAGTATCTGTATTGCAATTAAATACCCTTATTACTGTTGAGATGGCAGAGAAATCCCATACGTTTTTAGCTTGTGGACAGAGTTTCACCTATAGTTCAGGTCTACATTCACATCAAAGGACTCACACTGGGGAGAAACTCTATACATGCCTGGAGTGTGGAAAGAGTTACACTTGGAGTTCAGATCTACGTTCACATCAAAAGACTCACACTGGGGAGAAACCCTTTAAATGCCTGGAATGCGGACAGACCTTCACTCAGAGTTCAAGTCTACGTACACACCAAAGGACTCACACTGGGGAGAAACCCTATACATGCCTAGAGTGTGGACAGAGCTTCACTAATAGTGGAAATCTACGAAAACATCAAAGGACTCACACTGGTGAGAAACCCTATACATGCGTAGCCTCTGGACAGAGTTTCACCCATAGTTCAGGTCTCCATTCACATCAAAAGACTCACACTGGGGAGAAACCCTATACATGCCTGGAGTGTGGAAAGAGTTTCACTTTGAGTTCAACTCTACGTTCACATCAAAACATTCACACTGGAGAGAAACGCTATACATGCCTGGAGTGTGGAAAGAATTTCACTTGGAGTAGAGCTCTATGGTCCCATCAAAGGACTCACACTGGGGAGAAACCCTATACATGCCTGGACTGTGGAAGGAGTTTTGCTGAGAGTTCACGTCTACGTTCACATCAAAGGACTCACACTGGGGAGAAACCCTATACATGCCTGGAGTGTGGAAAGAGTTTCGCTCAGAATTCAGCTCTACGTTTACATCAGAAGACTCACACTGGAGAGAAACCCTTTAAATGCCTGGAGTGTGGACAAAGCTTCACTGAGAATGGAAGTCTACGTAAACATCAAAGGATTCACACTGGAGAAAAACCCTATACATGCCTGGAGTGTGGAAAGCGCTTCACTAATAGTGGAAATCTATGTTCACATCAAAACACTCACACTGGAGAGAAACCCTATACATGCCTAGAGTGTGGAAAGAATTTCACTTGGAGTAGAGCTCTATGGTCCCATCAAAGGACTCACACTGGGGAGAAACCCTATACATGCCTGGAGTGTGGAAAGTGTTTTGCTGAGAGTTCAGCTCTACGTTCACATCACAAGACTCACACTGAGGAGAAACCCTTTGAATGCCTAGAGTGTGGACAGAACTTCACTGAGAATGGAAGTCTACAGGGGAGAGTTGAAAAATAGACCTTGACATTTGGGAGTTGTAGTTGTTGGGATCTATAGTTCACCTACAATCAAAGAGCATTCTGAACCCCACCAACAGTAGAATTGGGCCAAACTTCCCACGCAGAACCCCATGACCAAAAGAAAATGCTGTGGTTTCTGGTGGTCTTTGGTGACATAACATAATCAAAGGATTCACACTGGGGAGAAATTCTATACATGCCTAGAGTGTGGAAAAAGTTTGACTCGGGGTGGAAATCTACGTTCACATCAAAGAATTCATACTGGGGAGAAACCCAGAGACACTCTCTAAGACTTTTTCAAACTTTTAATGTTGGCAATACTCTTTTTGGACACACATCCTTTTGTGACAGGATCATTCAGTTTAACTAGCATGCCGGAGGGTAAACCAACTCCATATAAGATATTCAATCCCTCCCTCCCTCCCTCTCTCTTTATGCAACCAATGTTTCCTATCTCAAATTGACCTTTTTAGTCATCAACGTGCTTGTAAAAAGCGTGGGATGAGTCCTTCCTGAGAATCTTCGTTCGCGAAGTAATGCCAGGATATATACATACATACATACATACACACACACACATATATAAATGCTCTGTTTTGAGTGACATAACTCAAGATCCATTGGACAAATTGCCACCAAATTTGGCCACAAGTAACATACTAACTCAAGGAGTGACAATCCCTTTAAGAAATGAATTTGTCTTTTAGGTGTTGTAGTTTATTTATAATAAAAGTACAATCCAAGAGCATTCTGAACTCCCACCAATGATGGTTGACATTTGGGAGTTGCAGTTGCTGGGATTTATAGTTCACCTACAATCCAAGAGCATTCTGAACTCCTCTTCTTAGAACAGGCCTCAGCCCAGCCTGGCAGTGCTATCAACGGCACCCAAGGGGCCTCCAAGGCCAGAGAAGCAGACTCGGTGAAGAGGAGGCTGCCGCCGAGTGGGTGGAGCATCCCTACTTCGCGGATTTTCACTTATCGTGGGCCATCCCGGAAGTGATCACCTGCGATAAGTGAGGAAGCGCTGTGTATGATTCACGCAGACACATATATGTATATGACAGATATAGTATCATAGATTTGAAAGGGACCTCTAAAGGAGAATTATATGTTGCATGTTCTAGAGTAGGCAAACCAGGCAGTCTCTGCATCAACAAAAAGAAATAACAAAAAATACTCTTTACCCACAAGCATAAAGAAATTGCATATATTAGAAACCAACAGTTTTTCATTATTTTCCAGATCAACAGACGGCCACAGCAATGTGTGGCAGGGAATTGCTAGTACATGTATATAATATAATATAGTAATATAGATATAAGCTTCATATAATTTTTACTGTATTATAATAATAATAACTGCGGGTTTATGGCATTGTATATTTCTGCCGCTTCTGTGACTGTTCATTTGTATTTTGCTTCTGTCGCCCACTTGTCAATGGATGTCCAGAATCAGCAGCATCCACCGCGGTCCTTTTTATCCTAGGCGACGACCGAACCAGTATAGACTTTGTTTGGGTTTGATTCTCCATAGTGCTAATGGGTTCAGTGCCCTGAGTTCCACTCCTCAGCTGAGACCTCTCTGGCTTGGTTGGACCCGCTGGTAGTTACACTACCGCCAGCCCAGCTCTCAGCATCCTTGGAGCAGTTAAGCCCCCCACCACGACAAGGTGGCACCACTGGCAGAATATGCAAAGGGAAGCGAAGAACCTGCATGGATTGAAGTCAATAATCGGAAACTTCTGAAAGCACAGCAGACAAAGAATCAGTAGAAGAAAACTGCCCTAGAAACCAGAGCTGACGGCAGGCACAACAATGATTGCGCGGGCAGTTCCTGGACAAAACTGAAGGAAAAGTTGACAAGGAGAAGACCTGGTGATGGCTCACGAATGGGACCCTGGAGAAGGAGACTGAAGAAGGCCTGGTTCCTGCAGCCAGGAGCAAGACATCAGGACAGAGGCCATTAAGGCCAGGATTGATTGAAAAATCCGCTGATGACCCAAAAGGCAGACTTCAAGGAAGCCGGTGAAACCATGGATCATCTCCTCAGATGCTGCAAGAAAATCGCACAGACGGACTACAAACAGAGGCACAACTCTGTGGCCCAAAAGATTCCCTGGAACTTATGTCACAAGGACCACCTGCCAGTAGTAAAGAACTGGGAAAGGGATCATAAACCTGCAAAAGTAGTGGAAAATAAATACGCAAAAATACTGTGGGACTTTCAAACCCAGACTGACAAAGTTCTGGAACACAATACACCAGATATCATGACAGTGGAAAAGAAAAAAAATTGGGTTATTGATGTCGCCATACCGGGTGACAGACGCGTTGAGGAAAAACAACAGGAAAAACTCAGCTGTTCTCAGGACCTCAAAATCGAACAGCAAAGACTCTGGCATCAACCAGTCCAGGTGGTCCCAGCGGTCATTGGCACACTGGGTGGCGTGGCAAAAGGTCTCATCCGGCATTTGGAAACAATAAACATTGACAAATTCATGATCTCTCAACTGCAAAAAGCCACCTGACTTGGATCTGTGCGCATCATTCGAAAATACATCACACAGTCCTAGACTCTTGGGAAGTGTGATACGAAATTCAGCATAGAGATCTCATTTGCTGTGACAAAGTGTGTTTTTGTGTCAATAAAATAATAACTTCATTTTTGTACCCTTCCTCCATCTCCCAGAACGGACTTGGGGCGGCTTACACATGACACAAAGTGCCTAAAACAACGCATAAAATAAACACAAAGGACAAGACAGAAAGTGAAACCAAGAGCCTATGGAATAGCAGCTTAAACTCCGAACAACGCCCGATAACCTATGGTGACAACTGCCATAAAACATGGCCAAACTGTAAAGAAGGACAAGGGAATACGAGTGCAAATTGTAGCTAAGGAACAAGGGCACGGGGTGAAAGTGGAGATTAGACTCCGAAATGCCCCCGTTTTCTTGACGAGACCTCTTCCCCCTATGTGACCCTTTATGTGTTGACACTACTCCTGTTATCTCCTCCGAGTTTTTAAACATTTTATATGTACATGTGGCTCGCCCCCTCGTTTTTGTTTAGATTCACTTTTGTTGTTGTGTTTTCATAGATGTATTTTTATTGTGTTTATTGCTCTTACTGTGTTTATTGTTTTCTGATGTTTGTGATATTTTTTGTATTTGTTCTTCGGGCATGTAAGCCACTCTGAGTCCCCTTTGGGGAGATGGATGCGGGTTAGAAATAAAGTTTATTATTATTATTATTATTATGTGCAGCGGTTAGGCAGGGGCAATCCATGATCCTAAAGCACTTGCAAAACGAGGGGGCTGGTGCTTTGCTTCTAAAGTGTTGCTAAAGTTCTGGGGATGAAAATTTCAGAACTGACAAAACTTTCAAAATTTCATTATTATTTTGTTATTGGAGATTTTTATGACAGAACCAATTGGGAAATGCAATTTATAATGAAATTTTAAAAGTTTTGTTAGAGTTCCGAAATTTTCCCCACCAGAACTTTAGCAACACTGCAGAAGCAAAGCACCAGCGCCCCCTGGTTCTGTAAGTGCTTTAGGACTATTTAGATCCATGGGTTGCCCGCGCCTACTGCCTAGTTTCCTCTGTAGCTGCTCCGTGGGGTTCATCACAGACATCGTTCTCAACAGATTCTATTCTGCCTGCGATTAATACAGTAGAGACTCGCTTACCCAACCTTCATGTGCTGTTTTGTAATCCGCCCTGAGTCCCTTTGGGAGATGGTGGTGGGGTGTCAATACAGTTATTATTTGTTTATTGAGGAAAAGAAGGGACAATAGAAGAAGTTAAGAGAAAACATCAAATCCTCAACCTGGTGGGCCATCATCCAGTCCAACCCCATTCTGCCAAGAAGCAGGAAAACTTCATTCAAAACACCCCAGACAGATGGCCATCCAGCCTTTAAACAAAGCTTCCAAAAAAGGAGCCTCCTTCCACCATGTCAGCTGCCCTGAGTCCGCCTTCCTTCGGGGGTCGAGAAGTGACGGGAGAGAAATACGGTAAATAAATAATAATAAATAATAAATGGTGAGGTGGATCTGGAGTTGGTTAAGCGAAGGAACCCCGAGGGTGATTCATTCTCCCCAAGGCTTCCTCCTCTTCACCCTGGAGAGAAGTGGGGGACGGAGGGCCATCCGCAGGGTTCCCTCCTCCTGGGCATCCCGGTCCTGCTCAGGGTCTTCGTTCATGACCCAGATCCGTGGTTCCCAAAGTGGGCGGTACCACCCCCTAATGGGCTTTGAGGCGATCCAAGGGGGGGTGGGAAGCTCAGGACAATTGGGGGGCACTGAAGTCCTGCAAGGGGGTGGTGGCGGGATTCCAACCCTGTGCAGGCGCTGCCTGGAAACCGCAGCACGTGCCCCCTTCCTCTCCTCAACTCCACCCATGGCGCAGTACCTTGGAAGGAAGGGGCGATACGGGACTGCATCGTGGGTGGAGTTGAGGAGAGGAAGGGGGCGCACGCTGCGGTTTCCAGGCAACGCCTGCCCAGGGATTCCAACTGCAGGCTGAGACAGTCGCGCACATGCAAGTGTTTGCCTGCCAGTTGGTCCAGCGGAGAAGAAAAGCCTCCGCGTCTGCAAACGCCCCCAAGTAGCTGCGGCATTTGCAGGCGCCTCCTGGGCGATGGCCGTGGCACGAAGGAAAATGCAAGCAGCTCCCAATTTCCAAGGTCCAGTATTCTCTATTGCCCATTCCATTGTTGGTGGAGTTCAAAACGCTCTTTGATTGTAGGTGAACTATAAATCCCAGCAGCTGCAACTCCCAAATGACAAAATCAACCCCCCCCCCTGCAACTCCACCAGTGTTCAATTTTGGGTATATTGAGTATTTGTGCCAAATCTGGTCCAGATCCAGGGTTTTTTGGGTTCAGAGCGCTCTCAAAATGTAGGTGAACTACATCTCCCCTAAATCACTGTGGATTCCTCCCAAACCCCTCCAGTATTTTCTGTGGGTCCAGGTCTGTCATTCATGGGGTCTTGGCTGTGGAAGTCCGAGCTGAATTGGTCAAAGGTACTGCAAATCCCATCATCCGTTGTCCATACTCCCCCAAACGTATTGTTTTTGTGATTAATCACTAGGCTTTAATTGGGTTCCATTTGTAACAATGAAAATACATCCTGCACATTAGATATTTGCATTAGAATTCATATGAGTAGCCATATTATCTTTGAAGTAGCAACGAAAATATGGATGGGGGTCACCACAACAGGAGGAGCCTTATTTAGGGGTCATGGCATTAGAAAGGTTGAGAACCACGGCATTAATACATATATGTTTCTGTTTAGCTGCTATTACAATTTTTAAAGAAATTAATTTCTAGGGGGGCTGTGAGCAATTTTTTTCTGGAAAGGGGGCGGTAGGCCAAAACGGTTTGGGAACCACTACTGGTTATTCTCAAAGTGGGCGCTACCGCCTCCCGGTGGGCGGTCACACCTTTCAGGGGGGCGGTAGAAGCCTCCAATGAATTTGGGGGGCACTGAAGCCTAGAAAGGGGGCGGTAGCGTTGCCCTGGCGTTGGGTTGCCCTCCTCCTTCCCTGTTCCCCACCCACGCCATAGAGCTCCATGGGTGTGGGCGGAGCTCCGGAGAGGAGGGGGGGCGACCTTGCGCAGAGCCCACCCCTTCCTCCCCTGTACCCCCCCCCCCCCCACACCATACAGCCCTGTTGCAACTTGCAGGTGCGCACACTCGCGCGCTTGTGACCTTTTGCCCCAACTACATCTACGGCAGACACCCTCGGGGGTTGTGGAGTCTTTTGGAAACTAGGGGAGTGGAATGATGTCCAGGGTGGGAGAGAGAAGTCTAGTTTTCTTGAGGCAAGTGTGAATGTTGAAATTGGCCACCTTGATTGGCATGGAATGGCCTTGCAGCTTCAGGGCCTGGCTGGTTATCGCCTGGGGGGATCCTTTGTTGGGAGGTGTTAGCTGGCCCTGATTGATGCATGGAGAAAACCACTGGGCACCTTGCCAAAACACAAGCAAACAACAGAGGGCCATTCAAATAGGTGATCATAGAGTTCTCATCCCTAGAAGGGTTCTGCTCCCTTTTAGGCATTAATTTCCAGGGGGCGGTGAGCAAATCTCTTTCTGGAGAGAGGGGGGGAAAGGTTTGGGAACCCCTGACCTCCTAGGTGAAGGGTCAGGAGGCAGGGCCATGGAGTCTGGCAGAGGGGACCCAATGGGGAGGGAGGGAGGGAGGGAGAGCCGGGACTCCAGGGGAGAGGAGCAGGACTCCAGGGGGCCTGAAGGGACGGGGGAGGGGAGGGAGGGAGGGGAGGGAGGGAGGGAAGGGCGGGCCCAAGCAGCACAAGGGAGCCCAGCAGGGACAAGGAGGCCAGAGGCTCCTCCATTCACCCAGGCAGGAGAAAGGCCCCACTCAGGATCAAGGGCCTGGACCGCCTGAGGCACCCAGGGACCCCGTGGCCTCCTCAGGCAGGTACCATGGACAGCTCTCTCTCTTTCTCTCTCTCTGGGGGGAATTAGCCTTGGCTGGTGGGAGTTGTAGTTCACCTGCTGCACCCGCAGAGCACTGGCCACGCAAACCGCAACGGTGGGCCTGCCCCACATTGGGCAGGCGTGCCCGATAGGCCCAAACTCCCATTCTGGTGGGATGGGCCAACTTGGCCTTTGTGAGTTGTGGTTGCTGGGATGTGTAGTTCACCTGCCATCCGGGAGCAGCACTGAGAGCCCCTGCCATGCCCACCTGGCACACAGAAACGCCCCCCCTCCCGACCACCTGGACGTACTGGAGGGAGTGGCCCACCATGATGGGAGTTGTAGTCCACCCTGCGGCCGGAGGGCACCCTGGAGGGAGGGAGGGCCACACACCCCACCCAGGACGCGCCTGGAACTACACTGAGGGCGCTTCCGGGAGTTCATCTGACACGATGGGAGTTGTAGTCCGCCCACGGCCTCAAAAACGAAAATATTGGTTGCTTACCAGTAACTGAAGTTCCCTGAGTGGTCCCTGTGAATCGTACTTATGGTATTTCCCGCGCCTGCGCCGCGGAATCTTATAAAAGCTAATATCTCTTTAAATGGAAGCCCCGCCCACATCCCCTCCAGCATATATAGCCAGTGGGAGGGGCTGCCACCTCAGATCCGTTTACTCCGCCGCAAAAAGCAGCTTGAAGGTCTGAGGCATGACATCAGCGGGGAAGGATGGGCGGGAATGTACGATTCACAGGGACCACTCAGGGAACTTCAGTTACTGGTAAGCAACCAATATTTCCCTTTCGTGGTCACTGTGAATCGTACTTATGGTAGACTAACGAGCTAATTATTGTGGCTGGTGGGCGTCATGGCACCGTAGATCAAAAAGGGCTGCTTTACCACCAAATGCCCTTATGAAAGTCATGCATGATAAAGGTAAGTAGAGAAGACCAACATCTTCCTAACAGAAGTCTTGTTACTTCGAATATAGCCTCTGAAAGAGTAGTTAAGTTACCATAAATTTAATGAAGTGAAATGGTAAGCCAGACAAGCCTCTGTGACAATCCAGAAAAGTATTCTCCCAATACTTCAAGTCTAAACCGTACTATGCATGATGAAGACGGAGAGAATAACCGAAGCCAGTGACTAACAGAGGTCTTCTACTGGCACATTTTGTTTACCTCAGAAGCATTTTTTTTTTTAAAAAAAAATAAATAAATTTCTGTATACACGTATATAGTTCTCAAGACTAAAAACTATAGCATATGGTTAACATATAGTATATGGAGACTCCGCATTAGATGTTGAAGTTGTCGCAGGAAGGATTGATTACTTCCAGGACCATGCTTTCTTCCAGGACTACGCTTGATCTCTGCAGCATGACAGTTAAGTTGTATGTTTAGGCCCTGTGGTTCAGAAATAATTGGACTATGCTTGTTCTCTGCAGCATGACAGTTAACTTATATGTGGAAGCCCTGTGGTGCATAAATAATTGGGCCATCCTAATGAGTTAAATAACTATGTTGATTCATCCAATCAAATGTGCTTGCAAGTTAGAAATAAGGATTTTCCTGGCAGTAACGGGTACAATACATAGTGGGAGAAGCGTCTGGATGAAACTACGGTATATTAAATTGGTACCGTGATATGCTACCAAGTATATTATTACTCCATGCTGTAATAATACTCCATACTCCATACTCCATGCTGATATAAGGATGAGTATACATGTTATTAAGCATATTTCAAATCAAATTAAGCATGTTTCATCTTTCATGGTGAAGGTTCAAATAATGAGTAGATCCGAAAAGAACTTTCCAAATGAGTTTTAAGTTATAGCTATTGAACTCTTCCGAGAGGTAATGTCATTGTCTCCCTGACGAGAATGTATTCGCTTGAAAGGTAGGTTGCTCAAGACCTGCGAGTGAATAAAGGTTAATAATCATCTCCTATTCTGCTAGCTATTCTTAAGAGTTACATGCTCCACTGGTTTCCCACCTTGAAGTTTCTTGTGGCATCCCGGTCACTAGCTTTTCTTGGATTAAAGAAATTAAACTTGCAGTAAACAAGCGTAACACTGCTAAACAGAGATTTATGTAATCATACATAACCGTAGAACAAACCATAAGCCAAGCGACCACACTGTGTATGTTTCCACTAGTCATTTAGGCATTTTAGTGGTGTTACAACTTTAAAATGCAGAAATGTTGCATGGCTGCACTTGGCATTAGTAAGACTAATCTTACAGAACACATCAGCCTGTTTACAGAAATTCGTTATACGCTAACGATCGAGTCCTGAATGCTACGCAAGGCATTAATGCTTATCCAGTCACTCTTAGTTGCTGATAGTATTTTGTTAAATTCTTCTGGTGCTCCTACAGTTTTATTGTTATTGCTTAAGCGCCATTCCATCAACTGCCATATCTGCAGGCTACATGAGTCCATAGCCTGAAGGGCACAATGCACAGATGTCTGATGGTCTGGTTCATAATCGAAATAACCAAATAAGAGGAAAAAACATGCCTACATGGTCTGAAATATGAAGAGTAGCAATTGTAAAGTTACGTATTCCACATAAATCAGATTTGAGAAGGAATAGAAGCTTCGATTAGTCACCAGTATCCTGTTATAGATACACAGATAGCTGTAATGTCACTGAGATGAAATGGGTTAACATGGCACATTCAGGGAAATCCAAGTGAATCCCAACTGATATGCATCAAGCAAAGGACTGGTTTTATATAATGAAGGAAAGATCTACTGACAATAAACACTCCTGAAATTAGTTTTAACAAATGAAGTGTCGTTAATAACAAGGAAGAATAGTAGAAAATAATACTATCCGAAGTTGATAGAAAGGACTCAACAGGTGAAGTTTCTTAGGTTCAGCACATTAGTCCTCATTCCTGTTAGACAGTCAGAGGTAACTGAAGAAAGTGCAAGAGAAGAGCACTAATGGATATCTGTGGTCTGGTGACAGTAGTATCCATTCAAGATTGATACCCTCAGCAATCAGTGGCCTGAGAATAACCTCATGTGACATCACATGGAGGGTAATGTTAATAATAATATTTATATATTATGTATTTAAGTTATTCATATTCCGCTCCTTTTCAGTCCCAGGGAGACACCTAGCGGATTGCCCATATACCTGCAAACATCCAATGTCATTGACATATACAGCATATAAAGACAGACATAAAGTCAATTTAACATTCCGGAAATCAGTTCAATTGATCCTTATCACAAAGTGGTGTTTGAACTTACCACTCGATGGATGCAACTGCTCTTTGGGTTGCAAAGGTCGACAACAATCTACACAATTTGGTCGAGAGCTCAACCTGATCCGGGTAGAGCTTAACTACATGACTTCCAGATAGTAGAGATCTTATGAATCTCCACATGCTATTTGAAGTTCCTAGACTCCATAGTCATTCTGTCTATTAGTAAACAACTTATCCATGCCATCCTCCTTCATGTTCATCGGATGCCCAGATGTGCTCCCTCAGTGAATAACTTCCATTTCAGATCTGCGCCCTCTATGTTGTCCTTTAGTAGGTTGGTGAAGACCAAGCCTTCCCAGAATAGGCTAAGATGGCCAATGGCAATGTGGCCTCATGTATTTTAATATGTTGTTCCAGCTGCTTCCAATTTGAATAGCACTGAAATATCTCTGTTTTGCTGGTTTGAGTCCCTCGATAGAGGTGAGAAGGGTACAAAGTCTTAAACAATAAATAAATAAATAAGAGGTCAAGTAGATGAGACAGTTGTGGTCAGTGCATGTAACATTTCGACCTCTAGTAAGGTATGGTAATGTTACCAAGTAATATATTCCCTTCATTTTATATGGTCAGATGAGACCTGTCAGGGTCTAATACGCAATGTTTATGAAATACATTGTCTCGCTCCTGATACAAGAAACATATATAAATACTCAGTAAACATATACGTAGAAATATGAGTATGCGACTAATGTTGCTGTCCTTGAGCAATCAGGGATCACCAGCAATGAGGCCATGCTATTGAAAACACAGCTGCAGTGGACAGGGCGTGTCTATAGAATGGAGGAACATCGGTTTCCAAAGTAGTCTTCTATGGTGAACTTGCCCCAGGTCAGCCCTAAAGAGATAAATGGACTTTCTATAACAACATCTCAGGCTCGGCCAGATAGATCACCAGCAATGGACCACCCTGGCCTCACATCTGGAGGCATGGAGACACAGTATTCACCATGTTGTGGCATCTTTGAGAAGACATGTTAAATAGGTCTCTTAGAGAAAACGGCAATGCAGTAAGAAACGCAACTTGGAAACAATCTAACCCATGAGATTTCTGCTGTGCTTTCTGCAAGCGAACTTGCTTTCCTCAGGTTGGCCTTTTAGTTATCAACACGCTTGTAAAGAGCGTGTGGAGAGTCCTTCCAAGAAGCAATGCCGAGAGTCCCATAAGTAAGGGTGATAGTGACCTGGTATGAGGAACGTCCTCTTGGTTAACTAAAACATGCTCTTAGGTTTGTAGTTAGAGCCCTGTCAATTCAACAGTATCTCAATCCATGCCTGTTATCAATTATGTAAGGCCACAAGCACTCCAATGCCCTCAAGAGCAAGTAAACATATTATAATTATGTCAGGCCCAAGTTATTTTTCTTATTTTTTTTTTTTTATTATTATTATTATTATCATTACTTCGCTATACGTTTTGAGAGCTGTTGTTGCTCTTAGACACCTTAAAGTCCTACTGCTTGGCATGACTGCATGGACTGCTGTTACTTCCCACCAGAGCAGTATCTATTGATCTACTCACATTTACATTGATCTCAGTGCCATCAATAACAAGTAGATATTATAGGAATGTCTCCTATAATATCTTAGGCTCAAGTAAGTATCCCTCTGACATAAGTATCTGGGACTTGTGGCTGGGACTTTGGTGCTTAAATTTATCTACGTGTCAAGGCCCTGGTGATGTCCACAGACACCTCCAAGGGCACACAGCCGGCATGCACTCACATCTACCTGCCTTTGCTAGGTTGCCATATGCCTGGGCCCTGGGCCCTCGACGTTGGCCTTCGGGAGACTCCACAGGGGCAACCTGCGCCACGCAGCCAGATCCGCAAGGGTCCTTGGCGACGATGTGGAGAAGCGCCAGCTCGAAGCGCAGCCGCCGAAGATCGAGCGGCGGCAGGAACGCAACCCTGGGAACGGAGGGGGAGGGACACGAGAGCGAGCGTTTTTTTAGCGAGAGGCATGAGAGGCAGCCTGCCGCCGAACCCCTTCCTTCAGAAAAGTATTCAAAGTTGGCGCTTCGGTACGGGCGCGCGCTCTCCATCCTGGCTCTCCGCTACTTCCCTAGCGATCACCGTACGCTGCTACTGCGCATGCGCAAGGGTCCTCGGTGTCGAGAAGCGCCCCTTGCGCATGCGCAAATGTTCTCAGTATCGAAGAAGCGTCCGCTGTTGAGGGGGAGAGACATTCCGGCGCTCTCTCTCTCTCTCTCTCTCCCTTTCCCGCTTGGAAGCGAATGCGGAAGGCAAGGGAACGAGTGAATGGAAGGCTCGAGAGGAATCTCCTCCGGTACGGGAGTGTGGCTCCCCAGCTAGCATGTGCGCGCGTGCGCGTGTGTAAGCCCTTCTCCTGAGAGTAACAAGAGGCTGCTGTGCGGTACGGCCGTACCGGGGAGAGTGGCTTCTGGAGGTGAAGCCATGTATCAGCTGTGGAGGAGCCTCTCAGTAGGCACAACAGATTGGCCTCTTTTGTTATGGTTGGAGCTCAACGGAGGGCCATTGATTCTTCTGTTTGGCCGCTTTCAAGGGACTCCAGTCCCAGCCGTCCTGCGCATGATCCCAGTGGGTCAGAGGCGCCAATTGGGGGACTCCAGCCCCGACGGCCTCGCGCATGCTTCACACCAGTAGTGGAGCAGAGGCGCTCACCTCCATGGTGACAGGCTCATGAGCTCAATGACAGTTGGCGGCCATTTTGGCAGCATTTATCCTCAGCCTTTCTTTTTTCCGTTAGAGCTGCCATCCTGGTAGCCAACGGACACTCAGATGTCTGTTTCCTTGCCTTGAAACCTCCCATTGCCTTGCAGCACTTGGCGATTTCCCTTGACACTCCTAGCCTTCAAGATCACATGAAAACTCTCTTTAGTTGTCCAAACACAAGAGTCCACAATGGCTTTAGAAAACCAACTCTCA
The DNA here is from genome assembly GCA_030556195.1 of Anolis apletophallus. Classification (NCBI taxonomy): domain Eukaryota; kingdom Metazoa; phylum Chordata; class Lepidosauria; order Squamata; family Anolidae; genus Anolis; species Anolis apletophallus. The sequence goes on from JARBWK010000054.1 coordinate 39,891, forward strand.
ATGAGTGACAACATTAGTTAATATAAGCAGTAAATAACAATGATATGAACTTACAATTTGACCTAAACTAATTTAATGCTAGTCATAATTCATGAGAAACCTTCTCAATTAATTATTAGCTTAACTATGAAATGGAGATAACGAATAGCAATATTAATAATATTAATTGATAGTAATTAATATTTAATGTCTTCTAATTAATATTTTTGTAGTTATTATACACTAGTCAAAGAAATATTAGAAAAGAAATATTAGAAAAGAAATATTAGAAAAGAAATATTAGATAAGAAATATTAGACAAGATTCCTAGCTGTCGCAACGGCGGCGGATAAAAGGATCTGAGGTGGCAGCCCCTCCCACTGGCTATATATGCTGGAGGGGATGTGGGCGGGGCTTCCATTTAAAGAGATATTAGCTTTTAAAAGATTCCGAACTGTCCGCGCAGGCGCGGGAAATACCATAAGTACGATTCACAGTGACCACGAAAGGGAACCTCTTCCCCGGCTTGAATCCAGCCCGGGCCTCGGTGGGCCTCTCCTCCGCCCAAACCGCGCAGGACCCAGGTGAGTGTGCTAGTGTGTGAGGCGGGGGGGGGGAGGCCTCCAAGGCGAGCGGCCCAGAGAGAGGGGGGAGCCCCGCCTCTCTTCCCGAGTGATTGGCAGGCCAGAAGAAGCTGGGGGGGGGGAGATGGGGGGCTGACCTTGCGTTCTGGAGTGGCAGGACCCCCAGGCCAGGACCCCCCCCCCCCCCGCCCTGCCCCTCTTCTTGGCCACTTCCTCAGGCCACAGGCCCTTCTGTTTTGAGCACTGATCCCCTTCCTTTCCTGTCCTTGAGGCCCCCCCTCCCCCCCCCAGAACTCCCCCTTGACCCCTGGCCTTTCTCATCTTGCCTCTCTTCTGCAGGCTACACCTCCCCAGCAGCCAGGAGAGGCCTGGGGGGGGGAGATGGGGGGCTGACCTTGCACTCTGGAGTGGCAGGACCCCCAAGTCGGGCCCCCCTCCCCGCTCTGCCCCTCTTCGTGACACCCACTTCCTCAGGCCGAAGGGCCTTCTGTTTTGAGCGCTGATTTCCTTTCCTGTCCTTGAGCTCTTCCCCCTCCCCCAGCCCCCCCCCCAGCCCTGACCCTCCTCACCTTGCCCCTCTCCTGCAGGCTACACCTCCCCAGCAGGCAGGAGAGGCCTTGGGGGGGGGGGGGGGAGAGCAAGAGAGATGGGAGTCTGAGCCCGCCTCCTGGGAGTGGCAGCACCCCCAAGCCAGGCCCTCCTCCCCTCCCTCCCTCCCTCTTCGTGACACCACCCACTTCCTCGGGTCAAAAAGGGGGTTTCCTTTCCTGCATTGATCTCCGTCCTTCCCGTTCTTTCTCCAAGGCCAAGGCGCCTTGGTCTCAGGGCGGCAGGAAGGAAAGAAGGAAGGAAGCCCCCTCCCTCCCTCGGGCTCCCCCCTTGACCCCTGGCCCCCCTCCTGCCTCCTCTCAGCCTTGCCTCCTTCTAGGCCAGTGTTTCTCAACCTGGGGGTCGGGACCCCTGGGGGGGGGTCGTGAGGGAGTGTCAGAGGGGTCGCCAAACACCACCAGAAAACACAGTATTTTCCGTTGGTCATGGGGGTTCTGTGTGGGAAGTTTGGCCCAATTCTATTGTTGGTAGGGTTCAGAATGCTCTTTGATTGTAGGTGAACTATAAATCCCACAACTACAACTCCCAAATGACAAAATCAATCCCCATCATCAACTCCACCGGTATTTAAATTTGGGCATACTGGGTGTTTGTGGCAAATTTAGTCCAGTGAATGAAAATACACCCTGCATATCAGATATTTATATTATGATTCATAACAGTAGCAAAATTACAGATATGAAGTAGCAATGAAAATAATTTTATGGTTGGGGGTCATCACAACATGAGGAACTGTAGTAAGGGGTCTTGGCATTGGGAAGGTTGAGAACCACTGTTCTAGGCTAAACACGCCCAGCAGCAGCTCCTCTTTCAGCCGCTCCTCATAGGGCTTGTTCTCCAACCCCCCCAATCACCCTGTGAGTAGCCCTCTTCCTCTGGACACAATGGGGGGATTCCAGCTGTGAGAGTCCCCGTCTCTCTTCAATTGTGGGGCCCAGAGGGATTATTCCAGGGAACGTGGCCTGACCAAGGCGGAATAGAAGGGAGCGTGGCTTCCCTGGATCCAGGCACTCGGCTCCCCTTGATGCAGCAGGCCAGAATCCCATGGGCTTCCTCAGGCGCCCCGTGTCCTTCCTCCCCACGAAGAGGACCCCAAGGCCGTCTTTCCCCCACATCCTGCCCCCCGTTCTGCCACTTGGCATTTCCTCTCCCTTCCTTCCTGTTTATTCATTTACGGCAGGGGTGCCCACACTTTTCCAATATGCGAGCTACTTATAAAACAACCAAGTCAAAATGATCTCCCCCCCCCCCACTACAGAAAAGTGAGAGCCATATAATATATTTTAACACTGAATTCAATTCAATGTGAGTATAATAAGCCCCTGAATTTATTCATAATAATGATGATGATAATATTCATTCAGCCTCTGCTAATAAGACCCTGGTCCTGGCATTCAAGTCCCTCTGAGGTCAGGGCCCCCCATATCTAAGAGACAGTTTAATGATACTCCACCACCAGAGACTGCCACGGTCAGCTCATGAGAATCTCCTCTATGTCCCTGGCCCTAGAGAGGTCTGTTTGGAGTCCACAAGACAGAGATCCTTCTCCATTGTAGCCCCAACCTTGTGGAACTCCCTCCCTCCCGCCAGACCAAAGAGCCACTCCTGATCTACATACATTTTAGGGGCACTTAAGACATGGCTCTTCAGAGGAGCCTATGGTTGAGAAACAAGCGGTGACTATGTAACCTGTTTATTTTAATTGTGTAAGTCGCCCAGAGCACCTTTGGTGGAGGGCCACTCATAAGAAATAAAGTTAGTTAGTAATAATAATAATAATAACAACAACAGGTTCCTAGAGTAGAAGGAGACCTCCAAGGGCCATCAGTCCAACCTCCTTCTGCCATAAGGGAAAAACACAATCAAAGCATTCCTCACAGATGGCCATTCAGCCTCTGATAATAATAATAATAATAATAACAACAACAATGGGTTCCTAGAATAGGAGAAGACCTTCAAGGGCCATCCAGCCCAACCTCCTTCTGCCATAAGGGAAAAAACACAATCAAAGCATTCCTCACAGATGGCCATTCAGCCTCTGATGATGATAATAACAACAATGAGTTCCTAGAATAGGAGGAGACCTCCAAGGGCCATCCAGTCCAACTTCCTTCTGCCAGGGCCCTTCCAGACAGCCCTATAACCCTGAATATTAAGGCAGATAATCCTACAATATCTGCTTTGAACTGCGTTTTCTGAATCCGCACGGCCATATAAAAAGCAAATAACATGGGATTTTATTCAACTGTGCCCGAATGCAACTCAAGGCAGTTTACAGATTGGCAGCAATTCGATGCCACAGGAGCCATCAAACACAATTGGAAACATTTAGCACATTTTATAAGAACCATGTCACAATCATTGAAAACGTATCGTCACCAATAATTTCCTGTTAACTCATTTCCCAAAAGTATTGTCTCAACCGTTCCATGTTCACTCTCTCCTGGTTCCATGTTCTTCTATTGCCCTGCGTTCCCAAAGGCTTGTTCAAAGAGCCAGAGTGTCAGGAGGGAGGGGGCCGATCTAATATCGGGACTAGGAGTCAGCTGCATTAAAATCACTACTGGCCGAAAGGTCATGAGTTCGAAGCCAGCCCGGGTCAGAGTGAGCTCCCGACCCAAATTGTGTAGTTGTTGTCGACCTTTGCAGCCCGAAAGACAGTTGCGTCTGTCAAGTAGGAAATTTAGGTACCACTTTGTGGGGAGGCTAATATAACTGATTTAGGAGGCCATAAAATCTCCAGGAAGTATGCAAAGAGTGAGGAAGCAACAGCTCCCCTGGTGGCCAGAAGCTGGAATGTTAAATAGCCTCTGAGTGTCTGTCTATATATGTTGTGTGTCTATGGCATTGAATGTTTGCCATGTATCTCTCTCTCTCGGCATTACTTCGCGAACGAAGATTCAGGAAGGACTCATCCCACGCTTTTTACAAGCGCGTTGATGACTAAAAAGGCCAATCTGAGATAGGCAAGTTCGGTTGCAGAAAGCGCAGCAGAAAGTCTCCTTGGGTGATGTTTTTTCCAAGTTGCGGTTCTTTCTGCGTTGTCGTTTCTCTTCGAGACCCATTCGGCGTGTCTTCTCGAAAGAGGCCGCAGCATTGTGGATAGTGCTTCTCCATGCCTCCCGATGTGAGGCCAGGGTGGACCATTGTTGGTGATCAATCTGGCCAAGCCTGAGATGTTGTTTCAGGGAGTCCTTATATCTCTTTTGGGGGCGCCTCTTGCGCTGACCCGTGGCGAGTTCACCGTAGAGTAGTATCTTTGGGAGGCGGTGGTCCTCCATCCTAGAGACGTGCCCTGCCCAGCGCAGCTGTGTTCTCAATAGCATGGCCTCAATGCTGGTGGTCCCTGCTTGCTCAAGGACAGCAACATTCGTCACATAGTCGGTCCAGTGTATATTTAGGATTGTGCGAAGACAGCGCTGATGAAAGCGCTCGAGGAGTCGTAGGTGTTGGCGATAGGTGACCCATGTTTCAGACCCATAGAGGAGAATGGACAGTATGATAGCTCTGTACACACTGATTTTGGTGCTTTGTCTCAGGTGCTTGTTGCTCCAGACTCTTTTGTGAAGCCTTCCGAATGCACTATATGCCTTTGATAATCTGTGATCTATCTCTTTGTCAATCTTGGCGTCTGAAGAGATGATGCTTCCCAGGTAGGTGAACTGCTGAACGGACTTAAGCACAGATGTGCCTATGCTGACGTGAGGATGGTGGTGTTCTTCCTGTGGTGCGGGCTGGTAGAGAGGACTTCTGTTTTCTTCAGGCTGACTTCCAGCCCAAACAGCTCTGCAGCTGTTGCAAAGCAGGATGTGAGGCGCTGCAGGGCTGCTTCTGAATGGGCGACAAGGGCAGCATCGTCAGCAAAATTAGCTCACGGACTAGATAGTTTAGAGTCTTAGTGCGAGCCCTCAGACGGCTTAAGTTGAACAAGCTACCATCAGTACGATAGCGTATATATATGCCGTCTTCTTCTTGTAGGTCTGCCATAGCCCTTTGGAGCATCATGCTGAAGAAGTATGTAAATAGGGTTGGTGCAAGAACACAACCTTGTTTCACTCCATTAGTTATGAGAAAGGGCTCGAGAGAGCATCGCCATATCTGACTTGACCGTGCTGGCCCTCATGTAACAGGACAATCATTTTGAGGAACTTGGGGGACATCCTAGACGTTCCAGGATCTGCCACAGACCTTTCCTGCTCACAGTGTCGAAGGCTTTGGTGAGGTCGACAAATGTTACATAGAGTCCTTTGTTCTGCTCTCTACATTTCTCTTGCAGTTGTCTAAGGGCAAAAACCATATCTGTGGTGCTCCTATTTGCTCTGAAGCCGCATTGGCTTTCAGGGAGAAGTTCTTCTGCAATAGCCGGAACTAATCTGTTCAGGAGTATCCTTGCAAGGATTTTTCCAGCAATGAAGAGCAGTGTTATACCTCGATAGTTTGAGCAATCGGATTTTGTTCCCTTTTTCTTATACAGGGTGATGATAACTGCATCTCGGAGATCTGATGGCAGTTCACCTTTTTCCCAGCAACTCACAAGGAGCTCGTGGAATTTAGCATGCAGTACATGACCTCCCTGTTTCCAAGCTTCAGGTGGGATTCCATCGATCCCGGCTGCCTTGCCATTTTTCAACTGCTGTATGGCCTCAATGGTCTCTTCCAGAGTGGGAGCTGTGTCCAGTTCATTTTTCATTGGTTGTTGTATCATGTGTTGGATAGCTGAACCTTGGACTACTCGGCTGGCATTAAAGAGACCCTGAAAATGTTCAGCCCATCGGTTCAGGATGGAGGTTTTATCAGTAATTAGTGTTTGACCATCTGTACTGTATAAGGGGCTTTGGACCTGATAAGTAGGTCCAAACACTGCTTTGAGAGCTTCATAAAACCTCTGTGATCACCGAGATCTGCACAGCGTTGTGTCTTTTCTGATAAATCAATCCACCACTTGTTCTGGATGTCTCTGAGTTTTTGTTGGAGTTTACTACATGCGAGACGAAAGGCTGCTTTTCTTACATGGCAAGATGGCTGGGCGAGGAATGCCTGGTGAGTGGTTCTTCTTTGCCAACAGCTCCTGGATCTCTTGGTTGTTTTCGTCAAACCAGTCTTGGTTTTCTTAAGGGAGAATCCTAGGATTCTTCAGCAGACTGCAGGATACTGTTTTTGATGTGTTGCCAGAGCGCTGTAGGAGAAGAATCTGTAGGGTGGACTTCAAGTTTTGCTTGCAGATTTACCTGGAAGTTGTCTCTCACAACAGCCTGTTGAAGACTGTTGACTTGGAGTCTCCTCTTTAAGATGCCACCCTCTTAGGTTTGAGCTTAAGGTGTAGATTTAGTTTACATCTTACAAGGCGATGGTCTGTTTGACATTCTGCACTGGGCATCACTCGAGTATGACGGACATCACGAATGTTTCTCTGGCGCACTAAAACATAGTCAATGAGGTGCCACTGCTTGATCGGGATGCATCCAGGTGGTCTTCAAGCTATCCTTCTGCTGAAAGATGGTGTTTGTAATAGTCAGCTGCTGTTCTGCACAAAACTCTAGCAGAAGGCGCCCATTATCATTACAGTTTCCAACACCGTGCTTGCCTAATACACCTTTCCAGGCTTCAAAGTTTTTTCCTACTCTGGCATTGAAATCACCAAGGATAATGATTTTATCTTCTGCAGGGACCTTTGTATGAGGTGGCGTAGGTCTGAGTAGAATTTGTCGAGGCGATGGAATTTTTAATCATAAAGCCTACTCCTGAAAGATGTTTCTCAGTTTTGGGTTTGCCAGACCAGTAGAGTGTGTAGCCGGCACCGTGTTCTTTAAGGCTGCCTTCCTCATGGAGACGAACTTCGCTAAGAGCAGCGATGTCAATGTTAAGCCGTGATAGTTCATGGGCTATTAGAGCAGAACGACGCTCAGGACGTCCACTATCTGCAGAATCTTGCATGGTTCTGATGTTCCAGCATGCAAGTGTCAGTCTATTTGCACCTTTGCAGGCAGGTGTTGGCCTTTGTTTCTTTGTCTTTGTTCGACCGCATCGGAAGATGCCCGTTGGCCGCGGCTAGCCAACCAGGTAGACGGGGATGAGCTTTCGTTAGGCCACCTTTTCTAGGCCCCTCTCCATACGGAGCAAGCAGTGCTCTCCTTAAAAAAGGCTGCTTGGTCGCTCAGGATGCTGCCGAACAAGACTGTCATCACCCGGGTCAGTCTCGAGCGACCAAAGTCCTGAACCGCCTGCATGCAGGGTTGGGTCTGCGGCTTCCAGTGCATCTTTACACCTACCGTTTCGTCCCTCGCCTATCGCTACAGGGCTTTTTCGGAAGTTGGATGTGTCCTTCGAGCCTGTGCAATGGATTTTTCTGGTGGAGCGCAGCGTGCACAGAACTGGCCTCACCCTTTAAACCAAAGGTTCATCTGCCAGGGCCTAGCAAGCTTGGACGGTGGCAGCGAGGTCCTCAGGTCGTAGGTTTGGTTCGAGTTTCCTTCTCTTAGATGGTTGACCTTACAGGGTTAGACGAGCACCATCTGCCCGGGTTTGAAATCAGAGTTTTCCTTCTCTTAGGATGGTTGCCAAAAGGCTAGAGAGCCCATCCTGCCCTTTGACGCTCTTTGTCAGACCCTTCAGTTGTGACCTGTCTGGCATGGGAGGCCCTACCGCCGGCTATTATGCCACCGCCAGCATAGCTCACAACTTCACTAGGGTACGCAAGCCTCTCCCCCACTGCAAGGGGGCGCCAATGGAGAGGTTGCCATGTATATGCACATTGTAATCCGCCCTGAGTCCCCTGCGGGGTGAGAAGGGCAGGATATAAATACTGCAAGTAAATAAATAAAATAAATATCCCTAGGGAGGGAGTTCCATAGCCGAGGCGCCACCACGGACAAGGAAGGAAGGCAGGCCCTGTCTCTCGTCCGTGCCAGGCGCGCTTGCGATGAAGGGCAGGATCAAGAGCAGGGTCTCCCCAGACGATCTTAAGTTCGTGGATAGTTCATATGGAGACATATGTTTGGACAGGGAAGCTGAGCTGGAACCATTTAGGGCTTTATAGGCTAAAGCCAGCACTTTGAATTCTGCCCGGTAGCAAAATGCTGTCTCTTGCATTTGACCCTGTTGAACTTTGTTGGGAGGTGTAAGCTGGCCCTGATAGATTCCTCTCTGGGATTCCCCTGATGGACCTCTCCCAACAACCACCAGGTCCGACTACACAGAGAAGCCATTGAAATCCACAAGAAGCAGGTGGGAATTTCAACAGAAAGGAGGAAACTGTAAACATGGACACAATGTGGCTGACAGTATTTAAAAACCTCTAAAATCAGGACAGTGAACAAAGAGCAACACTCAAAAAGCTCTGCAATTCCAGACAGGAAGCAATCAGAGCCAGCTAAATGATTCCTCCAGGCAGGAAGCAGACAGGCATTGAAGCTGCAAGGCCATTCAGTGCTAATTGAGCTGGGCAATTGCAACATTCACACTTGCTTCCAAGAGACAAAGAGTTCTTTCTCCCACCCTGCACGTCATTCCACAGGGGGATTGAGATATATATATATATATATATGTATATATATATATATATATATATATATATACACACACACACACACACACACTGGCCTGGTTTCCAACAGACTTCCCACCTCTGAGGTTGCCATATATGTGGGCGAGATGTGGTTCCAAGAGAGAATGCTTCTGCAACGTGGGCAGGCAGCCTGGAAAACTCACAGCAACCCAGTGATTCCGGCCATGAAAGCCTTCGACAACGTTGTTGTTATATTATACTCGCTTGGAAAAGGCCTTGTTTGTTTTTGGATGTGAGGTCTTGTCAGTTTGATCATTTGTCATTCTACTTTTTAGGGGGAAAGGTCAGTTCGTTTAGGCATGTTCCCATTAGAAAATGCATAAGGGTGTATGGGTGAACTACAATTCCCAGAATCGTGCTCCAATCCTCCCCAAACCCCTCCTGCATTTTAAAGTATGCCGCATTGGGTCTGTGTGCCAAGTTTGGTCCAGATTCATCGTTGGCTGGGTTCAGAGAGTTCTCTGGATGCGGATGAACTACAACTCCCAGAATACAAGGTCAATTGCCCCAACCCTCCACTATGTTCAGTTGGTCATGGGGGCCTCCATGCCAAATTTGGTCCCAATCCATTGCTGGGGAAGTGGGGGTTGCAAGAGAACTGCAACTCCCAGAATGCAAGGTCAGTCGTCCCGTCCCCCCCCCCATATGTTCAAGTGGTCATGGACTTCTCTGTGTCAAGTTTGGCTATGGCTACGGTTCGTTATTGGTGAGAGTCACCTTTTCTCTGCATGTGAGTGATAGGCTTGGTTGATTAATAAAAGAAATTGTTCGAGACTTGTTTCGGATGTAGGGGGCGCTGGTGGTTCAATTGGGAATTGAATTCTGAATTTTCAGGGAAAAAATCCAGAACTTTTTGAATTTTCAAAAAATTCCGATTCACTTTGTTAATGGTTAAAAATGTTGTTTCCTGTTTCATTGGGCGGTCTTTACTTTGAAAGTAGTTTTTCCACTCCAGAAACTTTGTCTGTGTGGCACAAACTGTGTTAAATTGGTGGAGAAAAGAAATCGTAGTAGTAGTAATAATCTTTATATACACCCCGCCACCATCTCCCCAAAGGGGAAGTAGTTTATTTATTTATTTATGGTATTTTAAGCCAGTGTTTTTCAACCTTTTTTGAGCCGCGGCACATTTTTTACATTTACAAAATCCTGGGGCACACCACCAACCAAAATAACACAAAATGACACTCTAACACAGTAATACATATAGTTAATATGTTTTTAAATGTATTTATATGCTCAGTGTGAAACCTGGGCCTGTTTCAATGAACACAACATAGATATCCTGGCAGGAATGGCAGAAAGACACAAACTTCCCACACAGAACTCCCATAACCAAGAGAAAATACTATAAGAGTTTGGTGGGCATTTATTTATTTATTTATTTATTTATTTATTCGTCTTGTTAGTCGCCCTTTCCCGTAGGCTCAGGGCGACTCACATTGTGAGTCGTGAACAAGTAAAATCAGGGTAAAACAAAACACACTAAAATTGCCACAACCAGCGCGCAAGCATGGTTTGGGCATGGTTTTATATACATAAACCTAAGCACCGAACGCCTGGATAAAGAGGAGGGTCTTACAGGCCCTGCGAAATGTCAGCAGATCGGCCTGCGCTTTGACTGTGGGGGGAAGAGCATTCCACAGGACCGGTGCAGCGGCACTGAATGCCCTCCTCTGCGTTGAGGTCAGATGAACAGATCGCCGACTGGGCACCACCAGGAGGTTTTGGGACTCGGATCGCAGTGGTCGTGGTGGACTGTAATGGGAGAGGCGGTCCCTTAGATACACTGGCCCCAGACCATTCAAGGCCTTAAAGGTTAGAACCAACACCTTGAAGGTGATCCGGTGCTCTATCGGAAGCCAGTGCAGTTCGAGCACAGGCGTGATGTGGCAGCGAGATGGACAACCTGCCACCAGCCGTGCTGCTGCGTTCTGCACCAGCTTGAGCTTCCGGATCACCGACAAAGGAAGGCCAATGTAGAGGGCATTACAGTAGTCTAGTCTTGAGATGACCGTGGGTTTTGGAGTTGTAGTTCACCTATATCCAGAGAGCACTGTGGACTCAAACAATGTTGGATCAGGACCAAACTTGGCATGAATACTCAATATGCCCAACTGTGAACACAGATGGAGTTTGGGGAAAATAGACCTTGACATTTGGGAGTTACAGTTTCTGGGATTTATAGTTAACACACAATCAAAGAGCATCCTGAACTCTTGCAACAAGGGAATTGAACCAAACTTGGCATATTGAACTCTCATTACCAACAGAAAATACTGAAAGGGTTTGCTTGGGAATTGACTTTGACTTTGGAAGTTGTAGTTCACCTACACTCGGAGAGCAATGTGGACTCAAACAATGTTATGTTGGGTTTTTTTTCTATCCAGAATCACAATGTGGGAAGGAGGCTCACCACTTTACAGTCCCTATAACAGACATGGGAAAACTTCGGCCCTCTGGGTGCTTTGGACTTCAACTCCCACCATTCCTAACAGCCTGAGGTCCTTTCCCGCTTAAATGGCTGAGGGGGGGAAAGGAAAAGAGCCTGAGGCTGCTAGGAATGGTGGGAGTTGGAGTCCAAAACACCTGAAGGTCCAAGTTTGCCCATGCCAGCTTTCGACGGAGACCACTTCCTCCCCCTTCCCCTTTGCGCCATTTTGATCCGAGGGGGCAGCGTGAGCGTGTTCGGGAGGGGGGAGGGGGGAGGGAGGAAGACGTGACCCGTGCGGGCGCTACTGTGCAGACTTGCCCCAGAGCAAAGTGAGGCAAAGCGAGCAGAACAAGGCTGGGAAGAAGGGAGCTCGAGTGGAGAAGAAAAAGTGTTCGGCAGGAGGGGGAAGAAAGGGTCTTGGAGGTTCCAATTTCCCATGGCACACCTGATGATCGCTCACGGCACACTGGTTGGGAAACACTGTTTTATGGTATTTGTACCCCGTAGCTTCTCACCCCCGAGGCAGGGGGACTCAGCACGGCTTACATTTGCAGCACTACAGGCCGCACCACCACAATACAATTTTAAAATACACCATATAATCAACATCATTAAAAAGCATTAAAACATTACATTAAAAAGCACGACATACAACAATAATTAATTAAAGCCATCAAGTGGAACACATTGCCAGTCCAGTCAAGTCCAAAGTGCCAATCCAGTCAAATCCAAAGGTACAATTTACCCAAAGGCCTGGTCCCAGAACCACGACTTTCGCTTTTTTCTAAAAGCGAGGAGAGATGGAGTCGATCTTACTTCGTTTGGGAGTGCGTTCCATAGGCGAGGGGCCACCACCGAGAAAGCCCTGTCTCTCGTCCCCACCAGCCGCCTTTGCAATGCTGGAGGGAGCTAGAGCAGGGCCTCCCCAGAACTTAGTGTCCCTGCCTAAGCTAGCTGGTGTGATCTTGGGCCTGACTTTGGAGTCCCAAGGGTTTATAGTGCTGGGAAAACCCTGCTCCCAGGAAGAGTCTGCTCCTTGCGGGGAGCTTTTCTCCCAGGAGAATGGCTCCCTGCAGGGCCCCGCTCCTCCCCCTCATCCCTGGTGCGTGGGAAACCGCGCTTGGCCTCCCTCCAGCTCCATGCCTGCCGCCACAGCACCTTCCTTCCTGCCTCCTTCGCTGGTCCCAAGTCCAGAGTGCTCTCTGGATGTAGGTGAACTACTCCAAAACTCAAGGTAAATTCCTATTGCCTATATGTATTACTGTGTTAGAGTAATATTTTTGTGTCATTTTGGTTGGTGGTGTGCCCCAGGATTTTGGAAATGTAAAAAGTGTGCCGCAGCTTTAAAAAGGTTGGGAAACACTGAAAGAGGGTCAGTCTAAGATTTGCATGGCATACCAATCTCTGATACAAAAAGGTTAGGCTAAACAAAGATTTTGTTAATCGTATATTAAGACCAAATCTGGAAGAGATATAAAGGAGGGATGGACAGAAAACGCCCATGAGAAGAGGCCAAAGGCAAACATTCATGGACGAAATAAGATCCTATAGGGCAGGGCTGTCCAACTTCTACCGGCCCAGGGGCTTGATTTCTGGTCACTGATGACCTGGAGGCCGACCCCCTTATTTTAATGTAATATTAACTATATTTAATTCCATCCTCCCCTCTCCCCTTATTGTAATTCAATATTAAATACATTCAATCCCATCCTCCCCTCTCCTTATATTAATTCAATATTAAATACATTCAATCCCATCCTCCCCTCCTTATTTTAATTCAATATTAGATATATTCAATTCATCCTCCCTCTCCCTTATTAATGTATCCCATCTCCCCTTATTTCATCTTTAAATATATTTAATTTTATATATTTAATACATGAGGGGAGATGGGGGGAGGGAATACTTGAGGAGCCCCCTGCTTCGGCCTACCTTTTCCAAACGCGCTGGATGCAGGAGTACCCGGGACGACGAGAGGCGACGATCGACTGACTCGAAGAAGGTCCAGTAGTACAGTAGCCAAAGAGTATCGCGAGAATACGCTATCCACACGGGATTTCGCTGTCAACGCCGGCGTGATCTCGCGTTGACAGCGAAATCCCGTGAGGATAGCGTATTCTTGCGATACTTGCGCCGTACCCGGAAGTAGGTTTTTTTTTAAAAAAATAAAATAAAATAACTTAGGGAGCCGCAGGGAAGGGGCTGGGGGGCCATATATGGCCCGTGGGCCGCCAGTTGGGCAGCCCTGCTATAGGGAAAAAGATCATTGGAACCTCCCAGGAAGAGAAGAGCTAGGCATCAACAATTGGTTTTGGTTTCATCAATTAACATTCATAAAAGATGCTCCTAAAGTAGGGCTTGAGGGAAAGAAATCTAAACGGGAGTGCATTTTCAATACGGGAAAGAAGGGCTTAATCTCCAGATGATATGAATACATCCCAGAGGCCAGTTTAGAAGACAATGGAACCAAGCCTGTCATGGTCTCTTGGGACTGAGGCTTGGGGGGGAAACATAGAAGAGAAATGGGAGTATCTCTGGGAAAAAATATTATTTATTTAAAACTTTTGTACCCCGGCCTTCTCACCTCTATCGAGGGACTCAGACCGGCATAACAGCAAAGATTTAATGCCATACAATTTAGAAACAACTAGAACAACATATTAAAATACATAAAAACCCAGCATAAAACCACATCGCCATTAAAACAATTCCACTCAATCTGTAAACGTGGTCATACATTCAGATAATAGCCAATCATCCTATTCTGGGAAGGCCTGGTTCCATATCCAAGTCTTCACCAGCTTCCTAAAGGACAACAGAGAGGGGGCAGTTCTGGCATCAATTGGGAGAGAGTTCCACAGCCGAGGGGCGACCACAGAGAAGGCCCTGTCTCTCGTCCCCACCAGCCGTGCTTGCGAAGCTGGCGGGACCGAGAGCAGGGCCTCTCCGGAGGATCTTAATGTCCTTGATGGTTCATAGGGGAGAATCCGTTCTGGGCCAGAACCGTATAGGGTTTTGTAGGTTAAAACCAGCACTTTGAATTGTGCCCGGAAGCTAATTGGCAGCCAGTGGAGCTGGCGCAGCAAGGGAGTTGTATGCTCCCTGTGCCCCACTCCTGTTAGTAACCTGGCTGCCGAACTTTGGACTAATTGCAGCTTCCAAGCAGTCGTCAGAGGCAACCCCACGTAGAGAGCATTGCAGTAGTCTATTTGGGATGTAACCAGAGTTCCCAAGGTACGGCGCAGCTGGCGCACAAGCCTTAACTGTGCAAAAGCTCTCCCGGCCACTGCCGAGACCTGGGGCTCCAGGCTCAGCAATGAGTCCAGGATCACTCCCAGACTGCGAACCTGCGTCTTCAGGGGGAGTGTAACCCCGTCCAACACAGGCTGTAACCCTATGCCCTGTTCGGCCTTACGAATGACCAGGAGTACCTCTGTCTTGTCTGGATTTAGTTTCAATTCGTTAGCCCTCATCCAGTCCGTTACAGTGGCCAAGCACCAGTTCAGGACTTGAACACCCTCCTTAGTAGCAGGTGGGAAGGAGTGAGAGAGTTGGACATCATCTGCGTACAAATGACACCGCACCCCGAAACTCCGGATGATCTCCCCCAATGGCTTCATGTATATGTTGAACAGCATAGGAGACCGTACTGAATCCTGTGGGACCCCACAGTACAATGGCCGTGGGGCCGAGCAGGAGTCCCCTAGCAACACCTTCTGGGACCGACCCTCAAGGAAGGACTGGAGCCACTGCAAGGCAATACCCCCAAGGCCCATTCTTGCGAGGCGTCTCAGAAGGATACCCTGGTCAACGGTATCGAAGGCCGATGAGAGGTCCAGCAGAACCAACAGGGACACACTCCCCCTGTTGAGTTCCTGGCGTAGATCATCCACTAAGGCTACCAAGGCTGTCTCAAGGATTTAAATCCTCAATTGCAGGGACCATTAGAGAGAGAACTTAATAGATGAAAAAAACATAATTTACAGAAGTGACGAGTCCGGTGTTTTTCCAACTTCGTGCCGTCAAGGAGTTCCTTGCAAGGTCGAACCAGCTGAGATAAGAACGGTGATTTATCTCAACTTTTTGTGACAGTATAAAAATTTGGAAAGGTGTAGTTATGGAAACAAATAAGGTGAAGAAATTCCAGCCATGTCTCTTTAGAGAGGGTGTGAATCGGGAAGATGAAGGATTTTGCAAATACGGTTTTGTCGCAGCAAGAATTATTATAGCTAAATCGGGAGGGAGAAAGAGAACTACTTCAGAGAAATTGGAGAGCAAATTACTTACTTTCTCACTTAGGCGATCCCTCATTGTCCGAGTAAGATTCTCCTCCAAGTTCGGTGTACTAGCGGTGGGTCCGTAGGTGACTGTGGACCCCTATTATTGACCCGCATGTTCTCCCGCAGTGAGGGCATCGGTTTCCAGGTGGAAGGCAGCCCCGGTCGGGGTTAGCTTGACACCCCTTCCTCTTGGCATGTTTATCTCTTTTGCTCGTAGAGGTTTCTCCAAATGGCAGAGCAGAGCCGTTTGGCGCGCAATCTTTGTGGGGGTTTTTTTACATCTGGGAGGGGGAAGGAGAGCGACGTGTTTGGTGGGGAGTGGGGAGGAGAGGAGCCTCTGCTAGTCCCTGTTTGGTGCTGCCTTTCGTGAGTGTCTGCGAGCCCCTGATTGCGCGTTCTTTATCTGTTTGTCATCTGGGAGGGGGGAGGAGAGGAGGCTGTGCGCGTGAAGCATGGGGGATCATGGGAGTTGTAGTCCATTTTGTTTTTGGGTTTTTTTCTGTTGATTTTAAATTTTTGGGTTTTTTTGTTGGTATGCATACCTCTTCCGGTGGGGGGTTGTGTGGCTTATTTTTGTGTTTCTGCCTTGTGTGGTTTTGCTGTCTATAGGCTACTTTGGACAACAGCTCTCATTTTATATATATAGAAGATTAATGAGTTTCAAAAATCAAAAATACAGTTTACATATAAAAGAGGATTCAAAAGGAAAAGAATAAGAATATAAGCAATGGGGGGAGGAAAACCAGACTAACATATAAAAGCCGACTGTCACAAATACTGAGATAATGTACTATATAAAAAGACATTTAGGTAAGAGATTAACTCTTTGAAGGATAAATGCGGGTAGAATAGAGTGATAGAATGTGCTTTTCGATTTGTGGGATTTGAGACTTGTGTGATTACCTTAGAAATACTCTGAATTCATATAATATTCTGACTACTTTAGCTTTTCTAATATTTCACATCTGCTTCCTAAAATATAAATAAGAAAAACACTATTATATATATAGAAATTTCCTCCTTTATAGAAGGTTTAAGTCTACATTAAATTCTGTCTTGTAATATTCTTGTATCTTGACCCAATTATTTTTGATGTTTGCATTTCGCTTTTTATCCACCTCCCTTAAAACCTCCGTTATCCAATCCATCTGGATCACCTCTATCATTTTTGACGTAGTCTGCAGTGCCTTCCATGTTCCTTGATGCGTGTTTGGGCAATGTTGAGTTTGGGGGTCCCCATCTATGTAGACTTGTCCACAGCTGCATGGTATACATTCGACTCCTGCTGAGGGGAGAGGGTCCCTCTTGTCCTTTGCTGAACGGAGCACTGGTGGGATTTCCTTGGTGGGTCTGTAGATAGTTTGTTATGTTTCCTCATCAGCTTCCGTCTGCAGTCAGTAGTTTATTTATTTACATTTATTTCCAGTATTTCTACCCCACCCTTCTCACCCCCGGGATCTTGGTCTTGACTCTCGTGGCTTCTTCTTGGTCTCGCAGCTCTTCTGATGCCTGTGGTGGAGCCTCTGTTGCCCTGTCAAGCCCAGTTGAGGGGGTCCCGTTCCCCTTGGAGGAGGTGGGCTTTGCAGATTCCTTTTCCACGGTCTGCCAGGGCTTTCGTGGTGCTTCTTTTTTGACTTGGGCGATGGTTGGAGTGTTGATGTCGACACTTACCCGTGTGTGTAGGTTCTCTGTAAACTCAGCGACCCAATTGTTGATCTGGTTTGCGGATGACTAGGACATCTAGAGATGGCAGTTTTCCTTCATTTTCTTTTTCCTTGGTGAATTGGATGTTTGAGTGGATGCTGTTCAGGGGTTTCAGGAACGTGTTGGGTTCTTCTTCTCCATGGCTCCAAATGGTGAAGGGGTCATCCACATATTTGAGCCGTGTTTGTTGCTGTTTCCAGGGCCTGTTTCTCAAAGTGCGCCATGTAGAAGTTTGCCCTGACGGGGCTGAGAGCGCTCCCTCCCCATGGCTACTCCATCTTTCTGCTCCTAGAAATAATTGTCCTCCTGGACGGAGCTTGTGGTGAGGCAATGGTGAAAGAGGGCTGTGATGTCTTCTGGGAACTTCTGGTTGATGAGTGTGCGGGTGTCTGCTACCGGGAGACACCACATCGAAACTGATTAGCTTGTCATTGGTGTTTAGCTTGAGGCTGCTGGTTTTTTCTATGAAGTGGGCTGAGTCCTTGATGTAGTGCATAGTGAGCCCAATACAGGTTTGTAGCTGGGCAGCCAAACATTTTGCCAAGTCGTATGTGGGGGATCCAATGGCATCACGATGGATCTGAGTGGGGTGGTGTCCTTGTGGAAATCTCGGTGGGAGGGCTTCCGGTCTGCATAGTTATTGGCATATGATGAAGTTGATTGAGGAGTTCTTGATCAGAGTGTTAGTTTTTCTGGTTCTTTGGGTGGTTGGGTCTGTTTTTTAGTTCATTGTCTATTGTGGGATCCAGGAGTTGCCTGATCTTTGCTTTGTATTGTTCTCTTTCCATTATTATTACTGTGGCATTCCCCTTGTCCGCTGGGAGAATGAAGATGCCTGGATCTGAGTTGAGGTCTTTGGTGGCTTGATTTTCTCTCCTTGTTACATTGCTGGGGCCTCTGTTTAAAAGGAAGGAGCTTCCACTGGAATCTTTAGCAGAGAGTTCCACTGCTGAACAGGTCTGTTAATGGCCAGGAAGTTCTTCCTCATGTTCAGGCGGAATCTCCTTTCTTTCCTGTCATTTGAACTCATGGCTCCACTGAGTCCCAGTCTCCAGGGCAGCAGAAAGGAAGCCCCCTCCCTCTTCCTTAGGAAACCCTTTCGCGTGTTTGTACATGGCTTCCATGTCTCCTCTCAACCTTCTCTTCTGAGGCTAAACGGCTCTTTAGACGCTCCTCATAGGGATTGTTCATGGTCTCCAGAGCTTTGATCCTTTTAGCCTCCCTCTTCCTCTTCTCACCTTTCAGTTTAAAGTCAATCTCTCTTTTGAACCGTGGGGCCCAGAACTGGACCCAGTGTGATTCCAGGTGAAGAGGTTTGACCAAAGCAGGAGAGAGAGGCACCAGGACTTCCCTGTTGGCTCACGTTCACCTTGTTGGCCACGAATACCCCAAAATCTCTTTCACATGTAACTCTGTGTGATGTAGCCAGGCTTCATGCACCCTTGCTGACATTCATTTTCTTAGTTTTTGCTCTCTAATCTGTTGAGGTCATTTTGAATCATGGTCCTGTTCTCTGCAGTATTAGCTCACTATATTGTATACTAGCTATATGTGGCCATGTGCTGCTATGTCTTAATCTGTTTACATGGAAAAGAAAAGAGTAAGAGTTGGTTTCTAAAATATGTAATTTCATAGTACTGCAGATATAGAGATTGTCTGGTTTGCTGACTCTAGAACGTGCAACATATAATTGTCCATGTGCGAAACGATCTGTGTCTAGATCGGAACCGCACAATTCTGTTGATTCACCTTGTGCTTTGTTGATGGTGACTGCAAACGCCAGTCGAATTGGGAATTGCAGACTCCTAAATTGAAATGGCATATCCCTTGGAATCCTGGGAATGCGAGAAATGAGGACATCTCCGCCCGAGGAAGGTCCTGTGGCCTAGTCTGATTAAATGGCATGGAAAGGGAAGGGAAAGAGCAGGCTTCTAATCTATGTGATTTCACAATGCTTGTAGGTATACAATATTTACGGTTATCTGTGCATATTTAGAGATATTTAT
The DNA here is from genome assembly GCA_030556195.1 of Anolis apletophallus. Lineage (NCBI taxonomy): Eukaryota > Metazoa > Chordata > Lepidosauria > Squamata > Anolidae > Anolis > Anolis apletophallus. The sequence continues at coordinate 59,051 of JARBWK010000054.1, forward strand.
TTATTGTCTCTGGAGCGAACCAAACAGTTGTATTGCATTAAAACCAAACAAACAAACGAAACAAATCTTGCAAGCTTGGCATTCTGTTTGGTATCAGCCACTGATTGAGGTTCTGGGTTTTAACCTGCCACTTTTGGACTCTCGCTTGCTGAGGTGTTCCAGCGAGTGTCTCTGTAGATCTTAGAAAACTATTTCTTGATTTAAGGTGCTGGCTGGTATCCGAACAGGGGATGGGCTGGAGATGTCACTGCTTTGGGCCTTTTGCTGTCAGTTGCTACTCCCCGGCGGATGTCAGGTGGTGTAATACCGGCTAAACAGTGTAATTTCTCCAGTGGTGTGGGGTGTCAGATATGGATACCCGCGGCCTTGGGGAGGCCAGCGGGACTCGCAATCTGACATAACAAAGACTGACTGAGCAGTGGTGGATGATGCAAGCTTGGGAAGGATTGCTAACTCATGGGGATGACGTAATCTCCTTGGGTCCTGCTGAGTCAGAAGGAAATGATGCAACTCTCCTGGACATTGCTGGTGAAGGGGAGGGGTGTTAGTATATAAGTGTTGTGTGGGTGAAGGGAAGGTGCTTTTGGCTTTAAAGGTGCTGATCCTTTAATAAACCTTGTTGGACCTACCAGAGGACTCTGCGTGATTCTTCAAGATATTGAAGTGGCCTCACAGTAGGGCACAGGCATCTCGTGATGATGTGGCAGATTTAGATATGGTCTGATTTGTTATCTCTGCAACATATAATTGTCCATGTGAGAAGCAATCCATGTCTAGATGTAAACCGCAGAATTCTAAAGATTGCCCCTGAGCATGAATATAGATGAATGAATGGATGGATATAGATCCCTTTCTCTCTCTGCCCTCCACTTGGGGAGAATTACAGGAGGCGTGGCTTCCTGGTAGGCCACACCCCATGTTGTTTTCCTGAAGGGAGTGGCCCCAATGCCCCCTGCTCATTATTATTGTTGTACTTTGCAAACGTTTTAGACATACTGTAAAATAAGTGCTTTGGAAGTTCTAGTACAGGGCTGTCCAACTTCTCTAAGATCAGGCACTGTACCCGAGGACTGGAGGGAGGCAAATGTAACTCCGATCTTCAAGAAAGGATCCAGGGGTGATCCAGGAAATTATAGGCCAGTTAGTCTAACCTCAGTTCCAGGCAAAGTGATGGAAACCATTATTAAAGAAAAAATTACCAAGCACATAGAAGAACAGGCATTGCTGAAGGAAAATCAACATGGTTTCTGCAAAGGCAAATCATGTCTTACTAACTTGATAGAATTCTTTGAGGGTGTAAATAAACACATAGATAAAGGGGACCCAGTCGATATTGTTTACCTTGACTTTCAAAAGGCTTTTGACAAAGTCCCTCACCAAAGGCTCCTAAACAAGCTCTTCAGCCATGGAATCAGGGGACAGGTCTTGTCCTGGATTGGAACCTGGCTAAACTGTAGGAAACAAAGGGTGGTAATAAATGGACACTTCTCTGGATGGAAAGAGGTGAGAAGTGGCGTACCCCAAGGTTCAGTTTTAGGACCGTTATTTTTTAATTTATTCATAAATGATCTGGATGTAGAAGTAAATTGTGAGGTAGCAAAGTTTGCAGATGACACTAAACTGTTCAGGGTAATTAAAAATGAAACTGACTGTAAAGAGCTCCAGAAAGATCTCTCAAATTGAGTGAATGGGCAACAAAGTGGCAAATGCATTTTAACCTAAACAAGTGTAAAGTCATGCACATCGGGGCAAAGAACCCCAAATACACTTATCAACTGATGGGATCAAAGCTTTCCGAGACAAACCAGGAAAGGGATCTTGGGGTTTTGGTGGACAGCTCAATGAAGATGTCAACCCAGTGCACTGCAGCAGGGAAAAAAGCAAATTCTATGCTTGGCATGATCAGGAAGGGAATCGAAATTGGGTCTGCAAATGTTGTATTGCCTCTCTACAAATCTATGGTGAGGCCACATCTGGAGTACTGTGTACAATTCTGGTCTCCGCACCTCAAGAAGGATATAACGGAACTGGAAAAGGTACAGAAAAGGGCAACAAGAATGATCCAAGGGATGGAGCGGCTCCCTTATGAAATCAGGTTGCAACACCTTGGTCTTTTCAGCCTTGAAAGACGGCGTTTAAGAGGTGACTTGATCGAAGTGTATAAAATCATGCATGGGATAGATAAGGTGAATAAAGAAGAAATATTTTCTCTGTCACACAACACTAGGACTAGGGGCACTCCTAAAGCTCCAAGGTAGGAAAGTTAGGACTAATAAAGGAAATATTTCTTCATCCAGAGGGTCATTGGGTTATGGAACTCACTTCCAGAGGAGGTTGTGACAGCGGTCAGCCTGGACAGCTTCAAGGCAGGATTAGACAGATTCATGGATACCAAGGGAATCAGTAGTTACTGAAATGGACATCCAAGTGCCACCTCTGTGTTGATGGAGGCAGGCAGGATTTTCCCGGTACTGGTTGTGGGGGGGGAGCAGGTGAGGGTTTTGCCCTCCTTTCTGCTAGAGATCCCTGTGTACAACTAGTGGGCCACTGTGTGACACAGAATGCTGGACTAGATGGGCTGAGGCCTGATTCAGCATGGCTCTTCTTATGTTCTTATGTTCTTATGTTCTAACCGGCCAAGGGCCGGAATTCAGGTCACTGATGACCTGGGGGGCCACTCCGCCCGGCCCCGCCCCTCCTCCTAAAGTGTCATGCCGGGCGGCAGAAGCGGGCGATTTCGCCCGTTTCTGAGGCTGGCGTGACACTTTAGCAGGAAGGGCGAAGCCAAGGGGAGCCCTCCATGGCTTCTCCCTTCCTGCTAAAGATTCCTCCTCCTTTCCCCCCCGCCGCGGCGATCGGGACACCGGCGGCGCCAGGAAGGCGGAGGAGGAGGCTCGCTCCCTCTCGCCCTTCCCGGCGCAGCCGGTGTCCCGATCGCCGCGGCTGGGGGGGAGGAGGAGGAGGGAGGATTCCTCCTCCTTCCCTGGCGCCGCGGCGATCGGGACTCCAGTGGCGCCGGGGAGGAGGAGGCCCGCCTCCTCGCTTCCTCCCGCCCTTCTCGGGGCAACCGGTGTCCTGATCGCCGCGGCGGGGGAGGAGGGAGGATTCCTCCTCCTTCCTGGTGCCGCGCGATCGGGACACCAGCGGGGCCGGGGAGGAGGAGGAGGAGGCCCGCCTCCTCGCTCCCTCCCGCCCTTCCCGGCGCAGCCGGTGTCCCCTTCGCCGCGGCGCCAGGGAAGGAGGAGGAGGAGGGAGGATTATGTATATGTATGTACTTGTGTATATATATGTGTGTATGTGGATATTTACTGTGCTTGTGTATATGTATATAGGTGTATATGTATATATGTATGGTTTGCATGTGTATATGTATAAGTATGTATATATGTTATGTATGTATATATGTATTTGTGTATGTATGTATGAGTGTATGTGCATGTGTGTGTTGTTTGTATATGTGTCCAGGCCTGGGCCTACTTGGACCCTCTAGACATTTTGGACTTCAGTTCCCACAATTCCTAAAAGCCAGAACAGCAAGTCCAAAATGCCTGTAGGGCCCAAGTAGGCCCAGGCCTGGAGTATGAGATTTGTTACTGAACTGTGTGTCTCTTTCAAGGCCTGTGCAGCCTCCTCCTGGCGTGGCTCGTCCTCCCTCCCTCACTCCCTTCCCTTTCCCTTCTGTTTCCTTGCTTGACGGCAGCAAAGGCGTTCCCTCCCTTGCTTGCTTCTTCTGTCCCAACATCCCAGGAAGAAGCGCAACAGAGTTTTTGCGACCCTGGAGAAGGTAGGACATGGTAGACCCCATGACAAATCTCCTGGTCTTAAGATCCTGCTGGTAAATGTCAGGTCCGTCAACTGTAAAACAGCTGTCATCCAGGACTTGATCCTGGATGAGGGGGCGGACTTGGCTTGTATCACCGAGACCTGGCTGGACGAGCCGGGTGGAGTCAATCTAACCCAGCTATGTCCTCCGGGTTTTGGAGTGCACCAATAGGCTAGGTCTGTGGGGCGGGGAGGAGGGGTTGCAGTAGTCTTTCCGCAGTCCATCTTCGTGATCAGATGCGCTGTTCCGCAGTCCTCTGGGTTTGAGTGTGTCCACCTGAGGGTGGAAACCCGTGATCGTTTGGGGATTCTGCTGGTGTACTGTCCAGTCTCCCTGGCGGAGCTCACAGATGTGGTCTCTAATTTGGCCTTGGTTTCCCAACGTTTGATCGTGTTGGGGGACTTTAATGTCCATGCAGAGACCACGTTAACAGGAGCGGCTCATGATTTCATGGTTGCCATGATGACCATAGGGCTATCACAAATACTATCTGGACCCACCCATCAGGATGGATATACATTGGACCTAGTCTTCACTGCAGACAGCAAAATATTCTTCCTTTGTCGTGGTCTGACCATCATCTGATCAGTTTTAGACTGGCTGCAGCTTCTAACCTTCGCAGAGGTGTTGGATAAATTAAGATGGTCCGCCCAGGATGGATGGATTTCTGAGGAATCTTGGGGTTCTTCCTGTCATGGAGGCTTGCGATTCTGTCGACGCCGTGGTTGATCGCTGTAATAGCGAGATGACTAGGGTGATAGACACGATCACTCCCGAACGTCCCCTCTCATTGCGCAGAGTCACGCCATCTCCTTGGTTCTCTGAGGAGCTGGTGGAGATGAAGCGGGCGAGAAGGAGACTAGAGTGCACCAAGAGGAAATCTCGATGCATCGCCGACTGAACACGGGCTAGAGCCTCATTTAAGGCCTATTCCGTGCCTATACGAACAGCTAAGGAATTTTTTCTTGACTGCCCGCATAGCGTCCGCATCCAATAGACCATCTGAACCGTTTCGGGTCGTTGGGGAGCTACTCCACCCTCCTGGGGAGGGGGAGGTCACCGATGACCTGAAGGCTCGGTGCTGCGATTTCACACACCATTTTGCGGATAAAGTGTCTCAGATACGCCTCAAATTGGATTCTAGCTTAAATACAGTTCCACACGAGGTGACTGTGGCATCTGTCTGTCCGATTTTGTGAGATTCCTTTCGGTTTGTTCATCCTGAAGACGTGGAGGGTGTCCTTGGGGCTGTGAGAGTGACCACATCGGCTCTGGACCCTTACCCTTCCTGGTTAATTAAATCGGCCAGAGGTGGGTTGATTGATTGGTTTGTGTTGATCATTAATGCTTCCTTGGAGCATGGGACATTTCCATCTGGGTTGAAACAGGCGGTGGTTAGACCACTCCTGAAAAAGACCTCCCTTGACTCCATGGTTCTGAACAACCTCCGTTTTTTGGGCAAGGTGCTGGAGCGGGTGGTTGCGTCTCAGTTCCAGGGTTTCTTGGAGGACATCGATTACCTGGATCAGTCACAGTCTGGCTTTAGGCCTCGGCACGGTACCGAGACGGCTTTGGTCGCCTTGGTGGATTATCTCCATAGAGAGTTGGACAGGGGGAGTGTGACCTTGCTAGTTCTCTTGAACATCTCGGCGGCTTTCAATACCATAGACCAGGGGTGCTCACACGTTTCCAGCATGCGAGCTACTTCTAAAACAACCAAGTCCCAAAGGTCTACCTACCCACTACTCAGAGAGCCATAAAAGCAAAATGTTAGGAAATTTATTTCAGTGAGAGCCATATAATATATTTTAAGTCTGAATTCAACTAAATGTGAGTATAATAAGCCCCTGAGCATTCCTCACAAATGGCATGGGAGCCATACACACTTTATTATTATTATTATTAATTCAATTTGATATACCGCTCTCTCTGACGCCCAGAGCGGTTTACATAAGTTTGAGTGCCCAGTGGCAACACCAAACAGGACAAGATACAAAAGACATGGGAAAGAACACAAAGATAGGGGAAAGGAGGGAGGGAGGGGAAGAGGTCAGCAGCGGTGCCTACTGAGACACCTCCCAGCCACCAAAAGAAGGTAGGCGGGGGGGGGGGGGGAGCAGGATCGCTGGCACTAGAGCGCAAGCAGGGGACAGGGACCAACGTCTCCCCCATAGGGGTCTGTCTTTGGGGTCCCGATCCGTTTGCGCGATGTCATCATCGGCTTTCACAGTAGTCTGGCAGGTCCTTTGGAGCTGTGACAGCCTGTAACCGGAGCTCCAGAACGTCCTGGATGAGAACGTCCTCCGAGGTCTTGCTGTCCTCATTTTTAAGAGCCCAACTACCAGTGAGCCAGCAGAGGCTCCGGCTCTGATGTCCCGGTTCCTTTGGGCTCTCCGTCAGGGAGATGAGTCTATTCTCAAGTCCACAGTGCGTGGGATGGGGAATTCGCCTTCCCTTCGCTTCCGGCGTCGTCTCCTCCTCTTCCGGTGGCCATGTCTCGTCCTGACAAGGCCGCTGGTGGGGGTGGAGTCCTCCGAGGGCGGGACCTCCGGGGCTTCCGGTGGGTCACTGCATCCGGGTGCTATCTCTTCCTCCCCAGGTCCCGACACGTGAGGTGGCTGGGTGTCATCCAGGGAAGGGTCCCCCGGAGGCGGGACTTCCGGGGCATCCGGCAGCCCATTGCTTCCGGGTACTGCTTCTTCCTTGGGTCCTGGCACATGGAGTGGCTGGGCGTCATCAAGGACGCCCGCCATGTTGGGCCTCACCTCTTCCAAGATGCTCCCCCAACTTCTCCCAGCACGGTGGCGGCGTCTGGGTGCATCTCGAGGGGGGCCCAGGACGGCGTCGATGTCAAACTTGGTGGCCGACATGTCCGCCAGGGCCGGCGGACCTCCGAGAGCCCGCAGTAAGTCTTCAGGGTTCTTAGCTGGAGCTTCGGTGGATGAGGTGGGAATCGTCCCGTTCATCTGTGCCCGGTGTCATCGTGAGGGCATTGTCCTCCGCAGCAGCTAATACATCCCCGGTGGCCGGGGTGGATCCCTGAGTACACGTTGGCCGGTCTTCGGTTTTTGGGGCCGGTGGTTCTCGGTCAACCTCCAGAGTGCTGGAGGGAAAGTCCCACGACTGGTCCCATGCAAACTGTTGGTCGGCGGGGGGGAGGACAAAGGGGATCACCTAAGCTGTTTGGCACCAGATCCAGGATAGGAAACTGGGCTGTAGGGATCCCCAGTGACTCTAGTAGACCACCAAATCTGCTTCCAAACTCCCGAACATGGTCCATGAGCTTGGTATATTCTGTCAGCAGTTCTGTGTAGGCATGGAGGTCAAATTGGCCAGCGGTGAAGTCTTGGCCCACTGTGCCTGCGATCTACCTGCGATCTACCAGGACACCCTTCAAGATTTGCCAGGACGCCCTACGAGATCTACCAGTAGAGCACGATCTACCTAACGAGCACCCCTGCCATAGCCCATGGTATCCTTCTGGGACGGCTTTCCGGGATGGGTCTTGGGGGCATGGTTTTGTCATGGCTCCGGTCCTTCTTGGTGGGTCGTTCCCAGATGGTGAAGCTGGGGGACGCCTGCTTGGACCCCTGGCCTTCGAACTGTGGGGTCCCACAAGGCTCCATTCTGTCCCCCATGCTTTTTAACATCTACATGAAACCGCTGGGAGAGGTCATCTGGGGTTTTGGAGTGGGGTGCAATCTCCATGCAGATGACACCCAACTCTACTACTCTTTTCCACCTAATTCCAAGGAAGCCCCTCGGGTACTGGACGAGTGCCTGGCAGCTGCGACTGACTGGATGAGGATCAATCCTGACAAGACAGAGGTCCTCTTGGTCGATCGTAAGCCGGATCGGGGTATAGGGTGGCAACCTGTGCTTGATGGGGTTGCATTCCCCCTGAAGTCACAGGTCCGCAGCTTGGGTATCCTCCGAGACTTGTGACTAACATTTGAAGTGCAGGCGTCTGCAGTGGTTGGGAGGGCCTTTGCACAATTAAAACTCGTGCGCCAGCTGCGACCGTATCTCATGAACTCTGATCTGGCCATGGTGGTCCAAGCCTTAGTCACCTACTGTAATGCACTCTACGTGGGGCTGCCCTTGAAGATGGCCCGGAAGTTTCAACTGGTCCAACGGGTGGCAGCCAGATTGCTAACTGGAGTGACTTGCAGGGAGCAGTCAGCCCCCTGTTTAAGGAGCTCCATTGGCTGCCGTTCATCTTTCGGTCCCGATTCAAGGTGCAGGTTCTTACCTACAAAGGCCTGAATGGTTTGGGATCCGCCTACCTACATGACCGCATCTACAAACCCAGATGGTCTCTCCGATCATATCTGTCTCTCGGCATTACTTCGCGAACGAAGATTCAGGAAGGACTCATCCCACGCTGTTTACAAGCGCGTTGATGACTAATAAGGCCAATCTGAGATAGGCAAGTTCGGTTGCAGAAAGCACAGCAGAAAGTCTCCTTGGGTGATGTTTCCAAGTTGCGGTTCTTTCTGCGTTGTCGTTTCTCTTCGAGACCCATTCGGCATGTCTTCTTGAAAGAGGCCGCAGCATTGTGGATAGTGCGTCTCCATGCCTCCCGATGTGAGGCCAGGGTGGACCATTGTTGGTGATCCATCTGGCTGAGCCTGAGATGTTGTTTCAGGGAGTAGTATCTTTGGGAGGCGGTGGTCCTCCATCCTAGAGACGTGCCCTGCCCAGCGCAGCTGTGTTCTCAATAGCATGGCCTCAATGCTGGTGATCCCTGCTTGCTCAAGGACAGCAACATTAGTCACATAGTCGGTCCAGTGTATATTTAGGATTGTGTGAAGACAGCGCTGATGAAAGCGTTCAAGGTGTTGGCAATAGGTGACCCATGTTTCCCACTGCTCCCACCGGCCTCACAGGCATGTTTGGTGGGGACGAGGGAGAGGGCCTCCTCTGTAGTACCCTGTTTCTGGAATGTGCTCCCCAAGGATATCAGATAAGCCCCCACATTGGCAGTTTTTAGGAGGAGCCAGAAGACATGGCTGTTCCATTGTGCCTTCCCTGAATAAAGTAAGTAACGCCTTGCTGTGTTTAATCCCCACAAAGGACCTCAGAAGCACTTTACTTACTTGTTGGGTTGTCTGCCTATATTAACCTTGAATCCTTCCTACTCTAAGCAAACTATCTCTATCTGCACCAAGCATTTATTTTTTAAAAAATTTAACATTCACATTTGGCCCGCCCAAAATGGCTTTAAATTATCAGTTATTGCTTGTGTCTGCGTTTTATTGATTGTATTGTTTTTATAATTGCTTTGTATATGTTATTGGGCTTGGCCTCATGTAAACCGCCCTGAGTCCCCTTGGGGAGATGGGTGCGGGGTATAAATAAAGTTAATAATAATAATAATAATAATAATAATAATAATCCTTCCCTTTCCTGCCTCCCCCTGAACTCCAGGCTGGGAAGGGGAGGGAGGGAGGAGAGCAGCCTTCTCACTGGCATGAACCCTGCATGCCCCGGTTGAGATGGCCACCGGCCAAGGGAGAGGCAATGCGGGGAAGGAGGCGGAAGGGGTGGAGAGAAGGGCCGGGCTCCGCCGTCTCCAGGCTCGGCCTGCCGCCAGCAAGGCGGAGGATCCTCCCATTCCAGTCAGGTTCCACAGTCTTATTTCTCTCCACTCCGCCTGAGGGAAGAAGGTAGCCCGCTTGGTCCTTTTCACCTCCGTTGCCTCCTCTCTGGATCGTATGTTGGGGAAATGACAGAATCAAGCCTGTCATGGTCTCTTGGGACTGAGACTTGGGGGAAAACATAGAGGAGAAATGGGAGAATCCCTGGGGAAAAGGATTTAAATTCTGAATTGCAGAGACCATTAGAGAGAGAACTTAATACAAAATATTTTACAGAAGTGATATAACCCCAGAGTGACTAGCTAAAATGGACAGATCCCGTAGAGGGGATTGCTGGAGACGTGAAAACAAACGCGTACCCTTTTCCGTGCCTGGTGGTCATGCCTGAGAGTATTTGTCAGAATATCATGGTTTCTGGGGTGAAAATTGCTTATAGTTTAAACTATATAGTTTCAGAAATGCATGAATGAGAACAATAGAGAGGTATAGAATTGGTAGAGTGCCACTTTTGGAGTTTCCTGTGCAAACCGGAAAAGAAGGCTGGAAAGTGCTTGGTGCAATGCGCTGAGATGTGAACGGACAGGACTGGAGAATGTAGTGCACATATTTTGTGAATAAAGATACTCTTTCGCCCGCCATTCGTGCATCTTCAAATTCTACAGCACTGCTGATCACAGCTGACCTCTAGCTAGAGCGCTCAAGTGCCAGGGCTTCCCAATTCTCTGAGTCTATGTCACACTTTTTAAGGTTGGCTTTGAGCCCATCTTTAAATCCCTTTTCCTTCTCACCAACATTCCGTTTTCCATTCTTGAGTTCGGAGTAGAGCAACTGCTTTGGGAGATGGTGGTTGGGCATCTGGACTACATGGCCAGTCCAACGAAGTTGATGGCGGAAGAGCATCACTTCAATGCTGGTGGTCTTTGCTTCTTCCAGCATGCTGACATTTCCCCGCCTGTCTTCCCAAGAGATTTGCATGATTTTTCGGAGGCAGTTCTGATGGAATTATTATCCGAATCTCTGAGGGAGGGCATTCCACAATGAAGGGACCATGATAGATCTGGACCTAACTTGGTACGCATACTCAATATACCCAAATGTGAACACTGGAGGAGAATAGAGCTTGACATTTGGGAGTTGTAGTTATTGGGATTTATAGTTCACCTACAATCAAAGAGCACTCTAACCCAGCCCACAATGGAACTGCACCAAACTTGGCACACTGCCTACATGGCCAACATTAAATACTGGTGGGATTGGGGGCTGTTTTTGAATTCTGGAAGTTCTAGTTAACAAACACCAAAAAGGAAGAGGAGGACAGGTGAAGAGATCTTCAGCCTTCCCTGTCAAAAGGTTTCTTCCTAAGACCATCAGAAATACGTGTTTTGTTATGGTCTTTGGCGACCCCTCTGAAAGCTCCCTTGCTGCTCCCTAAGGGTCCCACCCCCTACGTTTAATGATCAATTTAAGGGGTTTTGTGGTTTTGAACCTTGAGTATGTTTTAATGGTTTTTTGGGGGGATTTTTTAGATACCATTTATATTTCTGTTTTATTGTCTGCATATTTTTATGTTTTAAATTGTATGCTGATGTTTTATGTTCAGCTGTTTTGAGTCTCCATGAGGGGAGATAAAGCAAGCAATAAATCATTAAAATAATAATATTTTACTTCTTTCTTAACCAGGTAAATGGGGATTCTGTGGAGCCACCTCTTGGATGCAGTAAAGAAACCAATAATATAGGAAGAAGAAATCCTCTCAAGGTGATGATCTCGCAGAACTCGCAAATACTGTTTATATTCAGTTGTTTTGATGTTTTGATGTTTTAAATTGTATGCCGATGTTTTATGTTTAGCTGCTTTGAGTATGCATGAGGGGAAATAAAGCAGTCTATAAATCAATAAAATAAGAATAATGATGATAATAATAATAATACCCTTTTACTTTTTTCTTAACCAGAGCATTCTTTGCAGTCACCTCTTGGATGCAGGAAAGAAACCAATAATATAGGAAGAAGAAATCTTCTCAAGGTGATGATCTCACAGAATTCTTGACCTCACAGATAAGAAAGAAAAAGGGAGTCAAGTATCTGTATTGCAATTAAACACCCTTATTACTGTTGATATGGCGGAGAAACCCTATACATGTTTAGTCTGTGGACAGAGTTTCACCCACAGTTCAGGTCTACGTTCACATCAAAAGACACACACTGGGGAGAAACTATATATATGCCTAGAATGTGGACAGAGTTTCACCCACAGTTCAGGACTACGTTCACATCAAAGGACTCACACTGGGGAGAAACCCTTTAAATGCCTGGAGTGTGGGAAGAGTTTCACTCACAGTTCAAATCTATCCTCACATCAAAGGACTCACACTGGGGAGAAACCTTATATATGCCTGGAGTGTGGACAGAGCTTCAGTGAGAATGGAAGTCTACGTAAACATCAAAGGACTCACACTGGGGAAAAACCCTTTAAATGCCTGGAGTGTGGAAAGAGTTTCACTGAGAATTCAAGTCTACGTTCACATCAAAGGATTCACACTGGGGAGAAACCCTTTAAATGCCTGGAGTGTGAAAAGAGTTTCATTCAGAGTTCAAGTCTACGTTCACATCAAAAGACTCACACGGGGGAGAAACCCTTTAAATGCCTGGAGTGTGAAAAGAGTTTCACTCGGAATTCAAGTCTACGTTCACATCAAAAGATTCACACTGGGGAGAAACCCTTTAAATGCCTGGAGTGTGGAAAGAGCTTCACTGACAATGGAAATCTACGTAAACATCAAAGGACCCACACTGGGGAGAAACCCTATACATGCCTGGAGTGTGGAAAGTGTTTCGCTCACAGTTCACATCTACATTCACATCAAAAGACTCACAAGGGGGAGAAACCCTTTAAATGCCTGGAGTGTGGACAGAGTTTCTCTCGGAGTGGAAATCTACGTTTACATGGAAAGACTCATACTGGAGAGAAACCTTATAAATGCCTGGAGTGTGGAAAGAGTTTCACTTGGAGTTCAGTTCTACGTTCACATCAAAGGACGCACACTGGGGAGAAACCCTTTAAATGCCTGGAGTGTGGAAAGAGCTTCGCTAAGAATGGAAGTCTACGTAAACATCAAAGGACTCATACTGAATAGAAACTTTATACATGCTTAGAGTGGACAAAGCTTCAGCTGCAAGTCGGGTCTATGTTCACATCAATGAACTCACACTGGGGAGAAATTTATTTTTTTTATTTATTTCCAACATTTCTACCCCGCTCTTCTCAACCCCTGAGGGAGGACTCAGAGCGGCCTAACAAATGGCACAATTCGATGCCAACACAGTATAAATACAATATAAAGCATTGGAATTAAAATACATTAAAATACAATTAACATTAACCCATCATATACATTCGCTTAGGTTAAAAACAGTGTTCCGTCCATAACAGGAGCATTGAGCCATATATTCATCCACTTGACATTACAGTCCAATCCAAAGTGCTGCCTTGTGCTAATGTGTAAATGCCTGGTCCCACAGCCAAGATTTCACTTTTTTCCTGAATGCCAGGAGGATGGGGTTGATCGTATGTCGCTAGGAAGCGCATTCCACAGATGGGGAGCCACCACCGAGAAGGCCCTATCCCTCGTCTCCATCAACCGCGTTTGAGAAGTTGGCGGGAGCGAGAGCAGGGCCTCCCCGGATGATCTCAAATTACAGGTGGGACGTAGCGGCTGATGCGTTTGGACAAGTAAGCTGGGCCAGAACCGTATAGAGCAGGGGTGCTCATTAGGTAGCTCGGGAGCTACTAGTATATCTTCGGCCCAGGTGATCTTCGGGCCTCACCAGCCGGATGGGGCACTCCTGCCATGCGCGCGCACACCCTGCACACACGCTCGCTACTGCTGCTGGCTTCTGCTCTCGCGGTGCTTCTTTCGCCTGCGGGGCATTGCAGGAAGAAGGAAGCACGAGGCGGGGCCTCTGGAGGGCCACGTCGTTGCTGAGCAGAAGCTGGGTGCTCTGCTGTCCTTTGGAGCCATAGTCCGGCTTGCTTGCTAAGTGCTTTCGGATTGCCTTGTTACTTCCATGAACTTTGCCTTGCCTCGTTACCACGGACCAAGTTCTTCATTTTAATTCGCTTTGTTTTTATGGACCTTGTTTGAGAGCTTCCTCGTTTTTTGGATTTGCCTTTGGACTTAATTGCTTATTTACCCTGAACTGATTGATCCTACTTTTTTGGACATTTTACCTTTCCACCTGTTTTTACTTACTTAATAAATAGTTAATTGACATTGTCTGTGTGTGTAATTAAGGGGCCGGGCCAGGACCTGCGTTGTGACAATCAGTATGCCGGAGGAGAAAGAGGAGGAGGTCCGATTTAGCAGCAAGAAGGGAAGGGAACTTCCATTTGAATGCTCTGCCATCCAAATTGTAGTTCAAACTCTTTATCTTTCCTCTTTCATCTCCTTCCTTCTTCCCCTTCTTCCTCTCTCCCTCATCCTTCTCTACCTCCCTTCTCTCTTCCCCCATTTTCTCCCTTCATGCCTTTTGTTCTTCCTCTCCCTCCCTCTCTCCCTCATCCTTCTGCTCTTTCCTTCTGTCTTTCCTCCTTCCTTTCCTCCCTCCCTTCTCTCCTTCCCTTCTATTATTTCTCCCTCTTCAGCTCTAGCCTCGGGTGCCATAGACCGCACGGGGCTCCAGTAAGCCCCGCCCCTAATGAAGCAGAGTGTGCTGGGGAGGGAGGGAGGGAGGGAGGAAGGAAGGGGTGAGCCGAGTTCAGACTCCTCATTGATTGTAGGTGAGCTGGACATCCAAGCAACTCCCAAAGGTCAAGGTCAATTTTCCCCAAACACCACCAGAATTAACATTTAGTCATTGAGTATTCATCTGAAGTTGGTCCATATCTGTTGGGCTTGTGGCTTCTTGAGCTTCCAGGTTTGTGGGATCTGAAGTGCCAGCAGCTTCAAGGGATGGGAATTTACAGGAGCAGATTTTCCCCTGGGAATCGGCCTGTTCGCAGCCAGGATCGAGAACACCTGGGCTGATAGTACAGCTAGCAGAGAAGGAATGTGAATTGGCATCTCCAAGGTCTCCGCTTGGCCGGTGGAGGAAAAATGCCAATTAGGGGATATCGAAAGTAAGTTTTGGGTATTTTAGTTCAGCTTGCTTTGAGACCCTTCAGATCTTGGCAACGTCAACCTTTGAAAGGACCTTTGCAATTTGGGATTGCATTCATGTTCATGGACTTAAGCTTCTGCTTTTGCTTTTGGAAATTCTAGTTTGAATTTGTAGGACCTTGCTGCTGTTTGTTCTTCTCCTATCCAATTGTTTAAGAATCTTTTCATCCTTTCACTTAGGATGTCTGTGAATATTTTGTAATCCAGATTTAATAATGAGATGGGTCTATAGTTTTTAACATCAGTGTTATCTGATCCTTCTTTTTGAATAAAGGTAATATTTGCGTCTTTCCAGGTATCCGGTAAAATACCCTCTTTTAGTATCTTATTCAGAAGTATTTTAAGATGGGGCAACAATTCTTCTTTCATTGTTTTGTAGAATATTGCCGAGAATCCGTCTGGTCATGGAGCTTTATTTGGATTCAATTTTTTAATTGCTCTTTTTTTCATCTTCTGATATATCTTTGCTTAGTGCCTCTCTTATCTTCTTCTGAAATTTTTCCTAGATGTTGTTTCCCCAAATAGCTTCTTTCTTATAGAGAGAGCTTCCCATAAAATTCATGGAATTCTTCCATAATTTCTTTGTCTGTAGTTAATTCTTTTTCTTTTCTTTTTATCATTGTTATTTGATTTACTTGTCTTTTCTTCTTTAATTTCCAGGCCAACCATTTTCCGGGTTTATTGGCATTTTGAAATTCTCTTTGTTTTATGAACTTTAACTGTTTGGATAATTCCTCCAAATCTAAGGAGTTTTTCCTCTTTATTTAGATTTTACAATTTCCTTTTAATTTCCTTATCCATTGGTTTTTTCTTCAAATTCATTTCTTCTCTTTCTATTTCATTGGACAATCTCCGCCTCTCTTGATTTCTTATTTTATTTTTTTTTGCTTTATTTTGGATAAAGATACCCCTCATTACTGCTTTTCCTGCATCCCAGAGTGTTTCTACCTTCATATCTGGTTTATCATTAGTCTCCAAATATTGTTTAAGTGCCTCTTTCACTCCCGCTATATCTTCTTTAGATTTTAATAAGTTGTCATCCAGTCTCCATCTTCTAACGGGAGTTTTTTTTGTTTAATGTTATTTCAATGGCTCCGTGGTCTGATAAGTCTCTTGGTCTTATCCTAATTTCATCAATCCTTTTTGTTAATATTTTCGAAGTCCAAATCATGTCAATTCTCGACCAGCTTTTATGTCTATTTGAATAAAATGAGTAATCATTGACTTTTTCATTATGAATCCTCCATGTGTCATCAAGGTCCAAATCTCTTTTGAGTCTTATAAAGTTCTTTGGTAAGGAACTAGTATCATCTGGGTTTTTTTGTTCGATTTATCTTTTTTCAAATTCATTACACCATTGAAGTCTCCCATCATTATCAAAATGTTGTAGTCTGTTTCTTGAATTTTCTTCTCTAACAATGCTGCGAATTTTGTTTTTGGTCCATTTGGAGCGTAGATGTTACAAATTAATATTCTTTCTTGGCCTTGATTTATCAAAATTCCGATTATTCTTCCCTCTGTATCTTTAAAGGCCAACTTTGGTAATAGATAGTTTTTAGCATAGATGACTACTCCATTTTTTTTATTTTGGGCTACCGAATAGAATTCTTTTCCAAATTTTTCTTGATTTAAGTAAGCAACATGTTTTTGAGCAATATGAGTTTCTTGGAATGCCACTATATTAAAATTTCCTTTTAAAAAAATTTGGTTAAATAGTTTTTTCCTCTTAGACGGCGAATTGAGTCCATTTACGTTGTTTGATAAACATTTCAATTCTCTTAGATCATTACTCATTTTGTCTTCTTCTTGTTCTACTTCCGATTCGTCTTTGTTGTCATCCACAACTGGTGGATCTGCACCTGTCACGATGCAGGGTCTTCGCCCGGCCCCTTAATCACACACACAGAGACCGTAATCAATTAACTATTTATTGAATAATAAGAAACAGGTGAAAAAGGTAAATTGTCCAATTAGGAAAAGAGTCAATAGTTCAAAAGTAATGAGCAAGCAAAGCTCATTCAAAAATCCAGTAAAAGCTGGGAAACAGGGTCCAAAGCAAAGCAATCAAACAAGGGTTCCGTGGCAACTCAATCTGAGTTCAGGGAAATCCAAGGCCCAAGAAACTTCTTGGCAAGGCGAGCCGAAACCTGGCTCCAGGGAACTTCTGCCGCTTCACTTCCTTCAAATCAGAAGTGGCCGGGCAACTGGCGATCCAGAGCCCCGGATCCTATACTTAATCCTTCGGCCGAGATCGGCGACACTCTACGCTTCTACGCCAATCTCAGGACACGCTCCTCGGACGGTCTAGGCTCTGACGCCATTCCCTCCTGTCAGACTCAATGCTCTGTCTCCTATCGAAGGTCTGTCCTTGCCTCCCAACAGCTGCCTCGCTATCTGTGTGAGAGCCTGGCTCCCCTTCGGCTTCCATGGACTCATCCCCCACGGATTCACATGGAAGTTCCTGTGATCCGTATCCACCTGGTTTCTCATACTGATCTGAATCAGTAGAGTCCGTCTCTGCCTCCATTTGACCTTCTACATTCTCATAAGGCTCTGGCCAGCCGCCATCCCATTCTAAGCTGCCTGCAGGAGATGCGGGCCCAGCTGCCTCCCAGTCAAAGTCTTCTTCCTCACCTGACCCAGTGGGCCCTAAAGCAAGCGGGACCCCCGGAGCAGCCCCCTGCCCCCCCGGCACCAATGAGTACTGGGGTGCTACAGCACCACCACAAGCACTTGATGCCTTTTTGAATTCCATCACGTCTTCCGGGGAGTGGAACCTTCTTTTCTTTTGTTTCCCACCTCTTTCCGTGGGGGTCAATTTATGATCCTTTTTCAATTCTGCATAAAAGTGCTTTGCTTTTTCTTCTGAGGTTAACCAGCTCCTCTCTTCCTTGTATGTCACCATTATGCCTTCTGGTTTTTCCCACCTGAACCTTATTTGAAGTTTCTTGAGTTCATCTGTCAAAAAGAAATATTTTCTTCTCTTGATTAACATCGATTGTGGGAATTCTTTCATAATAACTACTTTGATAGCCTTATAATAAATCGGTGTTTTGCTGTTCTTTTTCAGGATGTCATCCCTGATTCTTCTCTTCACAAAATGTACTATAGTATCCCAAGCCGTTTTATTTTGTCTAGAATAAGTCGTTGAAGTACGATATACCCTGTCAATCTCCTTCACCATCTCTCTCTCTTCTCTCTTTAATGGTGATGCTGTTAGTTTGGTTATTATATCTCGAATATCTTCATTATTCTCCTCTTGAACATTGCGAAATCGAAGTTGAAACTCCATATCTTTAAATTCTAACCTTTCTTGAGCTTCTTCTGTTTTTCTAGATCTTTCTAGATCTACTTTTTGAACTTTTTTCTCTTATCTTTTTCTGTGATTTGGCCAACTTGACTTTATCCTCTTTTGTCTCCTTTATCTCATCTCTCATCTGTTTCATTTCTTCCTTCATCGTCCCGACTTCTTTGGATATATTTTTCATTTCCTCCTGTAATGATTTATGTTGTTCTTCTTGTTTAGTTTCCATCCTCTCAAAATTCTTTTTTAAATCGTCCTGTTTCCCTGATAATTTTTGATTTTTTTAAAGAATTTCTTTCATACCCGAATCTTCGGTTCCGGGGAAGTAAGCTCTCCTTCCTATCCCTGTCTTTGATTCCCTTGGGTCTCTTGGGTCCTTTGGATCCCATTTTCCCTTTGATGCAGCCATATTTTGTTTTGATTTTTCTTTTGATTCCTCAAGAATGTGTTTAATTTAAATTTATTTCAGATTATTTTGACTTTTGGTTGTAAAACTTTTGATTCACAATCTCTTTCCCACTTTGATTTTGGTCCTCCTTCAGCCTGAGGTCGTTAGGTCTGCTTTCTCTATGGTTCGTCTGTATTTGTCCCTTTGGTTTATAAAGAGTTTTTTTTTATTTTGTCTTTATCTCTCCTTCTCAATTTTCTAATCTAGTTTCCTGATTATTTATATCTATATCTGATATCTAATCCTTCTTCTGAATTTCTTTTATGCCTTTAAAGACTTTAAAATTGCCTTTTTTTTTCTAGCTATCTGGGATCTCCGTTTCTCTTCTCTATGGTTTTCTCCTCCTGTGTATTCTTCTTCTGCCCTTTCCTTTGGCTTTGGCTTCTTTTGCCTCTCACTTCTGGCCGTGTCCTGTCTCTTCCGCCCTTTCCTTTGCGTCTCTGGCTCTGGCCTCTTCCGCCCTCTTCTTTGCGACACTTCCGCCCTCGTTCGGTCTTTTCCGCCCTTCCCTCTGTGTCACTGGCTCTGGCCTCCTTCGCCCTTTCCTTGCGTCGCTTCCGCCCGCTCGCTTCCGCCGTCTCCGCCTCCTCTCTGTTCCTCCTTGCTCTCCTTACGCTGGAGTCTCCTCTCCCATCCTCTCACGTCGTCTGCGTCATCTGCATCGCCCCGTCGTCTGCTTCGTCGTCGCTGTATCGTCAGAGCCTCGTCACCTTCCTGCTCCTTCCCCTTCCCCTTTTTTATCTACTCTCCTCAAGGCCCCGTAGACACAACAAGCTGAAGCCCAAGGTCAGTTTTTCTTTGTTCTTTTTTCAGGGCTTTCTATCTTTGTGTCACCATTTTGATTGCTAATTTTAATTGGGGGGGATTCCTTTATTTGACTGTTTCAATTAAGGCAATTCTTAGATCTTTATTTATTGTTATTGCCTTCTGGTCGGATCTTTACTACCCTTCGTTTAAGAGGGTAGGAGCCGCTGCCTTCGGACTTTTAGGCTTTCTTGTCTTTCAGGTACTCTTGTGAGCTCTGCTTGATGTTCCTTGCAATTTATTGAATATTTTATTTTAAATATATCCCAGATCAGAGCAAACTGCCCTTCGGCAGGAGCCGCTGCCTGGTTTCTTTGCTTGGGTTTTGCCGATTGGATTATTAATTATTGATCGTTAATCAATTTGATTAGTTTGGCCAATCTGATTCATCCCTTCTTGTGAAATAAGTCCCCCCTAGTCTTTGGATCTTTTTGAGTCTTTGTTGTCTCTATTTTCAATGATTGTTCAGGGGATAGCCCTCCCGCTGCTCCAGAAGATTCCTTTCTTTTTGAAACGTTTCAGGTCCTTTTGCTGTTCCCAGCTTTCTTAGTTTCTTTCTTGTTCTTTTAAAAGTGAGCAAGGCAGGCAGTAAATGTCAGGTTTTCACCCGACTTCCTGGAGATCGGATTGCTCGCCACCATACAACTAGACTTTCCGGACACCCCCCCCCCCCTTAGCCGGAGGGTGGCTTCGCAACTCTTTCTGGCCTCGATCCGCCAGAAACGAGGGGTGCTATGCATGCTTTTTAACCCGATCTCACAGATGGTGCCTCGGAGCCCTTCGGCAACCCATCCTGCCGCCGCCATGGCTCACCAGAAGTCCCAGAAATCTTTGGTTGTTAATTAAGAAGCACGAGTCATTTTCCTTCTCCCAGATTTCTAGATTTGTCCTCAGATCCTCTGCTAACTTTGACAGTTGTTTTTGGATCTTTGACTGTTCTTTTCCGTCTCGGAGTAAGATGCCTCCTCTATTTAAAAGTCAGCCTGGATTTGCTGCTTTTTTCTGCAGTTCGACAAATCTGTCTAGGGTAGCTTCCCACTTCTCAACATTTATATACAGAGATTTGTTTTTCTCATAAATAGATTTAATTTTTATGAGTTGTTCATCATGGAGAAATAGCAATTCTTCTGAATAGTTCTCGTTATGAAATGCTTGAAAGGCAGCTTTCTGTTCACCACACATATAGCATTTGTTCCAGAAAGTATCAAGCTCTTCTCTTACTTTCAAAATAAGTTGTTAAAGAAGGCTCCTCTTGCTGCTTATCGGCTAGCGATGGGACTGAACTGAAGTTGGCCTTGAACGCTGGGCGAACTTAGAGGCCTCTGTAGCATCTGCAGACAAACAGGCCTTTCTTACAACTTTGGAATTAACATGGTGTGAGTCTTGCTCATAGCTAGAGACAGGCTGGGATGCTGGGGCATGGCACCACCAGAACTTTAGCAACACTGCAGAAGCAAAGCTCCAGCGCCCCCTCGTTCTGTAAGTACTTTAAGACCATTTAGATCCATGGGTTGCCCGTGCCTACTGCCTCGTTTCCTCTAGAGCTGCTCCATGTGGTTCATCGCAGACATCGTTATCAACTGATTCTATTCTGGCTGCTATTAATACAGTAGAGACTCGCTTATCCAACCTTCACTTCTCCAACGTTCTGTATTATCCAACACGGTCTGCCTTCTGCCCAGATCCACAGGTGAGGGAAGTGGAGTGTATATTTACCTGTGGAATAACGTTCATGGTGAGAGATAAAAATAAAGAATTCTCGTGTGTTTTGGTGCTGAATTCGTAAATAACTTAATTACTACACAAGGTTACCGTATATTGAAGTGCTTTTTTCCGTCAATTTGTTGTAAAACATGATGGTTTGGGGCTCAATTTGTAAAATTGTCATGTAATTTGACGTTTAATAGGCTTTTCCTTAATCTCCATATTTACGCATATCCAGCATTCTGCCGGCCCGTTTAGGTTGGATATGCGAGACTCTAATGTAGTAGAAAACAATAGAGTTTGAATAAGTTAAATGATAAGATGAAAAGAAGGAATACTTGCTCTGCAAATTTGGACGCTCTTTATGTCGCTTGGATTTTAGTAGCGTCCGTTTTAATTACTGTCTTCGAATATTTGAATATTGAATATTTTATCTCATTAAGTTCGGTTTTGTCTTCCGTAAGTGTTGTCTATGCTTTGATATTGTGCTGTGACTAATCTAGATACATTTTACTTGTATTTTACCTGTTTCACAGCACCAACATGTGCTGTTTTGTAATCCGCCCTGAGTCCCTTTGGGAGATGGGGGTGGGGCATCAATACAGTTATTATGTGGTTATTGAGAAAGAGAAGGGACAATAGAAGAAGTTAAGAGAAATAACAGAACCCTTGACCTGGTGGGCCATCATCCAGTCCAACCCCATTCTGCCAAGAAGCAGGGAAATTGCATTCAAAGCACTCCCTGACAGATGGCCATCCAGCCTTTAAAGAAAGCCTCCAAAGAAGGAGAGAGAGTTCCACTGCTGAACCGCTCTCTCTCTCTCTCTCTGTCTCACCGCCAGGAAGTTCTTCCTCATTTCTTCCTTGTAGTTGGAAGCCGTTGTTCCATGGCATCCCAGTCTCCAGGGGGGCAGAAAGGAAGCCTGCTCCCTCCTCCCTGTGACATCTTCCCCTCCCCTCTTGATCCAAGGCCCTCATCCTCTCTCCTCTCAGCCTTCTCTTCCAAAGGCTGAGCTCTTTCGGCCACTCTCTCCTCATAGGGCTTGTTCTCCAGACCCTGGATCAACACAGAGTCTGAAGGATCCTGAGCCCCCCTGGGGAGAGAATGGGGCGGGATGCCAATACAATCTTATTCTGATGGGTATTACTCTCCTTAGAGAAGATGTCCTCGTTGGAACTTTTTTCTTTGACTTCACTTTCTTCCTCAGCTAAAGAATATGTATAATGATCCTCCCGCCATGTCTTCAAAGAGATACAATAGAGTCATGTGTGGAATTGTTTCACTAATATGGCTTTTGTCCAGTCCCTTCTGCCTCTTGGTGCCCTCCCGGCCCAGCCCAGGGCAGAGGGCCTCCCTGTTAACACTCCCAGGGGCTCCTTCAGGACAAGCCAGTCCCTTCAAGGACACCACCCACCACCCTTGCCCTGGATCGGCCCCTCTTCCTTTTTCCTTCCCTTTCCCCAGCATCATTCCCTTCTCCAAGCGTTCTGGTCTTCTCGTGATGTGGCCAAAGGACTTCACCTTTTACTCTCATCTCCTTAAAGCCCTCCAATGAGCATTGTTATTAAATTGAAATGGCTTTCTTTCCTGGAGGATGGACCGGTTGGATCTTCTTGCGGTCCAAGGCTCTCTCAGGATTTTCCTCCAACACCACCGTTCAAAAGCGCCTCTCTTCCTCCGCTCAGCCTTCCTTATGGTCTAGCTCTCACATCAGTAGGTTACTACGAGGAATACCATTGCGTTAACTATGTGGATCTTCATTGCCAGTGTGATGTTTCCACTCTTCACTCTTTTATTGAGATTGGTCATTGCTCTTCTCCCAAGAAGGAAACGCCTTCTAATTTCCTGGCTCAATAGTAGTAGTAGTAGTAGTAATAATAATAACAATAATAATAAACTGTAATTGGCTTCTGCCCTCTCCTTCTCCCAAGGGGACTCAGGGCAGATTTCAACATAACAGCAAACATTCAATGCCTACGTAAAAAACAATATTGACATAAAATCCCAGAAAAACTCAGAAACGTCTTCCTTCCTCCCACCCTCTCTTTCCTTCCCTCCTTCCTTTCCCTTTTTCCCTTCTCCCTTCCCTTCCTCCCTTTCTATCCTTCCCTTTCTTCTCCTTCCTATACACACAGTCTCACAAACATAAATACACATACATAGGCACACACCTGCAGATATTCTATATAAATAAAAATGTACCATCTGTTTATATCTCCCAACCCTTGAGGAGGTAGAAATGGCATCCGGAGTGAGACAATTGGCCGTCTCCAAGGATGTTTCCAAAGGAACGCCCAGGTGTGTTCCCATCCTGTGAGAGGCTTCTCTTTAAAGATATGTGAAAGGTCCGGGGTGGGAAAAATAACTCTTTTCTGTTTCAGCCAGGTGTGAATGTTGGAATTGCCCACCTTGACTTTTTTGAAAAGCCTTGCAGCTTAAAAGCCTGGCTTCTTCCTGCCTGTGAGAAATCTTTGTGGGAAGGTGTTCCCTAACCCAGATTGTTCCATGTCGGGAATTCCCCTGTTTTCTGGGGCCGCAGCAACGCCTGGCCGGGTGCAGCCAGTACTGACTTGAAATCCCAGAAAACCCCTCCATATGAAAGTCACATTAAAACCTAGCATCAAATTAAAGCCCAGCATCAGTAAATTAAAAGCTACACGTCGTCAGACAAAACTCTGTAGTAACATAAATCTAAACAAAACATCCACATTCGTGTACAACAGCCAGTCAGGGTTCACAAAACGGTGTGGGCAGGTTGTGTAGTCAAATGAGGTCATTGGGCCGGCATGGACCAGGAATGCCCAAATACAAAGAGTTCTCAACCAGAGGCCCGGCACTGATCTCTCCGCCATCTCATCCTCCTCCTCTCCATTCGCTAGTGAGCTAAAGCCAGTGTTCAGCTGTTTTTTGAAGGAGAGGAGGGAGGGGGGCAGCTTGTTTTTTTGAGGGAGGGAGTTTCAGAAGTGGGGGGATCACAGAGAAGACCCTCTCCCTTGTTCTCATCAGTCATATGGGTGGGATAACGGGGGTGGGACCGAGAGCAGGGCCTCCTCCGATGACCGCAGTGCCCGGGCTGGTTTGCCAGAGGAGATGCAATGGGTCAAGTAGCCTGGACCCAAGCCATAATTGTTAGTGTGATATGAAAATAGCTTATAGTTTAAACTGTGATTTCAGTAATGTTAGTATGAGATGTTAGTACATTGGTAGCTTCATGTGTAGTATTCTGTTCTGGCCGGACGAAAAAGGGCTGGTAAGCAAGGAACGTGCTTCTTGCCGCGTGCTGAGATGTGAGCGGACGTGAGTGAAGGTTCTCTTGTGTATATATTGTGTAAATAGTCCAGAAAAGTGCCGTTTTCCAGTGGAAGCTGAATCGAAGGAGTCGGGTGTTTTGTGCCATTTTGTGCCTTGAAGCAGAAGCTTGGAAGGTGGAAGAAACCGAGAGAAGGAAGGCCATTTATCTCAATCTACTAACATGACTTACACGCGATATCCTTTCACGTTGCCCATCTTCTCTTTTTTTTTTGTTTGATAAATATTTTTGTTCTTTTTAAAAAACAAAATAAAAATTATTTGCCCAAAAAAAGCAAAAAAAGATTTTATTTTCTTAGTCAATATTAGTTGTCTTTATAAAGGACTTGATTCTGGGTGAGCACGCTGACCTGCTTTGCATCACAGACGCGGCTGGAAGGGGCTGGCGGGGGAGGGGTGAGCCTGGACTCTGCCCACCAGGTACTCTGGTCAGCAGCAGCAGGGGAGGCCTGGGGGGCGGGGAAGCGGAGTCTCCGTGGTCTGTCGTGATGCCATCCCCCTGGACCAGGTTCCCCATCCCACAGTCAACAGTGTTCGAGTGTATTTACGTAAAGGTGGGGTGGGTGAAGGATTAGGGAAATCCAACCCCAAATAAGGAAACAAGTCTTCCAGGAATATTTATGTATGTATGTATTTATTTAAAACATTTATATCCTGCCCTTCGCACCCCGAAGGGGACTTGGGCGGAGCACAGCATATATAGGACGAACATTCAATGCCGGGACAAGAATTCGCTATATGCACACAATCTGAAGAATACCTGGCCGCTCTAAACAAATCCAAGCCCCTTTTCAGGGCCAGACCAGCTCCACCCAAGAGTCTTGAAGGAACTGGAGGAAGGAAGTCCTTTGGGAACCTCTGGCCATCACCTTGGAGGGTTCTTGGAGAACGGGAGAAATCCCATCAGGTTGGAGGAGGGCAAACGTGGTCCTTCTCTCTCTTCAGGAAGGGAAAAAGGGACGGCCCAAACCATCACCAATGTCCGGCCAGCCTCACGCCGATACCAGGCAAGGTTCTGGAAAAGATGGTTAAGGAAGTGGTCTGAGAGGAGACCTGAGGAGGGCCATGGATCAATATATTATTATTATACTCACTTGGAAAAGGCCTCGTTTGTTTTTGGACGTGAGGTCTTATCAGTTTGACCTCACGTCGCCACCTGGGAGGGGCATTGCCACCTGGAAGGGGTGCCTCCGCAGCCAGCCGCGCCGCCGGGCTGGAGGTGTGCTCGGGAGCCAGTGCGGATCTCGCTGGACGCCACTGCGCATGCACGGATCTCCACGCCGCCGCACTGGACGCCGCCGCGCATGCGTGGATCTCCACGCCGCCGCGCTGGCTGCCAGCTGGAGGTGTGCTTGGGAGCCAGTGCACATGCGCGGAGATCCCACATGCGCGGGTTCCAAAATCAAAAGTATTTATTTTAACAGGAATCTTCTGATCCGAAGTCAGAGGCACAGCTTAAGATGGTCACAGCAACAAAAGAGTTCTACCCTGTTTTCTGGCTTTTACATAGCTTAAATATCCTTTTTAAGACCACATTACCAGCTTCCTTGACGTCACGCCCCCCTTCTCATGCTCCAAGGAAAAAGCACATTCCTATGTTGCTGGGAAGGGTCTCTTAGGCTCATTCCCATGCAGAACAGGAGGAGAGAGAGAGAGGACCGCTGATTTATGCCTGTATTTGGAGCTATAGAATAAACTTTCCCCAAAAGATAAGGGAGAGTTGGCGCCAAGGGTTCTGGTAGTCATTTACAACATCAGCAATTTCTCAGCCTTTTCCCATCATAGTAAGAACATAAGAAGACCCATGCTGAATTGGGCCTCAGCCCATCTAGTCCAGCATTCTGTGTCACACAGTGGCCCACCAGTTGTACACGGGGATCTCTAGCAGAAAGGAGGGCAAAACCCTCACCTGCTCCCGACCCCCACAACCAGTACTGGGGAAATCCTGCCTGCCTCCATCAACACAGAGGTGGCACTTGGATGTCCGTTTCAGTAGCTACTGATTCCCTTGGTCTCCATGAATCTGTCTAATCCTGCCTTGAAGCTGTCGAGGCTGACAGCTGTCACAACCTCCTCTGGAAGTGAGTTCCATAACCCAATGACCCTCTGGGTGAAGAAATATTTCCCCTTATTAGTCCTAACTTTCCTACCTTGGAGCTTTCCTACCTTGGAGCTATTAATGTACCATTAATAGTACATTTAATGGTGCTAACTTTAAGCTAAAAGACTACAGATTATATAGTGCCTTATATTCATGGCATTTTTATTCAATTTTTCCATTTTCTGGCCCATAGCCACCTCACAAGAAATGTAACTTTTTAAAGGTCTGACCTGAGAGGTGAGGTCCCTTGAGGCTAATGCTAATAATCTATCTCAATAAAAATGTTCCTTTGTGGGATTAACATAACTCAAAAACCACTGGGCAAATTGACACCAAATTTGGACACAAGACACCAACTAAGCCAATGTATGTCCTTCACTCCAAAAAAAAAGGAACTAGAAAGAACTTAACCCCCCCCCCAAGCTAAATGACTATACAGAGCATGTGTTCAAACAACACACACACACACACCCCGCACGAGGGGAAGAAAAACCAGCAGCCGAGAGAGAAGGAAAACCCTAGAACCGGGTCTCCATTCCTTAGAAAAACCCAGGCATGACAACAGCGTGGAGGATGGGCAGGAGCCACCCGGGGGGGGGGGGGGGTGCGCCAAAGTAATGTTCACTTACCCCCAGGAGAGGTAGGACCGCCCCTGTCTCTGTGCCAAGTTTGGATCCAGTCCATTGTCTGGGGGAGGGAGAGATTCGCGGTTTCTCTGGATGTGAGCGAACTGCAACTCCCAAAATGAAGGGCAATTCCCTCACAACCCTCCAGTATATCCAGTTGGGCATCGGGGGTCTGTGTCCCAAGTTTGGTCCAGGTCCGTCATTCCTGGGGGTTGTGGCAGTGGTCTGTGGAGGCAGGTGCCGAAGCGGGGAAGGGACTGCAGAAACCCTCATCCGTGACCCATCCTCTCCCCAAACGGCACCAGGACAGAAGGGGCTTCACATCAAAGCATCCGCATACCATTTATAATGTACCATTTGCAAACATCACATGCAGGCGGCCACCCAGCTTCTGTTTCAAAGCCTCCAAGGAAGGAGCTTCCACTGGGCCTGAGGCAGAGAGTTCCACTGTCCACATGCCCCAAGTCATGAATGTAGACCCTGAGCAGGCCCGGGATGCCCAGGAGGGGGAACCCTGCAGTTGGCCCTCTGCTCCTGACTTCTCTCCCAGCTGAAGAGGAGAAGCCTTGGGGAGGATGGATCACCCTCGGGCAGGCATGTAGCCAGGGGGGCTAAGGGGCTTCAGCCCCCGAAATTCTCAGGGTGGTCCGTGAAAAGGCCTTACTGGTACATTATTTAAACGGTTATGTTTATTCATATCATGATCTGATCACCATGCTCATTATATCCCACATTAATGGGGTTATTGGGATAACAATACAAAGGTTTGCTAGGGTAGACCCTCTTCCACCCAGTCTCAGCACCCCGAACCAAACTCAGCCCCCCCCCCCCCAACAAAATCCTGGCTACGGCCCTGCTCTGGCGGGAAGGTAAGGGCGCTCCATGCAGTCATGCCAGTGGCCACATGACCTTGGAGGTGACTACGGGCAATGCTGGCTCTTGGGCTTAGAAATGGGGGTGAGCACCAGAGTCCCTGAGCCGGACACACGACTGGACTTCCTGTCCGAGGGAAGGCCTTGGCCTTGACCGATCTCTGCGGAATGACGCCCAGTGTGGATGCAAGTGGGGATGTGGCCACCTTGATTAGCATTGAATGCCCTTGCAGCTTCAAAGCCTGGCTCGTTGCTGCCTGGCTGGGGGAATTCTTTGTTGGGAGGTGTTGGCTTTCAAGAGAAAGGAGGAAACATTGAAAATGATGAGGGGAAAACCTCAAATCAGGACAGTCAATAAATAGCAACAGTCAACAAGCAGGGGAATTCCAGACAGGAAACAACCGGGGCCAGCTCACACCAGGGGCGGTCCTACAAGATAGGCCAAGTAGGCGGCCGCCTAGGGCGCCATCTGGGAAGGGGGCGCCATCCTGGCCGCATGGGGCGCCATCCTGGCCCTGCCGATGTTCGTCAGGCAGTGCTGCAGCTGCCTGCTTTTGGGCCCTCGCCTTGTGCGCTCCGACGCCGCTTCTGGGCACGCAGAGGTTTTCACGCAGGCGCAGTTGCTCGGAGCTGAAGTTGAGCGCAGGAGCAACTGCACATGCGTGAAAAACCTCCGCGCATGCCCAGTAGCCTCCCTTGCGCAGAATCCTGTAAGCAAAGCACTCCCTATCGGGCAGGCCGGGAGTGCTTCCCCTCTCCCTCTGTCTCCGCCGCGCGCGCACGCGTTTGCAGGGAAGGAGAAAAGAATCAGTGAAGGAAGTGTAAGTGAAGGAATGAAGGAAGGGCTTTCCTCCTCCTCCTCCTCCTCCTCCTCCGTGGCCTCTTCTCTCCCTCCTTCCTTCGGCACTATTTCTGTCTAGACCTGAGGGGCCTGAGGCTATGAGGAGTGGTGGGAGTTGGAGTCCAAAACACCTAGAGGGAGGGAGGGCGGGCCCAAGGTTGCCCAGGCCGCTGCCTGTATTCGACCTCATTTGAACATTTTGGCCGTTTTTCTATTTACATTTACATTGGGAACTGTAAGGTTCTGTCAATTAGAGCGAAGAGTGCTCTAATCTTAGACCCTTCCAACACTGGTAATCCCTGCCAGGTGCGACCTTGGAGGCATAAGCAATGCAAGGAGTGAGCCTTGAGCCACACCACATCAACATGAGAAGCACTGCCTTGTAATATGCTGACTCAGGGAGGATATGACTGAATATCCATTGGACAATTGGACTCATGACACTAACTCTGTGACCCCTGGGGTCATGCCCCAATGGACTACTGGGATTGCTGAATCATTTGGATCTGATGCAACCTCTGTTAAGCATTGCATGCTAGGGGGGTTGGGTCTTTGGGATGATGGACAGATGGTGGAGGCGGAGACTGTATATAAACTGTGTTGGGTTCTGGGAAAGGCAGATCTGGCTTCACAGGTTTTGATACCTGGAAATAAACCCTGGTAGGACCGAGTCGCCGTGTGCTGTCGTCTTTGCAGGAATATTCCCAGCGTTCATTACAGAAAAGCCAGATCTGCCAAAGCCTGTCGTGAAGGAATTCATTGAGGGCTTATCCAGTAAGATGCCATCCGTAGTGCCATCCTTTACCGAAGTGGAATGGGTGAGTCCCGAGGAGTTTTGGGAAGATGCGGATGAGGACGATTCTTGGGTCCCAAGTGAGGTGGAGCAGCAGCAGGCTAGAAGGATCCTGCAAGGCTTGTTCCCTCACTGGGTGATGGAAGGATCGTCAGATGGTGCCCCTTCTTGGGAGAAGGAGGAGGAAGATGCACCCAGAGAAGAACTGGCAGAGGATCCGGAGGGTTGGAGCCAGAGAACCGGAGGGGCGTAGGAGCGCTCGCCTGGATCCAGAGGGTTGGAGCCCGGAGGGAGGGTTGGAGCCAGGGTGACTGGGCCAAAGGACAGGCCAGTTTGGAAGGACCTGGCAGAGTGTGGCAGAGGAGCCACAGAGCCTGAATCAGATGGGATGAAGGCTGAGGTGACTGGGCAGGAGAGAGCTCAGTTTCCTGTATGGACCAGAAGTGAGGTGGTCCAGGAATTGCAGTGGTGCTGTTGGAGGCTGCAAGTATTGCAGAAAGCTCTTCATTGTGGGCGGCATGATGTGAGTGTGCTGCAGAGGGAAATGGATGTTTTGCAGGAGAGAGTCGGTAGGCTCCAAGAATTGATGTGTCTCCAAGGATGGATGTGTCTCCCAGGTGAAGGGGATGGACGTTTTGATGATGCTCCGGAAAGGAAAGAAGTCCAGCCGGAGGCATGGAGTGTGTGTGGGCCTAAACCAGTTGCAGAAGCCGTTTTACCAGAGAAATTTGTGTGGACGGCCGAAGATACGGAAAAGTGCCCTGCTGAGATGAAAGCCAAGCCTCTGGAGGAAGAAGCGACAGAGGAATGTTTTCCCTTTGATGTCCCGGCCTGCAGTAAAGGAGAAAGCGAAACTGTTTTAATTACAGAGGCCGTAGGAAGTTTGTTGGCGTGGGGAGTGATTTTGCTGTCCCTTGAAAGAGTGGAAGTTGCTACAGAGAAGAAGCTCCCTGGCAATGACTGTCTTGCAGAAGTTGAGGGAAGCTGCCAGTGGTGTTGGAAAATCAACTGACTGGTAGTGTGGAAGTCCCTGTCACTGAGGGTGAAGACGGGTCGGAGCTTGAGGAAGATGCCTTGCCGGGAGGATACCTCCGTTCTGGAGGTGAGGCTTCCAAGGAGATTGAAATTTTAGAGAAGGCTTCTCAGCCGGAGAAGCCTGGGAAGAGCCCAGAAGACCCCTCCTCCAAAGCGTCTCAATTGCGCTTGCCTGGTCTGCCATGTTATGGTGCCTCTGGTGGGAGGAGGTGAGTGGGAGTTCCCATCAAGTTTGTGAACTCTCTGAAGAGAAGGAGTCGGCTGTGCGGATGGAAGCAGCAGGCAGAGGTGCTTTGACTTCAGAGAACGGTTTGGAGCTTGTGTCAGGTGAAGGAGGCGTTCAAGTGTCCTTGCTGCCCGAGGCTTTCCTGGATGATGAAAGGAACGAGCAGTTGGTGAGATCCATGATGGCTGATCCTATTTTGAACCAAGATTTCCAGTGCAGTGAGGTCCTGAGTTCGAGAGAGAATGCTGAGTCGGAGTCTTGGGAGGTGGTGCTGACTGATCTGGTTCGAATATAACCCTATGGTTATTTGGTCACTCGGGGTGGTTGGAATCAGGGGATGTTGGAACATGTTTCTCCAAAGAAGATTCTGATGACTGAACTTTGGGTGACATCATCGGAGTGGCGTGAACTTCGAGAACTGTTGAATCTTGAGGATGAACTGTGGGCCAGTTGTCCAGTAACCCACATATTAATTTTGACTTTGGGAAAAATTAGTAACATGATTGTATTATGCTTTCAATGGAGTAAAATGCTTTGTATGAAAAATGTTCCCGGGGGATTTAGCATTGGGATGGTTTTAGGTTGGGAGGTTGGAGTTACTTAAATGTATTGCTCTAGCATTGGGATCAGATGATTTTATGGTAAGATTGACCCTGGAAGGATAGATATGGTGATATGTTGTTTAAAGTATTATTCATGTTGATGGGGGTAGTATTGCATAAGGTTTAAGTAGATGCTATGCTTACATGTGTTTTGTAGAATGTAACATGGTTGGGGAATGTTTAGACATGCATTCATTGTTAGAAATGTTAGATGGGGTGAGATTTAGAATGTGTATTCTGCTGTTGTATTAGGGATTTTGGTCCCAGTGTTTAGAGGAATAGGTACAGCCTTGTTGGGATCTGCAATGAGGTTAATTGCGGCAGGAAGGTTGTTTGGTGGAGGATAGGTTTTGGGAGTTGATTTGGTAATGGTATTGCCTCCTGTTGAATTGGCCAGGAGGAGGGTGATTCTGAGTTATGGTAGTTATGGTGTGAATGTGTTGTTGATGCGCAGATGGACATGCCTGCGTTCAAGGGTTGGAGTTCTCCTTTGGAGGGATAGATTTTAGAATCAGAGTGGAAGTTTGTGTGGCCTTCTTTGAGAGGAGGGGTTAGCTGGACCCAGATGGTTGTTCCTGGGTAGGATTATATTGGTTTATGGATGTGTGCGATAGTTAGGATGAGCTAGAGTGGGGAATTGTAGTTTTCCTAGGTGCTTTTCCCCATGTGAGGGGGTGTTATAGTTTGTTCAGAGTAATAAAGTGCTAGGATTGTGTGTTTGGTCGCATGGGAAGTTGGTATGTGCCTTTTGCTAAGGTGGCAAGGGTATTAGATTTCTATTATAAAAGTGCTTGACACGGTTGAGTAATCCTGTGTAGCTGGTTGAATAGTTAAAGTTTGTTTGTAGTAGTGTTTTGTCCCTGTGACAGAGGTTTTTGAGGATGTGAGTGATTTATGGTTTCCTTGGACTTCATGGCTGGATGCCAAGAGGAGTTAGGTTACGGGGGAGTTAGTAGCCTTTGTATTGCCTGCTAATTATGGATTATTGACCTCCTGCTCATGCAGGGGAAAGTTGTAGTTTTCCCAAGTGCCTTCTGCCAGGGCAGTAAGGGTAGTGGGATTCTTTTGTGTATTGGGGAGCACAGGTAAATTGGTCCTGTGTTGCATGGTAGAGTTGAAAGTTGTAGTTTTCCCAAGTGCCTTCTGCCAGGGCAGTAAGGATAGTGGGTTTCTGTTGTGTATTGGGGAGCACAGGTAAATGGGTCCTGTGTTGTGGTAGAGTGCTTTTGATGTAGTTTTGTCCTTAGTTTTGTGCCTGAGGCTTAGAATCCTGGTTGTGTGTTGCAGATGTGGTTGTGTAGTTTTGTCCCTGGTGCCTCCTGCTTTTGGCAGTGGAAGGTTTGTGGGAGTTATGGGGCTTAGAATCCTGGTTGTGTATTACAGATGTGGTTGTGTAGTTTTGTCTCTGGTGCCTCCTGCTTTTGGCAGTGGAAGGTTTGTGGGAGTTATGAGGCTTGGAGTCCTGGTCGTGTGGTAACAGATGCGCAGTTGATTTGTTCCTGTGCAGTGGACTGTTGGGATTTGTAGTGATGAATAGTTGCATGGGAAGTGTGATTCTGTAGGTTAGTCCCTTTACTATGGCAGTGAAGGGATGGGGGTTGTTTAGAATTTTGGAAGTAGAGAGATAGGGTTTAGCCTTGAACAAGCTGAGCATTTGTAAGAGAGATGTCTGGTTATCTGAGTGTGGGGGAGTTCCGGGTTAGTATGAGGAATGTATAGCAAGGCTTTGTCCCAGTGTGTGTTTAACTGGAGAAAGGCTGAGGTTGGCTCATTTTGCCTTATATTTCATAGAGTGGGGTTGTGACTTTTGTTTGGTGTTAGAGTAGGATTTGGATAGTAGAGTTAAATGGTATTTTCAGATCCTTTTCCTCCCTGGGGGGGAAGAGGGGGTTTTTAAGGTTCTGTCAATTAGAGCGAAGAGTGCTCTAATCTTAGACCCTTCCAACACTGGTAATCCCTGCCAGGTGCGACCTTGGAGGCATAAGCAATGCCAGGAGTGAGCCTTGAGCCACACCACATCAACATGAGAAGCACTGCCTTGTAATATGCTGACTCAGGGAGGATATGACTGAATATCCATTGGACAATTGGACTCATGACACTAACTCTGTGACCCCTGGGGTCATGCCCCAATGGACTACTGGGATTGCTGAATCATTTGGATCTGATGCAACCTCTGTTAAGCATTGCATGCTAGGGGGTTGGGTCTTTGGGATGATGGACAGATGGTGGAGGCGGGACTGTATATAAACTGTGTTGGGTTCTGGGAAAGGCAGATCTGGCTTCACAGGTTTTAATACCTGGAAATAAACCCTGATAGGACCGAGTCGCCGTGTGCTGTCGTCTTTGCAGGAATATTCCCAGCGTTCATTACATGCCGCCTTCAGAGAAAGAGAGAGAGAGCGAGAGAGGCCTGTCTCCCCCTGAGTGGGGATTCCTGGGCCTGAAATCAGGGCGGAGGGGAGGAGGCGGGCATCCCTTTGGGCGAATGAATGGGCTTGGGCTTGGGCTGGGGGGGTGCACGTGGAGGAGGCCTCTCTCTCCCTCCCAACTCCTCCTCCAGGATCCCGTGGATGGGCCGCTGTCCCTTTAAGCATGCAAATGAGCCCCGCGAGGGGCGGGGCGGGGCCGAGAGCGGCAGCCGTCAATCAACCCCGCAGGCGGCCAATCAGGAGCGCGGAGGCCCCGCCCCCTGGCTTCCCATTGGCCTCCCCCTCTTCTACGGGGAGGGAGGGAGTGACGTCACTGTGCCCCCGCCCCCTTCGCAGCCAACGCCGCTGCCATTCTTCCCGAGGCCGAGACGGCGCGGCTGAGGCGAGCGGAGAGGGAGGAAAGAGGTAGGAGAGGGGGGAAGAGGCCTCGGAGGCGGAGAGGGTGGCGCGACTCCTCTGGGGCCGCGGCCTCCGTCCCTCCGTGGCCTTGAGGAGAGAGCGGGCGGGCAAGAGGGAGAAACTCTGCCTCAGGCCTTGTCTTCCTTCCCTCCCTTCAGGTGCTTGGGACTCCATCTCCCAGAATTCCTCGCAGCCTCAGTCAGGGCCCTCCCTTATGCGTCTGAGGGGAAATAGCAGAGGGCCTGAGGCTGCGAGGGATTCTGGGAGTTGGAGTCCCAAGCACGTCCTGGAGGGAGGGAGGGCCCCAGTTGCCCCAGGCCTCCCCTTGGGGATGTGGCCATTGGCCACCTGGATTAGCATTGACGGCCTTGCAGCTTCCAAGGCCTGGCTTCTTCCTGCCTGAGGGTGGGGGGATCCTTGGTTGGGAGGCGATGATGAGCTGCCCCTGGTGGTTCCTTGCCCGGAGTCCCCCTGTGCCTGGGCCTTCCTCTCTCTTGACTGTGGTGGAGATTCCAGACTGGCCAGGCTGAGTCCCTCCCCGGGGTTTCCTCCCTCCCTCCTCCCTGTGGAGATTCCCCCCCTGCTGCTCCCTGGGCCTTTCCCTGGCTTCTTCTCCCCTGGGTCGCCTGACTGACTGACTGACCTGGTGGTGGCTGTGAGACTGGTGGCCCAGCATGCCTGTGCTCTCCAATAATAATAATAATTTATTTATTTATTTATTTCTTCAATTTTGTATTCCGCTCCTCCCTACAGGCTCGGGGCGGATAACAATAAAATAAACATGGGCAGCATGTCACAGACATGCAGTCCGACAGTAAAACATAAAACAAGTTAAAAACACGGTTTGACATATCACGAGGTGCAGGGAATATACAGAAGTATACGACATACTATCCGTCAGGGTTTAGTTGAACGCTAGTTCAAAAAGGGCGGTCTTACAGGCCTTTCTGAAAGGGGCTAGTTCCGAGATGGCTCGGGCACTGTCCGGCAAAGAGTTCCACAGCACTGGAGCTGCCGCTGAGAAAGCTCTCTGGCGAGTCGCGGATAGATGGCAGGAGCGGACAGATGGTATGGTCAGCAGATTCTGTTCATCTGACCGCAGTGATCTCGGGGGCAAATACGGGGTAAGGCGGTCCCTCAGGTACGCAGGCCCTAGGCCGTGTAAGGCCTTAAAGGTCAATACCAACACCTTGAAGACAATTCGGTACTCAATGGGAAGCCAGTGCAGTTGCCGGAGAATGGGCGTAATGTGCTCCCTCACTGACGAGCCTGTCAGTAAGCGGCGGCGGCATTCTGCACTAGCTTGAGTTTCAGTGTCGACAAGGGAAGGCCAACGTAGAGGGCGTTACAGTAGTCTAGTCTCGAGATGACCGTCGCTTGGATTACCGTCGCCAGGTCGTTCCCGGACAGGTAGGGTGCCAGTCGCCTAGCCTGTCGTAGGTGGTAGAAGGACCCCCTGCAGACCGCGGAGACCTGGGCCTCCATGGTCAGCAGGGAGTCCAACTGAACACCCAAGCTCTTAACCGAAGATGACGGGCTAAGTTGCTCGCCATCCAGGGTAGGCAACCGGCACCCACCCAGCCCGGGCGACCGGGCCACAGGATCTCCGTCTTCGACGGATTCACCTTCAGCTGGCTGGCACGCAGCCAACCAGTCACGGCTTCAAGGCATAGATGGAAACAATCGGGTCCGGTGTCCTGCCTGACGTCCATTCTCAGCAAAAAGCTGGGTGTCATCCGCATACTGATAACACTCCAGACCAAAGTCGCGGGCCAGCTGGGCCAGGGGGCGCATATAAACGTTGAATAATAGGGGGGAGGATGGCCCCTGGGGACCCAATTAAGTGGGGATCTCCCGGAGACCCCCCGCCCCCCTCCACACGTTGTCCCCGGCCCCGGAGGAAGGAGGCCACCCATTGAAGGGCGGTCCCCCCGACTCCGGCGCCGGCTAAACGGTGGGTCAACAGTGCGTGATCTACCGTATCGAACGCTGCTGTCAGATCTAACAGGACAAGCAGGGCTGACCGCCCTGGTCCAGCTGGCGGCGAGTTGGTCTGTAATGGCGACAAGCACGGTCTCCGTCCCATGCCCAATACGAAAGCCGGACTGGTAGGGATCAAGACCAGCTGTGTCATCTAAGAACCGCTGCAGCTGATCCGCTGCTGCCCTCTCAATTACTTTGCCCAAACAGGGCCAGTTGGACACAGGCCTGTAATTGGAGGGAGCCGAAGGGTCTAATTCGGCTTCTTCAGCAGCGGTCTTACCATAGCCTCTTTCAGTCCCCCGGGAAGACTCCTTGCTCAAGGGAGCTATTTATGATGATGTGCCAGGGGCCACGTAGCCCCCGGCAAGATCTAATAAGCCAGGAGGGGCACGGGTCGAGGGAGCAAGTAGTTGGTCTAGCTGCAGCCAGTAACTTATCAACAGCTGCTGCGTCCAGCTTTTGGAAGCGGGTGAAGGTGGATCCGTCGAGTGGCGGCGGAGTCTCGAGCTCACTAACTGTATCAACCGTGGCTGGAATGTCCCGGCGGAGATTCGAAATCTTGTCAGTAAAATAGTTCTGAAAGGCCTCAGCTGTTGGAGCCAAATCCCTATCGTTTGGGACAGTTGGGATTGTTGTCATGGACGAATTATTCTAAAAAGTTGAGCTGGGCGTGAACTAGCTGACTCTATCAGGAGGCATAATAGCTTTTTCGCCTCCTTGATAGCTCGCTCATAAGCCTCTTTAAACTGCTTATAAGCCGATTTCGACGCTTCGTCACGGAGACTCTGCCACACGTCCTCTAGCTGTCTCCTCCTCCGTTTCAACGTTCGCAGCTCCTCGGTGTACCATGGCGAGCAGTTTCTACGGGGGGTGAGAGAGCGCCTGGGGGCGATCTCGTCTAGGGCTGTGGTAAGAGTGGTATTCCAAGATTCTACCAGCCCATCGACCGAGTCGCAGGGGAGTTCCCAATCCCTTAGAGCATTCAGGAACCTAGTAGGTTCCATAAGTCTCTTCGGGCGAACCAGAATAGGTTCGGCACCCTTACCGGGAGGGGGCCACACTCAATCGGACTTCAGGACACTGTGATCCGACCATGGAACCTCCATAACGGAGGCTAGGGTCACCTGAATTCCGGCCGCGAAGATCAGGTCTAGTGTGTGTCCGGCTTGGTGCGTGGGGCCGGTCCTACACAGTGAGAGTCCTAGTGTCTCCATGGTGGACACTAGGTCCATGGCTGCTGTTGACGGGGAGGTGGTGTCAGCGTGGACATTGAAGTCCCCCAAGACAATAAGCTTAGGGAACCTCAATGCCCACTCCGCAACCACCTCCAGCAGCTTAGGTAGACTTCCTGCCGGTGCGTTGGGTGCACGGTACACCAGCAGGAAGGCCACACTCTCACCAAGGTCCCATACCAGGCCCACACACTCCACTCCGGGGATGTTCGCAGTCGGAATTGTCCTGGAATTAAACTTATCTCGACTGAGTATAGCCACCCCTCCCCCCCCGCCCCTCTGTCCTCATCTGACAACTGGCCACAAACCCAGGTGGTGTTAGTCGTGCATGATGACATTATCGCCCTCTTGTAGCCATGTCTCCGTAAGACAGGCTATGTCGGCCTCCTTCTCCAAGAGGAGGTCCCTGATGGTTCCGGACTTGTTGCGCACGGACCTGGTGTTGGCCAGTATCAGAGTTGGAGGAGAGGTAACTTTGGGCTCCCCAACTGCGTGCCTAGGGATAGCTCGTAGGTCAGAGGGCGGGCGAGCCTCTCTTCGGCTCTTCCGCCCTCTCTCATAAGGCCTACGGCTACCGTCCCTATTACCCCTTCCCGAGATCACGCGAATTTCCCGCCCCTGCACATCTTCTTCCGATACATGGACTAAGTGTCCGGCCTCCTGCTCCCCTCTGAAAAGGGGGGATACTGCTGTTTCCCTCAACACGTGGGCCAGGGGGCAGAAGACTGAGGGGGACTGTGGGGGTGGTCGCATCCCTGCGGCTCTTGTTGTTAAACCCCACTCCCCACAGGTCCTGGTCGTGTGTCGTCCTCCTTCCGACCTGGCACCGGTCTTCGAAAGGGAGGGGGCTGGTTTACCAACAGGTTCTCTCCTCAGATTAGGAAGATGCCCCAGAGAGGGTTGCCCTAAAGACAGTCTTTGTCTGGGGCTGGCCTCAACTCCATAGAGGCCCTCCTGTCTGTCAGATGAGTTCCTGGATCTCCAGCCAGATAGTCATCATTTATGGGTTTTAGGCCACCTAGTGTTGAATCCCTCCGTTGCTCCAGGGAGCCCAGGGTCAGAAACTGGGTCCTCACCTGGAGGTTTGAGGCTGGCATTAATGTTGGTAATAATGCAGGTGGTCCTCCCGTGTCCAGGTGGCGCTGTTGCTCTTCTTCCTCCTGCCTGACAGCCACCTCCTCACCGGAAGTAGGTGCTGGAGATGGTCTAGCTCCACTAAGCCTGCGTCGACGGCGGCGCTTCCGGCGGCGTCTCTTCTTTTTCCCGCCTCCCTCCGCCGAGTGGGGGGCCGGCAGGGGCTCAGACGCCACTTCCTGCGTCGCCTCCGGCACGTCGGTCCTCCGGTCAGCCAGGTCGGCGGTGGGTCGTCGGCCGGGGCGGTCGCTCCCCGGCTTCTCTTCCGGCGCCGGCGCTGATTGTGCGGGCGCCTGCGCCTTCCTTCGTCTCCGGCCGGCGGCAGAGGGGGCAAGCATGGCCTCCCTGAGCGTCCTCAAGGCCATGCGCCATCTTGCCTCCCCCCCTCAGCTCCTCCAGCTCTCTCCTAATGGAGAGCGACAGGGAAGCGCGTCTCGGCCTGGGAAGCGTCCAATGCTCCAGCACCTGGTCGATGTCAAAGGACGTCTCGCCTCCTGGGGCTGGGAGCTGCATCGGGCAGGGCCCAATTGACCTTCGGCATG
Source organism: Anolis apletophallus (assembly GCA_030556195.1). Lineage (NCBI taxonomy): Eukaryota > Metazoa > Chordata > Lepidosauria > Squamata > Anolidae > Anolis > Anolis apletophallus. The sequence continues at coordinate 98,020 of JARBWK010000054.1, forward strand.
GTGACCACGGGCAGCGCACCCGTGCCTCCAGCGTCTCCAGCGCCTCTCCCGGCTCGCCTGGCCCACCGTCTGTCCACTCACCGGTCCGTGGTAAGTCCTCGTTCGATATGGGCATCTGATGGTCTCCCATCCGGTGTTCCAGTTGAACATCCCAGGAGTGATCCCCGGAGAAGTCCGAGGAAGCCCGGGACTCGGGGGCCCGACTGGGGCGTCCTCTTTCGCCTCATCGTCCCGCTCCTCGTTCATTGCGGGAGGGGGAAGGGGGCCGTCCACGGTGGTGATGTCCTCAGGGATGTCCTCAGGGATGCCAACGATGGCCCGCTGTAGGTGTTCTCCGAACTCCCTGAAGTTGGCCTCCAGTCGTCCAAATTCCCTCCAGAGCTGGTATAGAGGTACAGATCCTGCTCTTTCGGAGGAAGCAGGATATGTGGTCCTCTGAAAGTCTCGCTCCTGCCGGGGCCGAGTCCAGGGTGGGGAAGGCAGAGGGGAGATCGTCTCCCGGTCTCTCTGCCTTTTCCATTCGGCCTCCAGGCTCAGGCAGTAGTTATAAAAAGCTTCATCATCGTCCTCGTATACCTCCGTCAGCCCAGCCCCATCACGTAGAGGACCCACACCGACCCCTAATGGGGTACGGGGGTCGACTCCCGTCAAGGGTAGTGCTCCCTCTGTATTTGAGGTGACCTCGGGTGATTTAAAAGCAGATATCGCCGGGCGGATGCGGAGCGCTCCTGCAAGCTGCTCCTGCACCGGCGCCATCTTCCCTATAATAATAATAATATGCTATTATTAGTAATAGTAATGGGCTGAGTCCCGGTGGGTTCATCCTGTGCTCTTATGTCATTGCCATAGCACAATATTAATATTATATATTACATTGTGCTATAACATTATACTCTGATATTATTAGTAATAGTAATGGGCTGAGTCCCGGTGGGTTCACCCTGTGCTCTTATGTTATTGCCATAGCACAGTATTAATCTATTATATAAATGGGTTCACGTCATGTGATGTATACCTCAAACAAAGAAACCATACAACGCAGAAACACAATGCTTGCCAACAGAAATAGGCCTCAAGCAAGGTATGTTTGTAGCAAAGAAACTTCCCCCCCCAAACCTAAAGGCCCCCAAAACAACGAGTAAAAATAAAACTACATTTACCAGCATCCTCCGGGGCAGCCAAAGACTCACCCAGCCTCTACATTATGAACAACATGATTGGCTGCCAATAAGGGCGGATTTGCATAACTGCTGCACTGGCCAGCCAACATGAAAATTCCGATCCATAATAAACTGCCAAAACAGAATAAGGAAAAGGCCTGAGCCAATCCCCAACACAAACACCAAAATCACTTCCAACCTAAAATTTACACCCCAAAAAATCACAGACCACGCCCAAAATTGACAGTAAGGCTTCATTAACTAGATTTCCCTAACTAGCCCTCACTTACTGGGAAGCTGTTTACGCTCTGAATTGACAGTAAGACTTCATTAACTTGATTCTCCCGACTAGGCCTCAGCTCATTGGACATTGTGTATGGCCTGAATTGACAGTAAGGCTTCATTAACTTGCTGTTCCTAACTAGGCCTCAGCTCATGGGACATTGTGTATGGCCTGAATTTACAGTAACCTACCTTGGCACACAGAGCCCCGACCATGCATGATGGGACTTGAAGTACCACCATGGAAAAGGGGATTTGTAGTACTTCAAAACCCATCATTCCCCACAGACCACTGTGGCCCAGAACCAAGACCAATAAAGACCCAACTTGGCACACCATGCCCTCCATGACCCACACTCCATCCAACTGCAGTTTAGAGGAGGGCACACCGTGGATGATTGAACTTTCGCATCTCTAAAAGGGCACAGCAACGCGTGCCGGGTACAGCTAGTATTATATATTACACTAGCTGTACCCGGCACGTGTTGCTGTGCCCTATTTAGGAGATGCGAGAAAGTCTGAATATGTTAGGGTTGGAAATGATGTTACTTACGGTCTTGGTGGGGTCATGGCTGTGTCGTTGTGGGTTGTTCTGGTGGGTGGGATGTTGAAGTCCTGTGGAGTTGTCGGTGTGTCGCTGGAACATGGCCATGCAGCCCGGAAAACTCACAGCAATCTGGATTTTATATGGCAGTGTAGGGGCTTGTTCAGGTGGGCTGCTGTCAGTTTAATGGAGAGGAAGTTCTCAAGCATGTACACCAGGCTTCATCATTTAGATTCCGCCCTTCTCACCCGCAGGGACTCAGGCGGATCGCAATGCACATATACAGGCAAACATTAAATGCCATTTGACATACAACATATAAGACAGACCTAGAGGCAGTTTAACATTCCAGCTTTCTGGCCACCAGGAGGGGCTGTCGCATTCCTTCATTCTTTCTGTGTGTATTTCCTGGAGATTTTATGGCCTCATAAATCAGTTAAATTAAATTAAGGTACCTAAATTTCCTACTTGACAGATGCAACTGTCTTTAGGGGTGCAAACCTAAGCTTTCCTACTTGACCCAGGCAGGCCAACTGTCATGAGTTTAGGCCTGCAAAGGTTGACAACCAATTTTGTCAAATTGCAACCCTAAAGACAGTTGCATCTGTCAGGCAGGCCTTGAACCATGACCTTCTGGTCAGTAGAGATCTTATGCAGCTGACACCCAGCCAGCTGCGCCACATTCCCGGTTATTTGATGTTGTGGCCTATGGCTGGTACAATAAACAAATCTCTTGGGAAGAAGACAGGCAGACAAATGCCAGCGTGCTGGAAGAAGCAAAGACCAACAGCATTGAAGCCATGCTCCTCCACCATCAACTCCGCTGGAACAATTGCCTGGTCACCATCTCCCAAAGCAGTTCCTCTACTCTGAACTCAAGAATGGGAAACATCCTGGGCATCCATATAGCAGCACAGAATTGCCACCTACAAAAAAACAACTACGAGGTGCTGTGGAAAAAGATCCAAAAAGACCTAACCAGCTGGGAAAGCGCCAATCTATCACTCATGGGCAAGATAGCGGTGGTCAAAATGAACGTGCTACCCCGGGTACTTTACCTGTTCCAAAACCTGCCAATTATCAAGACCAGCACCATTTTCGATAGCTGGAAGAAAGACATTCATGAGTTTATCTGGGACTCAAAGAGGGCAAGAATCAAACACACAGTCCTAATAGATAGAAGGGGGAGAGGTGGTCTAGATCTACCGGACCTGAGGCTGTACTACGAGGCTTGCGGTCTGGTACACATAAGGGAATGGATAAACCTGAAGAACAAAGAACTACTGTCCCTGGAGGGCTTCGATTTACATACTGGCTGGCATGGTCACCTGTGGTATGGAAGAACAAGACTGAACGACAACTTTAAAAATCATCCAGTAAGAGCAGCGCTTCTGAAAATTTGGGGAAAATACAAGGGAAGGTTCTACCAAAAAAAACCCCTATGGCTATCACCCACAGAAGCTCACCACGGAACTTGCTAGGCTGGAATAAATGGCCAACCTACGAAGAAATGACGGTCAAAGTAGGGGCGGCGAGACTCCTGAAATCAAAGGTCCAAATACAATCACAATGCAAGCCCCTCACGTGGCTCCAGTACCTACACATCAAGGCATGTTACCAGACAGACGAACAGACGGGCTTCGCTGAAGGGGAACAATTCTGGAAAATTTTCCTGAGCAAGGAAAGGATTTTCATCTTGAAGGCCTACCTAAAACTCCTGGAATGGTCCACGGAAACTGAGCAGGCAAAGTCTTGCATGATCAAGTGGGCAAAACATGTGCTTACGATCAACATGCAATAATGGGAAAAGATCTGGAGGAGGAAGATAAAGACCTTGTATGCCATTGATCTCAAGGAGAACTGGTATAAAATGTTCTTCAGGTGGTACATGACACCGCACAAGCTAGGTCTGATGTATAAGAACTCCCAGACCAAGTGTTGGAAGTGTGGTACCCAGACGGGCACTTTCTACCACATGTGGTGGTCCTGCCAGGAAGCCTCGAGATACTGGAAAGAAGTCCATGTCCACACCCAAAAGATTCTGCAGACCACCCTGGAAAAGGCCCCAGAGGCCTACCTACTGGGAATAGTGGACGAGAGAGAACTACCAGACGAAAACTCTGAGCGGCTGTTCACGTACCTCTCCACGGCCGCGAGGATGGTGTACGCAAAAAAGTGGAAGTCTGCGGACACACCCCGGACAGAGGAATGGGTAAGCAAAGTTCAAGAGGTCATGAGCATGGACAAACTATCATTCTATGTGAGTGAGGCGGAGGGACACGGGGTGAAGAGAACAGACTGGTCACCCTTTTTGGACTATTTGAAGGCCAGGGATCTGACATAAAACTCCCAGGGTATTTGCCAAGGGAAAGGGCCCAACAACCAACAGCTGACCGAAGCTTACAAGAGTCACCCCCCACTCTTTCACACCCCACAGAAACAACCATACTTTTCTATCCTCCCATCCACAAGAAGAGCTGAGTAAAGGGAGACGCAAGGAAACAATGGAAGCCATCCTCCCCTTCCCCCGGCCGCCTCCCAGACTTCTCAAAACATATCAACAAAAGGCAGCCGAGGTCTGCAACCTACACGGAAAAAATCTTCAACACAACGTCCACAACCCTCACCAACGCAACATGTGAAAACTACAAAGACGCCCTTCAAAAACCAAGAAAACAACCCAGACACTGGTGGTAGTACCACAACTATACTAGCAACTAAGGAAGGCAAGAACCACGCGAGGAGGGCAGGAACTATGTGCAACGTGGTGGGTAGTAGCCCCCGGTACCAATGGAGAATTGAAACTTGAGACTAAAAGACGGAAGCCTTTAGTAACCCCCACCCCCACCCCTCCCCCCACTGCCCACTCTTCCCACCCACCCTGCCCGGACTGCCACCTCCCTAAGCCCCCCTCCCCATGCTCATCACCATCCTGCCTACCCCTCCCAATCCCAACAAGACTCCTCTCTCTCTCTCCTTTTCCTACTATCCTATACCCAAAATTGTTCCACCACCTTCACTGTCGTTGGAAAAACTTCTTCAGGTGGTACATGACACCGCACAAGCTAGGTCTGATGTATAAGAACTCCCAGACCAAGTGTTGGAAGAATGGGAAACATAATGTTAGTGGACAGGAAAAGAGATGTAAGGATGGGCTTAAAGCCAACCTTAAAAACTGTGGCATAGAAAGAAGAGGAAAGACAAATAAAAGGAATTAAACAAGGTGGCGCACTGGGTTCAAGCCCTGAGCTGCTGAGCTTCTTGACCGAAAGGTCGCAGGTTCGATTCCGGGAAGCAGCTTGAGCCCAAGCTTCTGCCAACCTAGCAGTTCAAAAACATGCAAATGTGAGTAGATTAATAGGTACCACTCTGGCAGGAAGGTAACGGTGCTCCATGCAGTCATGCCGGCCACATGACCTTGGAGGTGTCTACGGACAACGCCGGCTCTTCAGCTTAGAATTGGAGATGAGCACCACACCCCAGAGTCGGACACGACTGGACTTAATGTCAGGGGAAAACCTTTATCCACATTTATTTATTTAATTTGCATTAAATTTGCATTAAAACTCATTTTAAAAAGCGGTTAAAGATTTTTTTCACCAAAAATGGGCAACAGCGTCCGCATTGTCTGTACTTTTAAACCGTTCTTCCTCTGTGCATGAGGCAGGACATTGTGGACAAGCATACAGGTGCAGAGTTGTTTGTTCTGCTCCACAATCACACAAGGTGGGGGATTCTTTTAGGGAGTGCCAGTTTGCCAGGTTGCCTTTTGATCTGCCCACTCCACCTCTGAGTTTGTTCAGGGACCTCCAAGTGGCCCATTCCAAGAGCAAATAACTTACTTACTTAGGCGATCCCTCGTTCTCCGAGTAAGATTGTCTTCCAAGTTTGGTGTCCTGGCGGTGAGTCCGTAGGTGGCTGTGGAGCCCTATTCTTGACCCGCATGTTCTCCTGCAGTGCGGGCATGGATTTCCAGGTGGAAGGCGGCCCCAGTCAGGGTTGGCTTGACATGTCTTCCTCTTGGCACGTTTCTCTCTTTCGCCCTCCATTTGTGCCTCTTCAAATTCTACAGCACTGCTGGTCACAGCTGACCTCCAGTTAGAGCGCTCAAGGGCCAGGGCTTCCCAGTTCTCAGTGTCTACGCCACAGTTTTTAAGGTTGGCTTTGAGCCCGTCTTTAAATCTATTTTCCTGTCCTCCAAGATTCCGTTTTCCGTTCTTGATTTCGGAGTAGAGCAGGTAGGCCAGAGGTTTAGCACAGCTGGTAAATCATCAGCAGTTATAAGATCTATCAACCAAAAGGTTGCAATTTCGAAGCCCTGGGTTGACGTGAGCTGCCAACTGTCAGCCTAGCTTATTGTTTACCTAATCAATTCGAAAACAGCTTTATCTGTGATTCAAGACGTTAGGTACCACTAAAAGCGGGGAGGTGTTTTACAGCACCATAAAGAGAGATCAGAAAATGCTGGGCGACCAAAAGGAAGGAGGAAGTCCTGGCGGCTCTTCGTCATAGATGATAGAGCAACAGCACCCCCTGGACTCGAGCCCAACCTTCCATGGCACCAAAAAGAGCTGAAACAAACAAACCACCTCCTTCTGTTCTGTCTGTCTGTGTATTGTCTATATAAAGCGGCATTGAATGTTTGCCTTGTATATGTACTGTGATCCGCCCTGAGTCCCCTTCGGGGTGAGAAGGGCGGAATATAAAGTATTACCGTATGTTATTAACTTCTTTGGGAGATGGTAGTCAGGCATTCAGACAATGTGGCCGGTCCAGCAGAGTTAATGACGGAGGACCATCACTTCAATGCTGGTGGTCTTTGCTTCTTCCAGCACTCTGACATTTCCCTTCCTATCTTCCCAAGACATTTGCAGGATTTTTTGGAGGCAGTACTGATGGAATCATTCCAGGAGTTGAGTGTGACGTCTGTAGATAGTCCACGTTTCACAGGCATGTAGCAGGGTTGGAAGGACAATAGCATTATCAACAAGCACCTTTGTCTCCCTACGGATGTCCTGTCCTCAAACACTCTCTGCCTCATTCGGAAAAATGCTGCACACGCGGAGTTCAGGGGGTGTGGTATTCCAGTAGTGTCAATGTTGACTTTTGTGGAGAGGTGGCTGCCAAGGGAGCGGAAATGGGCAACATCTTTTAATGTTACACCATTAATAGAGTATATACAAATGCCCAAGCTGTCTAAGGGACTTTGAGGTAAAAATAATGATTTTGTAAACAAATGGGGCTGGTGTTTGCCTATAGGGGTACAGCCTGGGCTGGATGGGGTCACACACTCCCCTTGAAGGCACAGGTTCGCAGCTTGGGGGTCCTCCTGGACTCATCACTCAACCTGGAATCCCCGGTTACAGCGGTGGCCAGGCGAGCTTTCGCACAATTAAAACTTGTGTGCCAGCTGCGGCCATACAATGAAAAGTCAGACTTGGCCACGGTGGTCCACGCTCTCGTTACATCCAGCATAGATGTCATGAATGACTTTTCAATAACTTTAAAGCATAGTTTCTTTTTATTACAATTTCCAGTGTGAGAGGTTATATTAGATGACAGAAAACATTTAGACAAAGAATGACGTTAGACACACAGACATACAGGTTCTATGCAACTATATTGGATTCACAATTAGATTGGTTAACAAACAAAACAAAGAGGAATTACATTTTCACTCACCATTCACACCACATGTACATGCATGCATCCATCATCATGCAACCAAATATTATTGTCACATCTTTTTCTCCCTCCTTGGAGAAGCACCTGTTGGGCCAGACCCTGTTTTCCTGCCAATGCACAGTTCCAAAACTTCCATAGCACCATAACTTCCTCCCTAAGCACGATGCCAAGGACCAGACCTCTGTTTTCCATCCAGCAGAACCTGGCTCCCTGCACAAAATCTAAGGCTCCAAAGGCACACTCGTTCCTCTTCCCTTGAGAAAAAAGCCCCAAAGTGACCAGACTGCTCCCTTGCAAATCTGTCACTCTCCATAGGTACTCTCTCTCTCTCCTTCCCCTGGAGCAGAGCATACATAGCAGGTGAAGAGCGTCTTAGCCTTTCGCACTTGGAGCATTATTAGACCGAGTCTTTTATAGGAATATTCTGTTGATGTGGCCCCAAAGTTGTATAAGTAATGATAGACGTCTTCCATCCTGGATCCACCTGAGTTTCCTGGCCAGATGTTGATCCTCTTGTTGGTGTTGACAAGGCTTGTGTTGACTTTCTTGTTAACATAAGGAATGTTGCAAACATTTCCTTAACTTGAAAGAACAATTGTCACAGTTCTTATCAATTCTCATTGGCAGGTTCACAGTTCCAGCAAGCAGGCAGTTAGTCATTGCAGGCCTTAGTATTTTACTGGTGCCTCCAAAATTATTAACTCCAGCCACACATCCTTCCATTCTTCCATTCATTCCCACACCTCATGTTAAATTCATATTTATCAATGCTGCACATTGAATTTCTTGTTACATAGACTACTGCAACACTCTCTACATGGGGTTGCCTTTGAAGACTGCTTGGAAGCCTCAAATAGTCCAACGAGAGGCAGCCAGGTTAATAACTGGGGCGGCATACAGGGACCATACAACTCCCATGTGGGACCAAGCTTTCGGGACAGGGCGATAAAGCAGCAATTGGAAAGATGAGCAAGCCAATTAGATTAGACGTAGATGAACAAGATGGTTTTAAATGGTGTATTTTAATTACCGAGATAAGTGTGTTTAATGTTTATGTATGCTTATATGAATTCTTGTCCCGGCATTGAATGTTTGCCGTACATACGCTCTGCTCCGCTCTGAGTCCCCTTTGGGGTGAGGAGAGCGGAATAGAAATGTTTTAAATACACACATAAATATCTTGGGAAAAGGCAAAAGTTGTCCTTAAGGATGCTGCAAGCGGAAGTATGTAAGGAACTTGTATGGGAAGGTATTACGCCCAAGGAGGTGGGTTCACGGGTGCAGGGATGGAGGGACTGTATTGGCTACTGTGTTTGTTTCAGTCCCTGTATGTTGTGTGCTCTGTCTGTAAATGTAAATGTATATCGCTGCCTTTTTTCATTATTTAACTAATACAGTTGAACTTTTTATAAAGCAGAAGCTCAATTTGTGAGCTTTCCAACAAGCCTCCTTGTGAGTTTGAATGAGGCAGGTGGGGAGGCAGGGTCTTGGTTGGGTGCAGAGTCCTTTGGGGAAAGACGGGGAATTCGGTGGCAGCCGGTGTCTGATTTGGGATGCTCAGGAAGGAGATGTGGAACCCATCGTGGGATGGTAAGCAGCCCAGGACTCTTTGTGTCCCTCAGCATTTAGCACACTGTTTCCCAACCTTCCTAATGTCGTGACTCCTTAATACAGTTCCTCATGTTGTGTTGACTCCCAGCCATAAAATGATTTATGCGGCTACTTCACGACTACTTCACAACTTTAATTGTGCTACTGTTATGAATCGTAATGTAAATATCTGATATGCAAGATGTGTTTTCATTCACTGGACCAAATACCCGATATGCACAAATTTACTTTACTTAGGTGATCCCTTGTAGCTCAAGGATGATGATCTTCCAGATGTGGCGTCTTGGCGGTGGGTCTGCAGATGGCTGTGGAGCCCTATTCTTGACCCACATGTTGTCCCGCATGTCATTCCAAATGACAATGATATTCACTGCTGAAATTTGAATATCGGTTGCGTTGGGTGGGATTGACTTTTTCATTTAGGAGTCATAGTGGCTGGGATTTATAGTTCATCTTCAATCAAAGAGCATTCTGAACTCCACCAATGATGGAAATGAATCAAACTTGGCACACAGACCTCCCATGACCAACAGCAAATACTGGAAGGGTTTGGTAGGCATTGACCTTGAGTTTTGGCGTTGTAGTTCACCTACATACAGAGAGAACTGTGGACTCAAGCAATGATGGATCTGGACCAAACTTGGTACACATACCCAGCATTCCCAAATGTGAACATTGGTGGAGGTTGGGGAGAAGAGCTTGACATTTGGGAGTTGTAGTTACTGGGATTTATAGTTCACCTACAACCAAAGAGCACACTGAACCCAGCCCAAAATGGATCTGCACCAAACTTGGCACACTACCTACATGACCAACATTAAATAGTAGTGGGGTTGGGGGCTGTTTTTGAATTCTGGAAGTTGCAGTTCACAAACACCAAAAAGGAAGAGAAGGACAGGCGGAGAGATCTCCAGCCTTCTCTGTCAAAAGGGTTCCTGAGACCATCAGAAATATGTGTTTTCTGATGGTCTTTGGCGACCCCTCTGAAAGCCCCCTTGCTGCCCCCCCCCCCAAGGGTCCCACCCCCTAGGATGCTCTTTTACTTAATTTACTTGTATTTCAATTTCTATTGTGCCTTATTTCATACGCTGCTTAGTGTCTTGTTGTTTAATAATGCTCAATCCTTTATCTTTAGAACATTGCTTGTTTTGCCCTCTCTTTGTAATCAATGTCTTCCTTATGTTTTTCATATCCAGCAACCTATTTATCTTCCTTAGGATTGTCCTTTCTCTCTTCCTTCTTGTCTTCTCAGCCTGGGATCTTCTTTCTAGCTCCTCTGGTTTCTGCGCCTTGCCACCTCTGGAGATTTTTCCTCTCCTTCAGTTGAACTCTGTCCAATCTCACTTTCCTCCTGCTCCTACTCCGTTGTCTTCCTCGTTTGGGCTCCGTCTAGAGTCCAGGGGTGGGCAATTACCGGCCCTCCAGGTGTTTTGGACTTCAACTCCCAGAAATCCTAGCCAGTTTACCAGCTGTTAGGATTTCTGGGAGTTGAAGTCCAAAACACCTGAGGGCCGGTCATTGCCCACCCTGACTCTAGACTAAATTCTCCTGGCTGGCACTCTTGCTGATCCTTCCTTTCTCCTTACTCCCCTCGTCTTTTTATTTCCTTTGCTTATCTCCTCTTCGGATTCTTTAATTTAATTCTTCCATGTTCTATGCATAATTCTATGTGCTTCCTAGATGTATAAAGCAATTCTTATTTCTTACTTCCAGCTTTCCACTCTGCTTCGGGCTTTCACCCCCTTGTAAGCTTTTAACTCTCAATCACTTGGTGATACTGGTTCTCTGAGGTTTTCATAGATCTAGGTAGAATTTCTTGTAACTCTTCCTGTCTCCTGTATCCCGCCTCTTATCTTTTCCAACAACTTTGTGACCTCACATCCTGTCTCCTTTGGTCCGACCCTTTTACCCGCCTCCACTCACTTTGATTTGGAAGAAGGAGGATACTAGAGAAAGCAAGGCCGGATCTTCCTAGAGTTCCCCGTCAAGAGGGCAGTTTTCCCGTCCTTCTCCCCTCTTCCCTCTTAAAGACTCTTAAGAGCTTCTCATGGAAACGGCTGGCCGTGTTTCTGAGGGGCGTCTTTAGAAAAAACGATTTTCCCCTGAGTAGTTTCCAATTTTGTTAAACTCTCCGTTATTGTAGCAACCCAGTTCTCTTTCGTGCCTGGGGGGCAGGGGGAAGCACCAGGGGTCCCACTTGCATTAGAGCCAGCCGCAGCTGATGAGGAAATGGAGGAAGGGGTTAATGAGTTAGCTGGGCCTTCTTCTCCCACAGAGAGCCTGGCCTGGGATGATGGATGGCCTGGCGACTCTACGATAACTGGGAAGGTCAGGCTGATTCAGAAAGTGTTGATAGTGATGATTGTTATGAGAAGCCAGGTGGGTTCGGGTCACAAGAGAGAATTTGGGAAACGGGAGGATGAGGCCATGGAAGCAGAAAAGGAGTTCGACTCTCATGAAAATAGTGAACCAGGTGCTGGGAGGCAAGGACGAAGCTTTGATAGGAGACGGAGCATTGAGGCTAGCAGGAGGGGCTGGCACCGCAGCCTAGAGCGGCCGAGAGGTGCGAGGTCCCGTAGCACAGATTGGAGGAGAAGCCTAGAGCGTCGGGGTCCTCGCCAAGGGGATTAAGTATAGGATCCGTGGAAACGGATCCTCAGTAGCTCGGCCACTTCTAATCCAAGCGGAGTGGAGCGAGCGAAGGACCACGGAGCCAAGTTGCCGGCTCGTGCCTTGCCAAGACGTTTCTTGGGCCCTGTTTGAACTTTGCTTTGTTCCTTGATCCGCCTTATTTTGCGGAGCCTTTGCCAAGCGTTTTGCCAAGCCAATTGCCTTTGGATTTTACGACAGACTCTTTGCTGTTGGATTGAACTTTTCAATATTATTATGGACAATTACCTTTTCATCTATTCTTTATTCTTCAATAAATAGTTAGCTGATTACAGTCTCTGTGTGTGTGATTAAGGGGCCGGCCGAGTCCTTGCATCGTGACAGTTGGCCGAGCTACTCCACGAACCCCTTTTCACACCACGGGACGCCCTAGGAAACGCGGACAGCGGGCCGGGGCAATGGCTCAGTTAACCGCGGCTCAAGTGGCCGAGATGCAGCAAGAACTGGGAGAGCTGCGAGCCAGAGCCGCCCGACATCCTTCTGTGTCTACCCCGGCCCGGTTCGGTGGGAACCCGGCCCAAGTCAATGTGTTCATTAGACAATGTGAGATGTACCTGGAATTCCGACCCACGGAGTTCGCCACCGAACGAGCCAGGGTGGGCTTCGTCTACACGCTACTGGAAGGCACAGCGGCGGCATGGGCGACCATGCAGATCAAGTCCGCATCCCCTCAAGTGGCCACGTTGGCGGCGTTCCTGGAGGCCATCAAGACTACTTGGGGAGACCCAGTGAATACCGAGTTGGCGGAAAGGGAGCTGGATCGGTTGTCGATGAGGGACATGCCTTTGTCCCAATACATCTCCCGGTTCCGTGTGCTGGCAGCCCAAGTAGACTGGAATCCTGCCGCCCTGCGTTACCAGTACATGAAAGGCCTGTCGCCGGAGAGGCAGCAGGAAATCTTGAGAGGGGCCACACGGCCTGCAGACCTGGAGGAGGCGATCACCGTGAGCATCCGGGTGGAGGCTGGAGTGCAGACCCGGAAGCGTTGGAACAAAGGTGCCGGGGAGCAACCGGGGGTGCGCAAGGAAGCGGGAGCCAGCCCGTTCTCGTTTCGGCCGTTCGCACCAGCTCCCCAGCCCCTAGATGAACCGGAGCCCATGCAGCTTGGGCATGTGAGGCCAAAAGTAGACGCTGCTGAGAAAGCCCGGCGCCAGCGTTTGAATTTGTGTTGGTACTGTGGGGGAGCGGGACATTTTTTCTAGAGAATGCCCTCAGAAGCCACGCGGCAAGACCCCCCGGGCCTCTGCCGCGTTCGAGGGGCCCCAGGGGGCTGAAGAAGCTATCCAGACGGCGGGGGAAGGGGTCGGCCGAGTTTAAGAGGGTTCGCTAACTCGGCCACAGTCTCTAACCTCCCCCCAGAACCCCAGACTGGACAATTGTTCCTGGTGATGGTCTCCCTCTGGTCGCAAGAGAAGGGGCCGATGATGGTACACGCCATGATCGACTCAGGAGCCACCAACAATTTCATCGATGCAGACTATGCCAAGTCTGCCGGATTACAGTTTCATGATCTCAAAGAGCCCAAGGGCGTACAGACCATCGATGGGAGAACCCTGAAAGCCGGGCTGTGACTCAATACACTGCCCCTACCAAGATGTGGACAAGCTCCCACAAAGAGGACATTTCCTTCCTTGTAACCAAATTGTCGGATTTCCCGGTGATCCTGGGAATCGTTTGGCTGACTCTTCATCATCCGCAGATCTCTTGGGCCAAGAGACAGTTGCAGTTTTCCTCTGAACATTGCCAGGGACATTGCATGACGGCCCGGGCTTGTCAGGCCCAAGAGGTAGAACAAGCTGCCACGCTGCTCAAAAAATATGCAGGTTTTTGGGATGTATTCAGCAAGAAGGAGGCGGAACATTTACCTCCCCACCGACCCTACGATTGTGCCATTGAGTTGGAGCCCGGCCCCCTATCCCCGTGGGACGACTCTACCCTCTCTCGGACCCGAGCAACAGGCTCTCCGAGTTTTTGGATGAGAATCTGCGAAAGGGATTTATCCGGCCTTCTCAGTCCCCGGCCGGGGCGCCAATCCTGTTTGTCAAAAAGAAATCGGGGGAGCTGCGGCTCTGTAATGACTATCGGGAGCTCAACAAGATCACGATCCGGAACCTCTACCCCCTGCCATTGATCCCCGAACTGTTGGAACGGATGCGGGGCGCCAAGGTCTTCACCAAATTAGACCTGAGGGGTGCTTATAATCTGGTGCGGATTCGACAAGGCAACGAATGGAAGACTGCGTTCCAGACCAAGTGGGGGAGTTTCGAATACAGAGTGATGGGATTCGGTTTGTGCAATGCTCCCGCCTGTTTCCAACATTTCATGAATGACATTTTTTGAGACCTGCTGGATTGTTATCTGGCAGTGTATCTGGATGACCTGCTGATTTTTTCTCCTGACCAGGCGACCCATGACCGCCATGTCAAAGAAGTACTCCAGAGACTGAGAGACCACGGTCTCTATGCCAAGCTTGAGAAATGCGCGTTTGATCTCCGCGAGGTGGATTTCCTGGGCTACCGCATCTCTCCCACGGGCATAGCCATGGATGACACCAAGGTCCAAGCTGTGGCAGACTGGGCAGCCCCTGCCAGTAAAAAAGACATCCAAAGATTCCTGGGCTTTGCAAACTACTACAGAAAGTTCATTCCTGACTTTGCCAAGTGGGCTGACACCATCACTCAGTGTTTGCGGGGAAAGGTGCCGTTCCGGTGGACACCGGAGGCTGACGTGGGATTCCGGAAGTTGAAGCAGCTGTTCACCACGCAGCCGCTTCTGCAGCATCCCAGCCCCCGCACCCCCTTCATCGTGCAAGCTGATGCCTCGGATGTAGCGGTGGGAGCGATCCTGCTACAGCCGCAGGGGACGGACTTATTGCCCTGTGCCTACTATTCCCGGCAGCTGACGGCGCCGGAAAAGAACTATACCATTTGGGAGAAGGAGCTCCTGGCCATCAAAGTAGCTTTTGAAGTTTGGAGGCATCTGCTGGAAGGGGCCAAATTTCTGGTGGAAGTTCACACCGACCACCGGAACTTGGAGCACTTGAAGACTCAGCGCAAATTGAACCAGAGGCAACAGAGATGGTCCCTGTTCTTTGAGAGATTCAATTTCCGCATTCACTATGTGACCCCCAAGCAGACCAAACAAGCTGATGCGCTGTCTCGGAAGCCTGAGTATGTCAGAGGAGGAGAAGGGCTTCCCGAGGCACGGCTGTTAAAAGCGGAAAACTTTGCCGCCACTGGCGCAGCCCCTGCGCCGCCCCCGGTGGTCACCCCAGCCCCGGGGGACAAGAGACCCTTGAGTGACCGGATTCACGCTCGTCAAAAGGGAGACCCTTGGGTGCAAGAACAGTTAACCAAGGGGGTGCAATCCCCTTTCCAAGTAAAGAATGGGGTGCTCTACCACCGGGAGAGTGTTTATGTTTCCCCCGGGCCCGAGAGAGAGGACATTCTCAGACTTTGCCATGATAGCCGGGCCGCGGGACACTTTGGACTGTTCAAAACTCTACAGTTGGTGCTGCGGGACTTCTGGTGGCTCAAAGTGCCAACGGGCCAAGAAGGCAGGGGGCAAGCTGGTTTCATTACTGACCTGCCAAAGTCCAAGGGGTTCACCACGATCCTGGTCGTGGTGGACTGTCTCACCAAGATGACTCACTTCATCCCCTGTGTGGGGGTGCCTACTGCCAAGAAGACTGCTGATATGTTTGTGCAACATGTGTTTCGGTTGCATGGCCTTCCACAGAGCTTGGTGACGGATCGAGGCACCCAATTCACTTCCCAGTTCTGGCGGGCGGTTCAGAAGTTGCTGGGGATTGAGTCACGGATGTCTACAGCTCATCACCCCCAGACCGACGGGCAAACCGAAAGGGTTAACGCCACGTTGGAACAGTATCTGCGGTGCTATGTCAACTATCAGCAAAACAACTGGGCGTCATTGTTGTCGTTGGCAGTTTGCTTACAACAATGCGACGCAAGAATCCATCAAAGAGACTCCTTTCTTTGCCAACTACGGACATCATCCTAGGTTTTACCCTCTGGTAGACCAGTCAGGGGACGTGCCCGCAGCGGAAGATTGGCTACAGGAGCTCACTGCGTTGCAAGAGATGCTGCGCACCCAATTGGACCAGGCTAAAGCGGATTACAAGCGGATGGCTGATCGGCGGCATCAAGAGGGTCCAGAGATTCAAGTGGGAGACAAAGTCTGGCTGTCTACCAAGAATTTGCCTACGCAGAGACCTAGCCGCAAACTGGATGCGAGATTTTTGGGTCCCTACAAGGTGTTGGAGAGTGTGGGACCTGTTGCCTTCAAACTACAGCTTCCGGCGGACATGAAGATTCATCCTGTCTTTCATCGTTCCCTGTTGCGGCCGGCGAAGGGGTGCGGCCTGATGTGACGCAGCCGCCACCCCCTCCTGTGATGCGAGATGGGGAGGAGGAGTTCGAGGTACAGGACATCCTGGATGCCCGCATCAGATACCGGAAGCTGGAGTATTTGATTGACTGGAAGGGTTTTGGACCGGAAGAGCGCTCTTGGACACTGGCCCGAGATGTTCACGCCCCGGACATTGTTGCCCGTTTTCACCGCAAGTATCCCGATAAGCCCAAGCCTCGCGGGAGGCCTCGGAGGGGCCCTGAGGGGGGGGGGATAGTGTAGCAACCCAGTTCTCTTTCGTGCCTGGGGGGCAGGGGGCAGCACCGGGGGTCCCCCTTGCATTAGAGCCAGCCGCAGCTGATGAGGAAATGGAGGAAGGGGCTGATGAGTTAGCTGGGCCTTCCTCTCCCACTGAGAGCTTGGCCTGGGATGGTGGATGGCCTGACGGCTATGATAACTGAGAAGGTCAGGCCGATTCGGAAAGTGTTGAATCCGATGATTGTTATGAGAAGCCAGGTGGTTTCGGGTCGCAGGAAAGGATCTGGGAAACAGTGGAGGAGGAGGCCATGGAAGCTGAAAGGGAGTTCGACTCTCATGAAGATAGTGAACCAGGTGCTGGGAGGCAAGGACGGAGCATTGAGTCTAGCAGGAGGGGTTGGCACCGCAGCCTAGAGCGCCAGAGAAGTGCGAGGTCCCGTAGCACAGATTGGCGGAGAAGCCTAGAGCATCGGGGTCCTCGCCAAGGGGATTAAGTATAGGATCCGTGGGAACAGATCCTCAGTAGCTCGGCCACTTCTATCTTACGAGGAGTGAAGCGAGCGAAGGACTACAGAGCCAAGCTACCGGCTCGTGCCTTGCCAAGAAGTTTCTTGGGCCCAGTTTGGACTTTGCTTTGTTCCTTGATCGGCATTGTTTTGCGGAGCCTTTGCCAAGCCTTTGCCAAGCCTGCCAAGCCTCTGCCAAGCTATTGCCTTTGGTTATTGCTACGGACTCGATACTTTTGGATTGAACGTTTTGATACTTTTTATGGACAATTACCTTTCACCTGTTCTTTATTCTTCAATAAATAGTTAGCTGATTACCGTCTCTGTGTGTGTGATTAAGGGGCCGGGCCGAGTCCCTGCATCGTGACAGAGGATGGCAAAGTGGACCCAGCCGCCGCCGCAGCAGAGGAGAGCAGAGCAGCAGACAATCAGAGGCTGCAGGCCTCCGCCCACTCTCGCACCCAGCCATTTCCCAGCTGATTGCCCTGCTATGGAGTGCCTGCCATCCCTGGAGGCAATCCGGGCCTGCAGGGGGAGCAGTCGGTGATCTGAGGCGGCTGATCGCCCTGGCAACCCGGAAGTCGCTCAAGTCTCCAAAGCCGCCTCTCCTCCGGCCTGTCTGCCAACACAGGCCCCACAGAGCCTGTGATGGGATGGCAGCAGCGGCACCCCTTCCTCTTGGCCCCACCCCCGACACCCTTCTCCCCGGGCCACAGAATTGGCTGCCGGGCCGCATCCGGACCACGGGCTGTAGGTTACCCACCCCTGTTCTACGGCATTGGAGAAGTAATATCCTATGACTATTTCTTTAAGTAATAGTGTTAAGAAATCCCAGTTGACTCTGTTGAATGCTTTCTCCGCATCCACAAAGAGCAGAGCCACTTTTTTCTGGATGTTCATCCTGTAGTATTCTAGCGAGTCCAAGACTATTCTATCTATCTATCATTTCGATTTAATAACCCACCCTTCCCGAGGCTCAGGGCGGTTTACATAAAATCAGCGTGCAGACACATAAAAACAGCATATAAAACATGATTAAAACACATAAAATTCCATTAAAACAGCCATAAAATTCATGGCCAGAGCTGGTTCATAGGAGATAGTGGTGGAGTGGCAAGATCGTAGGCAACGATCAAGCGCTATCAAACTCCAAACGCCTGTCTAAAGAGCCAGGTCTTGCAGGACCTGCGAAATGCCATGAGGTCCTGCAAGGCTCGTGTCTCAGGCGGCAGCAAATTCCACAAAACAGGTGCCGCTACTGAAAATGCTCTCTGTCTCGTGGAAGAGAACCTGCAAGACTTCATGGCCGGAACTTCAAGTAAGTTAAGCCCCTCTGAACGCAGTGATCTTCTGGGTGCATATGGGGTGAGCCGCTCCTTCAGGTACACTGGCCCCAAACCATATAAGGCTTTAAAAGTCAAAACTAACACCTTGAAGGAGACCCGGATTTCGATGGGCAACCAGTGCAATTCGCATAGGAGTGGCGTTATATGCGCCGTTCGAGGGGCTCCTAGCAGCAAGCGAGCTGCTGTGTTCTGCACTAGTTTAAGTTTCCGGATCGCCGACAAAGGAAGGCCAATGTACAGCGCGTTACAGTAGTCGAGCCTCGAGATGACCATGGCTTGGATCACCGTGGCCAGGTCGCACCGGGAGAGATAGGGAGCCAGACGGTTCGCTTGCCGCAGGTGGTAAAAGGCTGTCTTGCAGGCACAAGCAATTTGTGCCTCCATAGCTGCGGGTCCAGCCGGACCCCCAAGCTCTTTACTGAGGACTGCGGGCATAATGCCACGCCGTCGAACGTCGGCAGCTGGATTTCCCTCCCCCCCCCCCCGGGCGACCCAACCACAAGATCTCCGTCTTCGCCGGGTTCACCTTCAACTTACTGGCTCGCAGCCATCCAGTTACGGCTTCTAGGCAGAGATGGAAATTATCGAGTACAGATTCCGCCCCAGCGTCCATCCTCAGAACGAGCTGGGTGTCATCAGCGTACTGATGGCACTCCAGCCCAAAACTCCACATGAGTGGAGTGGGCGAGTGGTCGCATGTAGATGTTAAGTAACAACGGGGAGAGAATGGCCCCCTGAGGGACACCGCAGAGTAAGGGGGTGCCCTCGGAGAACACCCCTCCCCACTTCAATTACCTTGCCCTCTCAATTACCTTGCCCAGGTACGGCAAATTCGACACTGGGCGGCAATTGGAGGGAGCCGCGGGGTCTAACCCTGGCTCCTTCAGCAATGGCGTTACCACCGCCTCTTTGAGCTCCTCTGGACAATTCTAACATTGTCTTTTCGGTGTCTCCCTGGCAAAAAGCCTTTCTGGTCTGATTTTATCCATTCGTTTAAAAAACCCTTAAGTCTGTCTGCTCGTGTGCTTGCATATATTTTGTAATCTACATTTAAGAGAGAAATAGGTCTATAGTTTTTAACTTCAGCTTTGTTGGACCCTTCTTTATGGATCATAATGATATTTGTGGAAGACCGTGCCTCTGGGAATGTTTTATTTTCCACTATTTCATTCATGGTTTTAATAAGTTCTGGGGGTGAAAATTTCAGAACTCTAACCAAACTTGCAAAATCTCATTATGATTTCGTTATTGGCGATTTTTATGACAGAATCAATTAGGAAATGCAATTTATAACAAAATGTTTAAAGTTTTGTCAGAGTTGTGACATTTCCCCCACCAGACCTTTAGCAACACTGCAGAAGCAAAGCACCCCCGCCCCCTTGTTCTGTAAGGACTTGAGGACCATTTCGATCAGGGGTGCCCATTCGGTCGCGAAGGTGAAACTGGTTGGCCGCGTAGCCTGGAGGTGGGAGGAAGCAGGGAGGAGAAGCAGGGAGGCTGGCCGCGAGGAGGGCGGCCGGGAAGCGCTCCAGGGCCTCCTCGCCCAGGCAGGGGCCTTGCAGCCTCCCTTCCCTGCCTGGCATGAGGGGCAGCGCAAACCGCTTGCCGCTCAGGCCCAATCCCCTCACCTGCAAGCCATGGAAGCAGGCGAGCGGAGAAGTAGGAGTGCAGAGGGAAGGAGGGGGCGCCTCGAGAGAATGAGCGCCAGCCAGCAACGCCACTCTCGTTCCCTCTTTTCTCCCTCCCTGTCCCTCCCCCTCGCTCTCTTTCCTTCCTTCTTCCCTTTAATTCCTTCCCTCTTTCCTTCCTTCCCTTCTTTTCCTCCCTTCTGTTCTTCCTTCATTTCCTTCTTCCTCTCCTCCTTCCTTCCTTTCCCACCTCTCTCCTTCCTGGCAGGAGCATGCAGCTCCTTCCTCCTGTTCTTCCTTTTTTCCTCCCTCCTTCTCCCTTCAGTTCCTTCTTCCTCTCCTTCTTCCTTCTTTCATTTCTTCCCTTCCTTCCTGCCTCGCCTCTTGCCTGCCTGCCTGCCTGGCTGACTGGCTTTCCCTCCCTCCCTCATTCCTTCGTTCCTTTCCTTCCTGTATATTTGCTGGTGTTGTGGGGGTTGTGTGTGGGGCAGAGCTGGGTGGCGCTCTCCCACATGGGCTGGCTGTTCAGGGAGCCTTTGCCTCCCAGCGCTCACCCCTTGCCAAGCTCCTCATCATCGCTAGAGGTCAGTTTGTTTCTGGGTCAGGGGCGGTCCTACAAGATAGGCCAAGTAGGCGGCCGCCTAGGACGCCATCTGGGAAGGGGGCGCCATCCTGGCCGCATGGGGCGCCATCCTGGCCCTGCCGATGTTCCAGAGACAGTGCTGCAGCTGCCTGCTTTTTGACCCCGGCCTTGTGCGCTCCGACGCCGCTTCTGGGCACGCACGGAGGTTTTCACGCAGGCGCAATTGCTCTGGAGCTGAAGTTGAGTGCAGGAGCAACTGCACATGCGCAACTGCACATGCGCGAAAACCTCCGCGCATGCCCAGTAGCTCCCTTGCGCAGAAGCCTGTAAGCAAAGCACTCCCTATCGGGCAGGCAGGGAGTGCTTTCCCTCTCTTTGTCTCCTCCTCAGCGTTTGCGGGAAGGAGAAAAGAATCAGTGAAGGAAGTGTAAGTGAAGGAATGAACGAAAGGCTTTCCTCCACCTCCTCTGTGACCTCTCCCCTCCTTCCTCTCTTCGGCTCTATTTCTGTCTAGACCTGAGGGGCCTGAGGCTGTGAGGAGTTGTGGGAGTTGGAGGCCAAAACACTTAGAAGGAGGGAGGGAGGGCCCAAGTGTGCCCAGGCCGCGCTGCCTGTATTCGACCTCATTTGAACATTTTGGCTGTTTTTCTATTTACATTTACATTGGGATCCTAATTTTGGACTTATGGGAGACTCCTATGAATTATGAGTCGGGTGATAGGTAATATATTCTGATTTTGATGCATTTACATTGCATTTCTTGTTGATTATTATTCTTGTTGCTTAATATTGTCATACAATATAATACAAATACAATATAATAGAATAATGATATATTTTATATTACATGTAATATTACAAACAATATTGCAGTATAGTGGTATTGTACAAAATAGTAATATATAATATTTTATTTTACTTTATTTTGGGTTATTTGAGTTTTATAGGAGTATTGAAAATATTTAGTAGAGGATAATTCTATTTAAATAAATAATTTTATTATTTTATAATAATAATATAATAGAATGTTACATTATATTATAATGTCAATATATTATACTATAATTATATTGTAATGTAGTATAATTATGATATATAGTATGAGTATGGTATAATATATTGTATATACATTGATACAATATAATACTACTAATGGTATTGTGATATTATAATTGTATATTTGTTTTACATGGGGGTGGCAAAATAATGTTTTTTGGGGGCACCAAAATAATGTTCGCCTACCATTTAAAATTACCTTAGACCGCCCCTGTTCTGGGTGAACTGCAATTCCCAGAAAGAAAGGTCAGTCCCCTCTTCAGTATTTTCTGTGTGGGAAGTTGGCCCCAATTCTGTTGTTGCCAGGGTTCAGAATGCTCTTTGATTGTAGGTGAACTATAAATCCCAGCAACTACAACTCCCAAATGACAAAATCATTTTTTTTTAGTGAAGGTCACTCCTTGTAGGTGTCTTGTGGCCAAATTTGGCAGCAATTCGTCCAGTAGTAAGAAATCAGTTTGTGTGTGTCAACTGTAAAATAGGATGTGTGGAAGGGCCCCCCTGGGTTACCTGAGGTCCTTTCCACACAGTTGAATAAAATCCCATGTTATCTGCTTTGAATCACATTATATGGCAGTGTGGACTCAGATAACCCCGTTCAAAGCAGATATTGTGTGATTTTCTGCCTTCATATTCAGAGTGATAGGCTGTGTGGAAGGGCCCTGGCAGAAGGAGTTTGGACTGGGTGGCCCTTGGAGGTCTCCTCCTATTCTAGGAACCCAGTATCATCATCATCATCATCATCAGAGGCTGAATGGCCATCTGTGAGGAATGCTTTGATTTTTTTTCCCTTATGGCAGGAGGAGGTTGGACTAGATGGCCCTTGGAGGTCTCCTTCTACTCTAGGAACCCTAATTATTCATCATCATCGGAGGCTGAATTTATTTATTAATTATTTATTTCAGGGTTTTACCCCGCTCTTCTCAACCCCCGAGGGAGGGGGGACTCAGAGCGGCTTACAGTAAGGCGCAATTCGATGCCCACACAGTAACAATATAAAACCCCAGAACCCTTCAGCAATTAAAATACAATTACATTAGCATCATACGCATTCATTCCAGATTAAAACAATGTTCTGTCCGTAAAAGCATTGGCCCTATTCATCCACTTTCCATTAAAATCCCATCTAAAGTGCTGCCTTGTGCTAGTGTGCAAACGCCTGGTCCCACAGCCAGGATTTCACTTTTTTCCTGAATGCCAGGAGGGATGAGGTGGGTCGTACATCAATAGGGAGCGATTTCCACAGATGGGGAGCCACCACCGAGAAGGCCCTCTCCCTCGTCCCCACCAACCGCGTTTGAGAAGTCGGCGGGAGCGAGAGCAGGGCCTCCCCGGATGATCTTAAATTACGAGGGGGGACGTAGCGGCTGATGTGTTCGGACAAGTAAGCTGGGCCAGAACCGTATAGAGCAGTGGTTCTCAACCTTCCTAATGCAGTCACCCCTTAACACAGTTCCTCCTGTTGTGGTGACCCCCAACCATAAAATTATTTTCGTTGCTACTTCATAACTGTAATTTTGCTACTGTTATGCTACTGTTATGAATTGTAATGCAAATATCGGATATGCCAGATGTATTTTCACTCACTGGACCAAATTTGGCACAAATACCCGATATGCCCAAATTTGAATACTGGTGGGGTTGGTGGGGGGTGCATTGATATTGTCCTTTGGGAGTTGTAGTTGCTGGGATTTATAATTAACCTACAATCAAAGAGCATTCTGAACTTCACCCATGATGGAATTGAACCAAACTTGGCACACAGAATTCCCATGACCAACAGAAAAAACTGGAAGGGTTTGGTGGGCATTGACATCGGGTTTTGGAGTTGTAGCTTTCTACATCCTGAGAGCACTGTGGACTCAAACAATGATGGATTTAGACCAAACTTGGCAAGAATATTCAATATGCCCAAATATGAACACTGGTGGAGTTTGGGAAAAGGGGCTTGATATTTGGGAGCTGTGGTTGCTGGGATTTATAGTTCATCTGCCATCAAAGAGTATTCTGAACCCCACCAATGATAAAATTAGGCCAAATTTCTCACACAGAACCCCCATGAACAACAGAAAATACTGTGTTTTCGGGTGATCTTTGGTGACCCCTCTGACACCCCCTCGCGACCCCCCCCCCAGGGGTCCCGACCCCCAGGTTGAGAAACACTGGTATAGAGCTTTAAAGGTCAAAACCAGCACTTTGAATTGAGCTCGGAAGTGGACAGGCAGCCAGTGGAGCTGACACAGCAGGGGGGTGGTATGCTCCCTGTATGTCGCTCCCGTTAGTAGTCTGGCTGCCGCCCGTTGGACTAGTTGTAATTTCCGAACTGTCTTCAAAGGCAGCCCCACGTAGAGTGCGTTGCAGTAATCTATTCGGGATGTGACCAGAGCGTGGATGTTAAAGGCAAAGTAAGACAGATCATTTCAGAACAAAAATTTTCTGGAACTGCAAAGAATTGGATGGAAGTCACCAGGACACACACACACACACATATTCTATATCTTTCTATTTTTTCTCTTTCCCCCCACACTTTCCTTGTAACATAAATGTGAGTAGATCAATAGGTACTGCTCTGGCGGGAAGGTAACAGCGCTCCATGCAGTCATGCCAGTGGCCACATGACCTTGGTGGTGACTACGAACAATGCCGGCTCTTGGGCTGAGAAATGGAGGTGAGCGCCAGAGCCGGACACGACTGGACTTCCTGTCGGGAGAACCTTGGCCTTGACCTCTGTCTGTGGAATGAGGCCCCGGGTGGAGAGAGAAAGAAAGAAAGAAAGATCTCTCGCCTGTTGGAGGCAAGGGGGGATGTGGTCATTGGCCATCTTGATTAGCGTTGAATGCCCTTGCAGTTTCAAAGCCTGGCTGGTTGCTGCCTGGCTGGGGGAATCCTTTGTTGGGAGGTGTTGGCTTTCAACAGAAAGGAGGAAACCATGAAAATGATCAAAACAACCCTCCCAAATCAGGAGAGTCAATAAAGGGCAAGAGCCAACAAACAGGGGAATCCCAGGCAAGAAACCACCGGGGCCAGCTCACCCCTCCCAGCCAAGGATTCTTCTTCCCCCGCCTTCCCTTCAGAGAGAGAGAGAGGGTTCTGATTCTTGGGCCTCTCTCTCCCAGCTCCTCCCCTAGGACTCCCTGAATGGGCCGCTGTCCCTTTAAGCATGCAAATGAGCCCGGCGGGAGGGCGGGGCCGGGCCGAGAGCGGGCGGGCGATCGGGAGCGCAGAGGCCCCGCCCCTTGGCTTCCCATTGGCCTGCTCCTCTTCTCCGAAGGGCGGGGAGGGAGGGAGTGACGTCGCTCGGGCCCCGCCCCCTTCGCGGCAAACGCTGCCGCCGCCATTTCTCCGAGGCCGAGACGGGAGCGGCTGAGGCGAGCGGAGAGGGAGGAAGGAGGAGGTAGGAGAGGGGCGGAGGGGCCTGCCTCTTTGGGGCCGAGGAAGGGGCGCCGCGGCCTCCCTCCGAGGCCTTGAGGAGAGGGCGGGCGGGCGGGCAAAGGGGAGAAACTCCGCCTCAGGCCTTCCCTCCCTCTTTCTCTTCAGGTGCTTGGGACTCCAACTCCCAGAATTCCCCGCGGCCTCCTTGTGCGGCTGAGGGGGAAAAGGAGGGGGCTGAGGCCGCGAGGGGTTCTGGGAGTTGGAGTCCCGAACTCAGGGAGGGAGGGAGGGAGGGCCTGAGCCGAAGCCTCTTCGTTCCTGGTGTTGTGGGAGGGAGGCTCTGAAGGCCGGGGTCCACCCTGGGGGGCGGGGGGTGAGCCTTCCTTTCCTCGTGGCTGCCTGGCCCAGCCCTTCCTCCCAGCAGCACGCTCTCCTGGCGTTTCTCCTGCATCTACGAGCAGCATCCTCGGAGGTGGCTCTCTGTCTGCGGAGGAGAGACAGGCACGGTGGCCGGGTATCACTAGGCGAGAGGAAGGAAGTCCTGGGGAGGGGGAGATGGGGGGAGCGGGCTTCCTTCCTGCCTTTCCCTGGGGAGAGGCCGGGACGCCATGGAGCCAAGCCTTCAAGCGACAGGGAAAGGAAGGGGTTCCACTGCTGAACACCACGAGGAGGAACTTCCTGGCTGAGAGAAGGGCTGTTCCGCAGTGGAACTCTCTGCTGCCGCCTTCCCCGGAGGGAGCCTCTTTCCTTCCTTCTGTGGAGGCTTCGAAGCAGAGACGGGGTGGCCATCTGTCGGGGTGTTTTGAAGGCGATTCCTCTGCTCCTGGGCAGAATGGGGTGGCACTGAGGAGGGGGGGGGGCACCAGGGGTCTCTCTCCCGACTCCTCTGGGATCCAGGATTCCTCAAAGGCAGCCCCCCCCACACACACACACGCATGGCAGTCCTCTGTGAGGGGGTCGCCAGAGAGAGCGAGGACTACCGTGGCCACATCAGGCCTCCCAAGGCACCGGCGCAGCTGGCACACAAGCCTTAACTCTGCCAATGCTCCCTGGACACGGCCCAGACCTGGGCTTCCTGCAGAGAGGACATCCGTTTCCAGGTGGCAATGGTCTTCACGGCCCAAATTGGTTGGGGGATTGACTTCATCATTTGGGAGTTGTAGTTACTGGGATTTATAGTTCACCTACAATCAAAGAGCATTCTGAACTCCACCAACGATGGACATGAATCAAACTTGGGACACAGAACTCCCATGACCAATAGCAAATACTGGAAGGGTTTTGGTAGGCATTGACCTTTGAGTTTTGGAGTTGTAGTTCACCTACATCCAGAGAAGACTGTGGACTCAAGCAATGATGGATCTGGACCAAACTTGGTACGCGTACTCAGTATACCCAAATGTGAACACTGGAGGAGTTTGGGGAGAATAGAGCTTGACATTTGGGAGTTGTAGTTACTGGGATTTATAGTTCACCTACAGTCAAAGAGCACTCTCAACCCAGCCCACAATGGATCTCCACCAAACTTGGCACACTACCTACATGACCGGCATTGAATACTGGTGGGGTTAGGGGCTGTTTTTGAATTCTGGAAGTTGTAGTTCACAAACACCAAAAAGGAAGAGAAGGACAGGCAGAGAGGTCTCCAGCCTTCTCTGTCAAAAGGGTTCCTAAGACCAACAGAAATACGTGTTTTATTATGATCTTTGGCGACCCCCTGAAAGCCCCCTTGCTGCCCCCCAAGGGTCCTGCCCCCTAGGTTGAGAAACACTGCCGTGTATGGACCCACCTGGTCACTGAGATCTTCAAGAGAGGCCCTTCCTTCCCTTGGTCCCACTTCCACCTCAAGCTTGGTTGGTGGGAATGAGAGAGGGGGCCTTCTCGGTGTCTGCCCCTCGACTCTGGAACTCCCTCCTCAAGGAAGCCCACATGGCCCCCTCCTGGCTGTTTTCCTGACTGCACCAGTCTAAACCTTTTTATTCAGGCAGGCTTTTAGAGAAGAAGGTGTTAAAGGTCAATTCAGGGGGTGTTGTGGTCTTGAACCTTGAGTGTGTGCGCTTAATGTGTCATGGCCTTTGGCTAGAACAATAAAACTCATTCATTCATGAGAAAGAGCTTCCAGACTGTGAGAAGGGCTGTTCTGCAGTGGAACTCTCTGCTGCCTTCCCCGGAGGGAGGGAGGGAGTGTGGTGGAGGGAGGCTCCTTCCCTCTGTGGAGGCTTCAAAGCAGAGGCTGGGTGGCCATCTGTCGGGGTGCGTTGAAGGCGAGTGTCCTGCTCCTGGGCAGAATGGGGCTTGGCTGGAGGGTGGCCCACCAGGGTCTCTCCCGACTCCTCTGGGATTTCAGGATTCCTCAAAGGCAGCCCCCACGTAGAGCACATGGCACTCCTCTGCCAGCCAGCCAAGGGCCGCCTCCGTGGCCTTGAGGAGAGAGCGGCCAAGGGGAGAAAGACTGGCTTGGGCTCCGGCCTTCCTTCCCCCCCCTCCCTCCAGGTGTTTGGGACTTACGCGCTTATGGGGCTGAGGGGGAAAAGGAAGGGGCCTGAGGCTGCGAGGAATTCTCGGAGTTGAAGTCCCAAACACCTGGAGGGAGGGGGGGAGAGAGGGAGGGGGGCGTTGGCCACCTTGATTAGCATAGTCCCTTGTCGCAGGGGGAGGTGATTCACAGTTTCTCTGGGTGCCGGTGAACTGCAACTCCCAAAAATCAAGGTCACCCCCCCCCCCCCACTATACTCGCTTGGTCATGAGGGTTCTCTGCGCGAAGTCTAAGTCCAGTCCCTTGTCGCAGGGGGAGGGGATTCACAGTTTCTCTGGGTGCGGGTGAACTGCAACTCCCAACATGAATGGCAATTCCCCCCAAATCCCTCCAGTATATTCAACTGGGGTCTCTG
The DNA here is from genome assembly GCA_030556195.1 of Anolis apletophallus. NCBI lineage: Eukaryota > Metazoa > Chordata > Lepidosauria > Squamata > Anolidae > Anolis > Anolis apletophallus. The sequence continues at coordinate 125,980 of JARBWK010000054.1, forward strand.
CCCCAAGTCGGTCACGCGTGGGGGTCACACCAGTCTGTTCATGAGGGAGAAAGTACTCCTCCACGTTCCACCCTCTCCCAAGCCTCAACTAGATGTCAAGTGGGTCATGGGGGGCCTGTGTCCAGGTCCATCGGTTGGGGGGTGGGGTTCAGTGGTCCCTGGATGCAGGTGAAGGGACTGCAAATGGCATCATCCATGTTCCACCCTCCCCCAAACCTCATCAGGAAGTAACGCGGGTCATGTGCAGTCTGTGTCCCATGTTACTTATTTATTATTTATTTATTCAGACTTCTAGCACCGCCACTCCCCGTGGGCTCGGAGCGGTTCACAAGCTTGTTCAGTCCAGGCCCATCATTCATGGGGGTTGCAGTGGTCTGTGGAGGAGGGGGCCGAAGCTGGTGGAGATCCTGCAAAAACCATCGTTCGTGATCCATTCCCCCCCTCCCCCAAACCTCACCAAAATTAACACAAAAGCATCAGCATACAATGTATAATGTACCCATTTGCAAACATGACATGCAAACAAATCAAACCACCCCGGCAGATGGCCATCCAGCCTCTGTTTCAAAGCCTCCAGGGTGGGAGAAAGAACTCTTGTGTGTTGGAGGCAAGTGTGAAGGCTGCAACTGGCCCCCTTGGCTAGCATTTAATGGCCTAGTGGATTTCAAGGTCTGGCTTCTTACTGCCCAGAGGAATCCTTTGTTGGGAGGTGAATAGCTGGCCCTGATTGTTTCCTGTCTGGTATTCCCCTGTTTTCGAGTGTTGTTTTTATTTGCTCTCCTGATTTTAGAGGATTTTTATGACTGGGAGCCAGATTTTGTTCCTTTTCATGGTTTCTTCCTTTCTGTTGACATTGTCCACCTGCTTCTTGTGGATCTCAGTGGCTTCTCTGTGTTGCCTGACGTGGTGGTTGTGTGTGTATGTATGTGTATGTATGTGTCTGTGTATGTATGTGTTTGTATGTGTGTGTGTATGGGTATTTACACCCTCTCCCCCCCTCTCTCTCCCCCCCTCTCTCTGTCTCACTTTCCCCCCTCTCTCTCCCCCTCCCTCTCTCTCTGTCTGATCCCCCCTCTCTCTTTCCCCCTCTTTGTCTCTGTGTTACTCCTCCCCTCTCTCTCCCCTCCCCGTCTCTCTCTGTCTCAGGCCTCCCCTCTGTCTCTCTCATTCCCTCTCTGTCTCCCAATAAGGGGCGTGCCGCGTACGACGCTGGGCATGCGCGGCAGGGCGGGAGGCAGGCCCGGAGGCAGGCCCGGAGATTGGCGATCCGCCCTCCGCCGTGTCCCCTGTGGTTGTAGCGGCCGCGCGTGAAGCAAGGTAAGCCCTGGAGCTTACCTTCTTTCAGGCGCAGCCGCTGGAACCGCGGGGGACACAGCGGAGGGCGGATCGCCGATCTCCGGGCCTGCCTCCCACCCTGGCGCGCATGTCCAGCGTCGTACGCGGCCCGCCCCTTTTTGGCTGTGCTGGGTGGCGTCAGGCCCCTTTCAGGAAGTCCCGCCTTTCGGACTACACTTCCCAGAAGGCCCCGCATGGCCACTTCCGGTTTATGCGGAGGTTTCTGGGAAGTGTAGTGCGGCGCCCCAGAGCTGCTCTGGAACCGGGGACGTGCGGGTACGGTCGAGGATGGCGAGGAGGCGGTTAGGGCGTCGCCGGTGTGGTTGCGAAGGTCCCGGTGAGTGGGGAGAGAGGGTGATGGGATGGGGGGGGGTCGGAGTGCGCCTGCGCGATTGCTCTCCCTCTCTCCAGCGCTTGCGGCCAGCGCAGAACGGGAGGCAATGGGTGGTTTTGGGGGGCTGTTTTTGGGGGGGTCGCAAGGTAGGTAGGTGGGTTTTTTTGTGCTATGTATGTACCTCGTGGTCTGGGGGAATGTGTTTCGTGGGATTTGTGTTTCTGGGGCGTATAGTTTGGCCGTGCATAACGGACATCCCACGACGACTCGATTTTTATATATATAGATTTTAATTGAGTTTCAAGAATCAAAATACAGTTTACATATAAAAGAGGATTCAAACGGAAAAGAATAAGAATACAAGCAATTGGGGGGGGGGAGGAAAAAGGGAAACCAAACTAACATATAAAAGCCGACTGTCGCAAAGCATCCCGTCCTTGTTGCTTAATCAAATACTGAGACAATGTACTATATAAAAAGACATTCGGGTAAGAGATTAACTCTTCGAAGGATAAGTGCTGGTAGAATAGAATGACAGAACGTGCTTTTTGATTTGTGGGATTTGTGACTTGTGTGATTATATCAGAAATACTCCGAATTCATATAATATTCTCACTACTTTAGCTTTTCTAATATTTCACATCTGCTTCCTAAAATATAAATAAGAAAAACATTATATTATTGGTGTTTGCATTTCTCTTTTTATCCGCCTCCCTTAAAACCTCCGTTATCCAATCCATCTTGATCACCTCTTATCATTTTTGACGTAGTTTGCAGTGCCTTCCATGTTCCTTGATGCGTGTTTGGGCAATGCTGAGTTTGGGGGTCCCCATCTATGTAGACTTGTCCACAGCTGCATGGTATACATTCGACTCCTGCCGAGGGGAGAGGGTCCCTCTTGTCCTTTGCTGAACAGAGCACTGGTGGGATTTCCTTAGTGGGTCTGTAGATAGTTTGAATGTCGTGTTTCCTCATCACCTTCCCTCTGCGGCCAGTGGTTCCCTTGATGTCTGGGAAGAACCCTTTTCCTCCGGGTGGATCTTGGTCTTGACTCTTCTTCTCGGTCTTGCAGCTCTTCTGATGCCTGTGGTGGAGTCTCCATTGCCCTGTCAAGCCCAGTTGAGGGGGTCCCGATCCCCTTGGAGGAGGTGGGCTTGGCAGATTACTTTTGCACGGTCTGCCAGGGCTTTCGTGGTGCTTCTTTTTTGACTTGGGTGACAGTTGGAGTGTTGATGTCGGTATCTATCCGTGTGTGAAGGTTCTCTGTAAACTCTGTGACCCAATTGTTGATCTGGTTTGCGGATTACCAGGACATCTGGAGACGGCAGTTTTCCTTCATTTTCTTTTTCCTTGGTGAATTGGATGTTTGAGCAGATGCTGTTCAGGAGGTTCAGGAATGTGTTGGGTTCTCCTCCTCCATGGCTCCAAATGGTGAAGGGGTCATCCACATATTTGAGCCATGTAGTGGAGTTTCTGTTGCTGTTTCCAGGGCCTGTTTTTCATTGTGCTCCATGTAGAAGTTTGCTATGAGGGGGCTGAGAGGGCTCCCTCCCCATGGCTACTCCATCTTTCTGCTCCTAGAAATCATCGTCCTACTTGTGGTGAGGCAATGGTGAAAGAGGGCTGTGATGTGAGTGTGAGGGTGTCTGCTGCCGGGACCTTGGTAAATAGAGACACCACATCGAAGCTGATCAGCTTGTCCTTGGTGTTGAGCTTGAGGCTGCTGGTTTTTCTGTGAAGTGGGCTGAGTCCTTGATGTAGTGCATAGTGAGCCCAATACGGGTTTGTAGCTGTGCAGCCAAAATTTCACCAAGTCGTATGTGGGGGATCCAATGGTATCACGATGGGTCTTAGTGGGGTGGTGTCCTTATGGGTTTTTGGGAGTCCATAAAGCCTCGGTGGGAGGGCTTCCGGTTTGCATAGTTGTTGGCGTATGTCAACGTGGATTGAGGAGTTCTTGACCAGAGTGTTAGTTTTTCTGGTTCTTTTGGTGGTTGGGTCTGTTTTTTAGTTCATTGTCTATTGTGTGGAGTTGCCTGGTCTTTGCTTTGTATTCTTCTCTTTCCATGATTTCTGTGGCATTCCCTTGTCCGCTGGGAGAATCATGATGTCTGGATCTGAGCTGAGGTCTTTGATGTCTTGACTTTCTTTCCTTGTTATGTTGCTGGGGCCTCTGTTTAAAATCCTCCAAGGAAAGAGCTTCCACTGGTAGAGAGTTCCACTGCTGAACAGGTCTCCTTATGGCCAGGATGTCCTTCCTCATGTTCAGGTGGAATCTCATTTCTTTCCTGTCACTTGAACCCATGGCTCCACTGAGTCCTCGTCTCCAGGGCGGCAGAAAGGAAGCCCCTCCCTCTTCCTTAGGAAACCCTTTCACGTATTTCTACATGGCTTCCATGTCTCCTCTCAACCTTCTCTTCTGAGGCTAAATGGCTCTTTAGACGCTCCTCATAGGGATTGTTCATGGTCTCCAGAGCTTTGGTCCTTTTAGCCTCCCTCTTCCTCCATTCACTTTTCAGCTTAAAGTCAATCTCTCTCTTGACTCGTGGGGCCCAGAACTGGACCCAGTGTGATTCCAGGTGAAGAGGTCTGACCAAAGCAGGAGAGAGAGGCACCAGGGCTTCCCTCCATCCGGACACTCCTTGGGATGCAGCTCAAAACCCCACTGGCTCTTTTGGCTGCTGCATCGCACTGTTGGCCCACGTTCACCTTGTTGGCCACGAAGGCTCCAAAATCCCTTTCACACGTAACTCTGTGATGTAGCCAGGCTTCATGCATCCTGTATCTTACATTTCCCCTTGCGGACATTCATTTTCTTAGTTTTGGCCAATTAGACCTCTAATCCGTTGAGGTCATTTTGAATCCAGATCCTGCTCTCTGGAGTATTACCTTACTACAGTGTTCCCTCGCTACTTCGCGGTTCACTTTTCGTGAACTCGTTTTGCGTTGTTTATAATAAATATGAATGTAAGATGGATGCCATGCGGCAGGCGCCCAAACCGGCCCTGGCCAAGCCACCGCTGCTCTCCAAGGCGCTCTCCCTCCTTAGTCCCCCCCCCTCCAGCCTTAAAGTGCATTTCCTTGCTTTGCTTTGCTCTCTCTCTCTCTCTTCACCTGGCGAAGAGAAAGGCGAGGAGGGCTTGCTTCCTTTCCTTCCTGGATAGGGAGGTGGGTGGGAGGAGCCATGGGGGAGAGGAGGAGGAAGATTAGAGGAAAGCGCTTGTGAGCGGGGAAGTAGGAGGGGGAAGAGGTGGTGGAGCTGAAAGAGGGGAAGGGGAGCCAGCGGGACGTGTGGTGTGCAAGCAGAGGGGGGAGGGATCGGGAAAGAAGAGAGGAAAGAGAAGGCAAAGGGGTTGAGAGTGATAGAAGGGGGAAAGTGGCACATCCCTGGGTTTTCCTTTACTTTGTTGTGGATCGTTTTATTTGTTTCCTTTGTTATCCTTTTCCAAGAGACCTGTGTCTGTTCTCAGGACCACCTTACATGAAAAAGTCCCTTCTTTGTTTTGCACCTCCAACATCAACCTGACTGTGAGCTGTCCATCTTGGCCAGAAGGGGCGGAGTTATGTAGCATCTATAAGACATTTCATATCCATTGTCTCTAATTGAGGATGCCACTGTGAATTTAAATCCTTTGTTGCACAGGTTTTCCCAAATGTCAAAATCTATGCTTCTCCCTCGGTCTTTTGCCCACGATAACCTGGAGGTCTTCACATGGTTATCTTCCAAGTTGTAGTGTAAGATATATTTGTATAATCTGGCTATTAAGCCTTTTCCTCCTTTGTTCTAATATATTGTATTTTACTGTTTTAAAGATGTTTGACCCCTGCCACTGTTCTCCGCGAGCCCTGAGGGCATCAATAAATAAATAAATAAATAAATAATATAATTTCCAGATCTTGACCTGCATGTTCTCCCGCACTGAGAGCATCGGTTTTCAGATGGAAGGCGGCCCTGGTCGGGGTGTGCCCGGTGCGCCTTCCTCTTGGCACGTTTCTCTCTTTTGCCGTCCATTTGTGCCTCTTCAAATTCTACAGCACTGCTGGTCACAGCTGACCTCCGGCTAGAATGCTCAAGGGGGCTTCCCAATTCTCGGTGTCTGTGCTGCAGTTTTTAAGGTTGGCTTTGAGCCCTTCTTCAAATCTCTTTTCCTGTCCTCCAACATCCCGATTTCTGTTCTTGGTTTCGGAGTAGAGCAAGTAGGCCGGAGGTTTAGCACAGCCGGTAAATCATCAGCAATTATAAGATCTATCAACAAAAAGGTTGCAATTTCGAAGCCCTCGGTTGGCGTGAGCTGCCAACTGTCAGCCTAGCTCATTGTTTACCTAAGCAATTCGGATTCGAGAAATTAGGTACCACTAAAAGCGGGGGAGGTGTTTTACGATGCCATTAAGAATGATCAGAAAAGGCTGGGCGACCAAAAGGAAGGAGGAAATCCTGGCGGCTCTTCGTCATAGAGGATAGAGCAACAGCACCCCCTGGACCCGAGCCCAACCTTCCATGGCACCAAAAACAGCTGAAACAAACAAACCACCTCCTTCTGTTCTGTCTGTGTATTGTGTATATAAAGCGGCATTGAATGCTTGCCTTGTATATGTACTCCGATCTGCCCTGAGTTCCTTCGGGGTGAGAAGGACGCAATATAAATAAAGTATTATGTTATTAACTTCTTTGGGAGACGGTGGTCAGGCATTCGGACAATATGGCCAGTCCAGCGGAGTTAATGACGGAGGACCATCACTTCAATGCTGGTGGTCTTTGCTTCTTCCAGCACACTGCCATTTGTCCGCCTGTCTTCCCAAGAGATTTGCAGGATTTTTTGGAGGCAGCGCTGATGGAATCCTTCCAGGAGTTGCGTGTGACGTCTGTAGATAGTCCCATGTTTCACAGGCATGTAGCAGGGTTGGATGGACAATAGCATTATCAACAAGCAACGTTGTCTCCCTACGGATGTCCGGTCCTCAAACACTCTCTGCTTCATTCGGAAAAATGCTGCACTCGCGGAGCTCAGGGGGCTCAGTATTTCAGTAGTGTCAATGTTGACTTTTGTGGAGAGGTGGCTGCCAAGGGAGCGGAAATGGTCAGCATCTTCTAATGTTACACTATTAATTGATTATATACAAAGGGCCAAGCTGTCTAAGAGACTTGAGGTAAAAATAATGATGATTTTGTAAACAAATGGCGGCTGGTCTTTGCCTATAGGGCAGGGGTGCTCATTAGGTAGATTGCGATCTACTGGTAGATCTCGTAGGGCGTCCTGGTAGATCGCAGGTAGGGCGGGAGGAAGGCTCAGTCTCGCCCCGCAGGCTCCCAACGCCGCCCAGGTGTAGAAGGAGGTTGGACTGGATGGCTCTTGGAGGTCTCCTCCTATTCTAGGAACCTGTTGTTGTTGTTATTATTATCAGAGGCTGAATCTATGAGGAATGCTTTGATTGTGTTTTTCCCTTATGGCAGAAGGAGGTTGGACTGGATGGCCCTTGGAGGTCTCCTTCTACTCTAGGAACCTGTTGTTGTTGTTACTATTATTATTATTATTTGTAGTAGTAGCAGAGGTTGAATGAATATTATCATCATTATTATGAATAAATTCAGGGACTTATTATACTCATATTTAGTTGAATTCAGTCTTAAAATATATTATATGGCTCTCACTGAAATACATTTTCAAATTGTGAACGCCCCTGCTATAGGGTTACATCCTACGCTGGATGGGGTCATGCTCCCCTTGAAGGCACAGGTTCGCAGCTTGGGGGTCCTCCTGGACTCATCACTGAACCTGGAATCCCGGGTTACAGCGGTGGCCAGGGGAGCTTTCGCACAATTAAAACTTGTGTGCCAGCTGCGCCCATACCTTGGGAAGTCAGACTTGGCCACGGTGGTCCACGCTCTCGTTACACCCAGCATAGATGTCATGAATGACTTTTTAATAACTTTAAAGCATAGGTTCTTTTTATTGCAATTTCCAGTGTGAGAGGTTATATCAGATGACAGAAAACATTTAGATAAAGAATGACATTAGACACACAGACATACAGATTCTGTGCAACTACATTGGATTCACAATTACATTGGTAAACATACAAAGGGGAATTACGTTTTCACTCAACATTCACACCACATGTACATGCATCCATCATCATGCAACCAAATATTGTTACCACATCTTTTTCTCCCTCCTTGGAGAAGCACCTGTTGGGCCAGACCCTGTTTTCCTGCCAATGCACAGTTCCAAAACTTCCATAACGCCATAACTTCTTCCCTAAGCACGATGCCAAGGACCAGACCTCTGTTTTCCATCCAGCAGAACCTGGCTCCCTGCACAAAATCCAAGACTCCCAAAGCACATGTCTTCCTCTTCCCTTGAGAAAGAAGCCCCGAAGGGACCAGACTGCTCCCTTGCAAATCTGTCACTTTCCATAGGTACACCATCTCTCTCCTTCCCATGGAGCAGAGCATAGCGGGTGGAACAGGCTCCTCAGGACTGCCACACTAGAGCATTATTAGACTGAGTCTTTTATAGGAATATTCTGTTGATGTGGCCCAAAAGCTGTATAAGTAATGATAGACGTCTTCCATCCTGGATCCACCTGAGTTTCCTGGCCAGATGTTGATCTTCTTGGTTGGTGTTGACAAACACAAGGCTTGTGTTGACTTCCTTCTTAACATAAGGAATGTTGCAAACATTTCCTTAACTTGAAAGAACCATTGTCACAGTTCTTAGCAATTCTCATTGGCAGGTTCACAGTTCCAGCAAGCAGGTAGTTCGTCATTGCAGGCCTTAATATTTTAACTGGTGCCTCCAAAATTACTAACCCCAGCCACACATTCTTCCATTCCCTCCCACACATCATATTAAATTCATAATTTTCAAAGCTGCATATTGAATTTCTTGTTACATAGACTACTGCAACACGCTCTACGTGGGGCTGCCTTTGAAGACTGCTTGGAAGCTTCAAATAGTACAACGAGAGGCAGCCAGGTTAATAACTGGGGCGGCATACAGGGACCATACAACTCCCATGTTACGCCAGCTCCGTTGGCTTCCAGTTTGCTACCGTTTGCACAATTCAAAGTGCTGGCTTTGGCCTATAAAGCTCTAAACGTCCCCGGCCTAATTTACCTGTCAGAACGCATCTCCCCCTATGAACCATCGTGGAGATTAAGAACCCTTCTCTCCGTCCCGCCATTATCACAGGCGCGATTGGTGGGGACGAGAGACAGGGCCTTCTTGGTGATTGCTCCCATGCAAAACCAACGAACACCTGGGCCACACAACGCATACATACCACTGCTAAACAGAAACCTGCACAGTACAACCAAATAACACACCCCACATACACACCGTACATCCACACCACACTACCACTGCACACTCACAACAACAAACTAAACACTCAACACCACAAACTCTTCTCCAACCACCATCCCAACCACACACCACCAATCCTCCACTTTACAAACACCACCCCCACAACATGACAGCCACACAACTCGCGATGCCTACCTCAACAGACCCACAACACAACTCACACACAACACACACAACGCATACATACCACTGCTAAACATAAACCTCCACAGTAAAACCAACGAACACAGGAGGACATAACAACTACCAGGAGGACATAACACTAACACAAATAGGGCACCAGGGGCACAGGCACCACTGACCAACACATACCGCCGGAATAACACAAACTTCAAAAACCCACAAAAACAAACTAACAATCCTGCAACACAAAAACCCAACCCAACCAAAATTCACAACAAACACCACTGGCAAAAGCCACACCCCCTCCACATCACAACCAGCACACAGCCAGACTGAGACAACTATGTCACCACAACACACACAAAATAAACCCCACAAATACCTGACAACTTCCCCAACACAAAACCCAGGACTGCACTCACTACTCACACCTCCAACTACACACACGTCCCAGACACAATACTCCAGCAATTCCTACCCACACAACACAACACAACTTCCTATCACAACCCCAACCTTACCGGACCTCCCACACACAACGCCTATCACCACCACAAACAAAAACCAACTCCACCTATACTCCAACCACAACACAACACTACAAACACACACAAACACCCAAAACAAACATTGTATATCCACGAGCTCTGCAAAACGCCAGCAACACCATACACCGACAACTCCACAGGACTTCAACATCCCACCCACCAGAACAACCCACAACGACACAACCATGACCTCACCAAGACCGTAAGTAACATCATTTCCAACCCTTACATACTCAGACTTTCTCGCATCTCCTAAATAGGGCACAGCAACACGTGCTGGGTACAGCTAGTAGCTTTATAAACAAACCCCTTTGTCTCCCTATGGATGTCCGGTCCTCAAACACTCTCTGCTTCATTTGGAAAAATGCTGCACTCGCGGAGCTCAGGGGGTCTTGTATTTCAGTCGTGTCAATGTTGACTTTTGTGGAGAGACAGCTGCCAAGGGAGCGGAAATGGTCAGCATCTTCTAATGTTACACCATTAATTAATAGAGAATATACAAAGGGCCAAGCTGTCTAAGGGACTTTGAGGTAAAAATAATAATGATTTTGTACACAAATGGGGGCTGGTCTTTGCCTATAGGGTTACATCCTACGCTGGATGGGGTCACACTCCCCTTGAAGACACTGGTTCGCAGCTTGGGGGTCCTCCTGGACTCATCACTGAACCTGGAATCCCAGGTTACAGCGGTGGCCAGGGGAGCTTTCGCACAATTAAAACTTGTGCGCCAGCTGCACCTGTACCTTGGGAAGTCAGATTTGGCCACAGTGGTCCATTCTCTTGTTACATCCAGGATAGACAACTGCAACACTCTACATGGGGTTGCGTTTGAAGACTGCTCAGAAACTTCAAATAGTCCAACCAGAGGCAGCCAGGTTAATAACTGGGGCGGCAATTACGGAGCATACAACTCCCATGTTATGCCAGCTCCAGTGGCTGCCAGTTTGCTACCGTTTTCACAACTCAAAGTGCTGGCTTTGGCCTATAAAGCCCTAAACGGCCCCAGCCCAATTTACCTGTCTGAACGCATCTCCCCCTATGAACCGTCGTGGAGATTAAAATCCTCTGGGGAGGCCCTGCTCTCCGTCCTGCCATTGTCCCGAGATTGGTATGGATGAGAGACGGCCTTCTTTGTGATTGCCCCCCGGCTATGAAACTCCCTTCCTGGCGGGATCAGATCGGCCCCCTCCCTCCTGTCCTTCACAACGGTGGTAAAAACTTGGCTGTGGGACCAAGCTTTCGGGGCAGGGCGATAAAGCAGCAATAGGAAAGATTACCAAGCCAATTAGATTAGATGCAGATGACCAAGACGGTTTTAAATGGTGTATTTTACTTATTGAGATAAATGTTTTTAATGTGTATGTATGCGTATATGAATTCTTGTCCCAGCATTGAATGTTTGCCCTACATACACTGTGCTCCGCCCTGAGTCCCCTTCGGGGTGAGGAGAGCGGAATAGAAATGTTTTAAATACATACATACATAAATACCTTCGAAAAAAGGCAAAAGTTGTCCTTAAGGATGCTGCAAGCGGAACTCTGTAAGGAACTTGGATGGGCCTTTGGGCTGAGTGGGGTGGTATAACGCTATAGTAATAAAATATAAGTCCACGGTGGTGGGTTTAGGGGTGCAGGGATGGAGGGAGTGCATTGGCTACTGTGTTTGTTTCAGACCCTGTATGTTGTGTTCTCCGTTTGTAAATGTTTATCACTGTCTTTTTTTCATTATTTAACTAATACAGTTGAACTTTTTATAAAGCAGAAGCTCATTTTGTGAACTTTCCAACCAGCCTCCATGTGAGTTTGAATGATGAGGCAGGGAGGCAGGGTCTTGGTTGGCTGCAGATTCCTTTGGGGAAAGACAGGGAATTTGATGGCAGCCGGCGTCTGATTTCGGATGCTCAGGAAGGAGATCTGGAAGCCATCGTGGGATGGTAAGCAGCCCAGTACTCCTTGTGTCCCTCAGCATTTAGCACACTGTTTCCCAACCTTACTAATGCCGTGACCCCTTAATACAGTTCCTCATGTTGTGCTGACTCCCAACCATAAAATTATTTACGCTGCTACTTCACGACTACTTCACAACTTTAGTTCTGTTACTGTTATGAATTGTAATGTAAATATCTGATATTTATTTATTATTTTGACTTGTATACCTGCACTCCCGAAAGGCTCGGAGCGGTTTACAAAACTAGCAAGCACACAGGAAGACTGTGATATATATAAAAAATAAAGTGTGTATTATCAATAAACAAATAGGCGGAAACACTTGCAGAGAACAACAACATACAGCGTTCTCAAGCGCTTACATCAATCATGACTATGTATATACATTACATGAAAGGCGCAATGTGGTTCCCAGGCGTGGTCCCAGGGAGGAACAAGCTCAGAAGGGCGAAGAGGATAAAGATGATAGGACGGGGGTCAAAAAGACAGGCGACGAGAAAAATGATCCAGGAGAACAAGCCGCCTAAACCCCAACCGCAGTCCATATGCGGTGAAGGCAAAACGCCTCTGTTTGTAATCCAAGCTCCAAACGGCCAATTACCGGGAGCCACAAGGCGTGAATACTTGCCAGAGCAAGTCACCAGTCCCCCGGGACAGCCAAGGAGGGAATCACAGTACAGCAAGTGAATAAACCACCAGAAAACGCCGGGCACGCCGCAACGGTTTCAGCTGCAGGGGCCCGATCCGTTTCGCCGTGCAAAGGCTTTTTCAAGCGGCCAGGAGCGGAGTAAATCACAGGCGTTTCATAGAGAGCATTATGTCGTGCGATAACATGGCCCCATCATAGGCAAATCCATGGACCCGAGGTTCTCTGCAAGTGTTTCCGCCTATTTGTTTATTGATAATACACACTTTATTTTTGATATATATCACAGTCTTCCTGTGTGCTTGTTACGCTGTATTTACAGTAGTTGAACTGTTTGTGTGCTACGGTTTACAAAACTACCAGAAACAATATACATAAACACAATTTAAAACAATTTAAGAACAACAGAACCGCAATCAGCAGAAACCGAATGCTTGGCGGGAAAGGAATGTTTTACACATATGAAGAATGTGTTTTCATTCACTGGACCAAATTTGGCACAAATACCCAATATGCCCAAATTTACTTAATTAGGCGATCCCTCGTAGCTCGAGGACGATGATCTTCCAGATGTGGTGTCTTGGTCTTGGTTCTACAGATGGCTGTGGAGCCCTATTCTTGACCCGCATGTTCTGCTGTGTTGAGGACATCGGTTTTCAGATGGTAATGATCTTCACTGCCCAAATTTGAAAACCAGTGAGATCGGGTGGGATTGACTTTGTCATTTGGGAGTCGTAGTGGCTGGGATTTATATCATCTTCAATCAAAGAGCATTCTGAACTCCACCAATGATGGAAATGAATCAAACTTGGCACACAGACCTCCCATGACCAACAGCAAATACTGGAAGGGTTTGGTAGGCATTGACCTTGAGCTTTCGAGTTGTAGTTCACCTACCTCCAGAGAGGACTGTGAACTCAAGCAATGATGGATCTGGGCCAAACTTGGTACGCATACTCAGTATACCCAAATGTGAACACAGGAGGTGTTTGGGGAGAATAGACCTTGACATTTGGAAGTTGTAGTTACTGGGATTTATAGTTCACCTGCAGTCAGATAGCACTCTGCACCCAGCCAGCAATGGATCTGCACCAAATCTGGCACAATACCTACATGCCCAACATTAAATACTGGTGGTGGTTGGGGGCGAGGTTTGAATTCTGGAAGTTGTAATTCACCAAGCCCAAAAAGGAAGAGAAGCAGAGGCAGAGAGATCTTCACCCTTCTCTGTCACGAGGGTTCCTAAAACCATTGGAAATATGTGTTTTATGATGGTCTTTGTCGACCCTTCTGAAAGCCCCCTTGCTGCCCCCCAAGGGTCCCGCCCCCTAGGTTGAGAAACACTGCCTTGTATGGACCTGCCTGGTCACTGAGATCTTCAAGAGAGGCCCTTCCTTCCCTTGGTCCCACTTCCATCTCAAGCTTGGTTGGTGGGAATGAGAGAGGGGGCCTTCTCGGTGTCTGCCCCTCGACTCTGGAACTCCCCCCTCAAGGAAGCCCAAATGGCCCCCTCCTGGCTGTTTTCCTGACTGCAGCAGGCTAAACTTTTTTATTCAGGCAGGCTTTTAAAAACGAAGATTTTAAAGATCAATTCAGGGGGTGTTGTGGTTTCAAACCTTGAGGATGTTTTAATGGTTTTTATCTGGGATTTTTTAGATAACATTTATATTTAATTCTGTTTTAATGTCTGCATATTTTTATGTTTTAAATTGTATGCTGACGTTTTATGTTCAGCTGCTTTGAGTATCCATGAGGGGAGATAAAGCAGGCTATAAATCAATAATAATAATAATAATCTTTCACTTCTTTCTTAACCAGGTAAATGAGGATTCTGTGGAGCCACCTCTTGGATGCAGGAAAGAAACCAATAATATAGGAAGAAGAAATCCTCTCAAGGTGATGATCTCGCAGAATTCTTGACCTCACAGAGAAGAAAGAAAAAAGGAGTCAAGTATCTGTATCGCAATTAAACACCCTTATTACTGTCGATATGGCGGAGAAACCCTATACATGCTTAGCCTGTGGACAGAGTTTCACCCACAGTTCCAGTCTACGTTCACATCAAAGGATTCACACTGGGGAGAAACCCTATAAATGCCTGGAGTGTGGACAGAGCTTCACTCAGAGTTCAAGTCTACGTAGACATCAAAAGATTCACACTGGGGAGAAACCCTTTAAATGCCTGGAGTGTGGACAGAGCTTCACTGAGAATGGAAAGCTACGTAAACATCAAAAGACTCACACTGGGGAGAAACCCTACACATGCCTAGAGTGTGGACAGAGCTTCACTGAGAATGGAAGTCTACGCTCACATCAAAGGACTCACACTGGGGAGAAACCCTTTACATGCCTGGAGTGTGGAAAGAGTTTCTCTCAGAGTTCACATCTACGTTCACATCAAAAGACTCACACTGGGGAGAAACCTTATAAATGCCTGGAGTGTGAAAAGAGTTTCACTCAGAGTGGAAGTCTACGCAAACATCAAAGGACTCACACTGGGGAGAAACCCTATACATGCCTGGAGTGTGGACAGAGCTTCACTGACAATGGAAATCTACGCTCACATCAAAGGACTCACACTGGGGAGAAACCCTATACCTGCTTGGAGTGTGGAAAGAGTTTCTCTCACAGTGGAAATCTACGTTCACATCAAAAGACTCACACTGGAGAGAAACCTTATAAATGCCTGGAGTGTGGACAGAGCTTCACTCAGAGTTCAAATCTACGTACACATCAAAGGACTCACACTGGGGAGAAACCCTTTAAATGCGTGTAGTGTGGAAAGAGCTTCGCTAAGAGTGGAAGTCTACATAAACATCAAAGGACTCATACTGAGTAGCAACCCTATACATCAGGGGTGCTCATTAGGTAGATCGCGATCTACTGGTAGATCGCGTAGGGGGTCCTGGTAGATCGCAGGCAGGGTGGGAGGAAGGCTCAGTCCCTCCCCGCAGGCTCCCAACACTGCCCAGGTGCTGCCGCCCAGTCAGCGTGGTGGCGGCGTGACCGGTGTCGCTATGGCCCATATGTGAGCCTTACACGGTGTGTATGGCTCCCATGCCATTTGTGAGGAATGCTTTGATTGTGTTTTTCCCTTATGGCAGAAGGAGGTTGGACTGGATGGCTCTTGGAGGCCTCCTTCTACTCTAGGAACCTATTGTTGTTGTTACTATTATTAGTAGTAGTAGCAGAGGCTGAATGAATATTATCATCATTATTATTAGGAATAAATTCAGGGGCTTATTATACTCACATTTAGTTGAATTCAGTCTTAAAATATATTATATTTGAAGTACTACAAATCCCATTTTCCATGGTGGTACTTCAAGTCCCATCATGCATGGTCGGGGCTCTGGGTGTCAAGGTAGGCTACTGTAAATTCAGGCCATACACAATGTCCCATGAGCTGAGACCTAGTTAGGAACAGCAAGTTAATGAAGCCTTACTGTCAATTCAGGCCATACACAATGTCCAATGAGCTGAGGCCTAGTTGGGGGAATCAAGTTAATGAAGCCTTACTGTCAATTCAGAGCGTAAACAGCTTCCTAGTAAGTGAGGCCTAGTTAGGGAAATCAGGTTAATGAAGCCTTACTGTCAATTTAGAGCGTAAACAGCTTCCCAGTAAGTGAGGGCTAGTTAGGGAAATCAAGTTAATTAAGCCTTACTGTCAATTTTGGGTGTGGTCTGTGATGTTTTGGGGTGTAAATTTTCGGTTGGAAGTGATTTGGTTTTTGGGGGGGGGGGGGATTGGCTCAGGCCTTTTCCTTATTCTGTTTTGGCAGTTTATTATGGATCGGAATTTTCATGTTGGCTGGCCAGTGCAGCAGTTATGCAAATCCGCCCTTATTGGCAGCCAATCATGTTGTTCAGAATGTAGAGGCTGGGTGAGTCTTTGGCTGCCCCGGAGGATGCTGGTAAATGTAGTTTTATTTTTACTCGTTGTTTTGGGGGCCTTTTAGGTTTTGGGGGGGAAAGTTTCTTTGCTACAAACGTACCTTGCTTGAGGCCTATTTCTGTTGGCAAGTATTGTGTTTCTGCGTTGTATGGTTTCTTTGTTTGAGGTATACATCACATGACGTGAACCCATTTATATAATAGATGGCTCTCACTGAAAGAAATTTCCTAATATTTTGCTTTTATCGCTCTCTGAGTAGTGGGTAGGGAGATCCTTTGGACTTGGTTGTTTTATAAGTTGTTCGCATGCTGAAAAAGTGTGAGCACCCCTGCTATACATGCTTAGAGTATGGATAAAGCTTCAGCTGCAGTTCAGGTCTATGTTCACATCAATGAACTCACAGTGTGGAGAAACCCTTTAAACGCATAGTGTGTGAAAAGAGCTTCTGGGAGAGTTGAACTCTACATAGACTTAGAATTCACATTGGCGAGAACAGTGGTATCTGACCCCAGAGACACTGCCCAAGACTTTTCCAAACTTTTAATGCTGGCAATGCTCTTTATAGGCATACATCCTTTTGTGACATACCGGAGGGTAAACCAACCCCATATAAGATGTTCAATCTCTCTCTCTCTCTCTCTCTCTCTCTCTCTCTGTGTGTGTGTATGCGCTGTGTTTGTTTTGAGTGACATCATAACTCAAAATCCGCTGGACAAATTGCCGCCATATTTGGCCACAAGTGACCTACTATCTCAAGAAGTGGCCATCCCTTTCAAAAATGATTTTGTATTTTTGGGAGTTGTAGTTGCTGGAATTTATAGTAAACGCACAATCCAAGAGCATTCTGAACTCCCACCAATAATTGAGTGGACTCAATGAAGAATCTCAACCAAATTTGTCACAAATACTCAATATGCCCAAATGTGAACACTGGTGGAGTTTGGTTAAAATAGACCTTGACATTTGGCAGTTGCAGTTACTGGGATTTATAGTTCACCTACAATCAAAGAGCATTCTGAACCCCACCAACAGTAGAATTGGGCCAAACTTCCCACACAGAACCCTCATGACCAACATGACCAACACTGTGGTTTCTGGTAGTCTTTGGTGACCTTTCTGGGGTCCTGACCCCCAGGTTGAGAAATGCTGCCTGAAGGCCATCCAGTGCAACTCCCTTCACCAGGGCAAGAAAGCATAATCAAAGCATCCAGCCATAGATGTCTATACAGAGTTCCCTTGCTATATCGTGTTTCGCTTATTGCGGACATGCCGTTTCACAGGTCTGCAATAAGGCGGGGGGAGCCTCGGGGGGAGGGGGAACACAAAAGCCAGGGTTCACAAAACAGTGTGGGCAGGTTACGTAGTTAAATGAGGTCATTGGGCCGGCGTGGACCAGGAAAGCCCAAATACAAATAGTTCTCAACCAGAAGCCCGGCACTGATATCTAAATCTCCTCCTTTCCATACACTAGTGTGCAAAAGCCAGTCTTCGGCTGTTTTTTTTGAAGGAGATGAGGGAGGGGGCAGCTTGTTTATTTTGAGGGAGGGAGGTCCAGAAGGGGAGGGGGCGACCGTGGAGAAGACCCTCTCCCTTGTTCCCATCAGTCGTGCTTGGGATAACGGGGGTGGGACCGAGAGCAGGGCCTGCTGTAATGACCGCAGTGCCTGGGCTGGTTTGCCAGAGGAGATGCAATGAGTCAAGTAGCCTGGACCCGAGACATAATTGTTAGTTTGATATGAAAATTGCTTGTAGTTTAAACTCTGTGATTTCAGTAATGCATGGCTTAGTACATAGAGATGTATAGTATTGGTAAACCTTCACTTTTGTAGTTTCCTGTGCTGGCCGGATGAGGAAGGGCTGAGATGTGAGCGGACGTGATTGCAGGTTGTCCTGTCTATATATTGTGTGAATAGTCAAGATAAGTGCCTCTTTCCAGTGAAAGCTGAATCAAAGGAGTCGGGTGTTTTCTACCGTTTTGTGCCTTGAAGCAGAAGCTTGGAAGGTCGAAGAAACCGAGAGAAGGAAGGCCATTTATCTCAATCTACCAACATGACTTGCACACGATATCCGTTCATGTCCCCCATCTTCTCCTATTTTTTCTTTTTACTGTTTGATATATAAGTTTGTTCTTTTTAAAAATAAAAATAAAAATGATTTGCCCAAAAAAAGCAAAAAAAGATTTTATTTTCTTGGTCAATTTTCGTGGTCATGATAAAGGACTTGATTCTGGGTGAGCACGCTGACCTGCTTTGCATCACAGACGCGGCTGGAAGGGGCTGGCGGGGGAGGGGTGAACCTGGACTCTGCCCACCAGGTACTCTGGTCAGCAGCAGCAGGGGAGGCCTGGGGGGGCGGGGAAGCGGAGTGGCCATGTCTGTCGTGATTCCCTCCCCCCTGGACCGGGTTCCCCATCCCACAGTCAACAGCATTTGAGTCTATTTCCTAAAGGTGGGTTGGGTGAAGGATTAGGGAAATCCAACCCCAAATAGGGAAACAAGTCTTCCAGGAATATTTATGTATGTATGTACAGTATGTATTTAAAACATGTATATCTTGCCCTTCGCACCCCGAAGGGGACTCTGGGCAGAGCACAACATATATACTATGAACATTCAATGCAGGGACAAGAATTCATGATATGCATACAATCTGAGGAATCTCTGGCCGCTCTAAGCAAATCCAAGCCCCCTTTCAGGGCCAGACCGGCTCCACCCAAGAGTATTGAAGGAACTGGAGGAAGGAAGTCCTTTCGGAACCTCTGGCCATCACCTCGGAGGGTTCTTGGAGAACGGGAGAAATCCCAGCAGGTTGGAGGAGGGCAAACGTGGTCCTTCTCTCTCCTCAGGAAGGGACTAGGGACGACCCAAACCATTACTGTAGAGCAGTCTTTCTCAACCAGTGTGCCATGGCACACTCGTGTGCCGTGACGGACCTCCTGCTGTGCCACGGGAAAAGCTCTCTGCCCCCTTCCTCCCCCTCCTCCTGCCGAACTCCTGCTGCTTGGGGAGGAGGAGGAAGGGCCGGGCAGTGGCGAAGAAAAGAAGAAGGGACCGGGGCACCACCTCCTTGGCGGTTTCCCCAGCCAGCCTCCAATCCGCCATGACTCCCACCATGACTCTCGCCCCTCGCTCGCTGAAGCCGCGTGGAGGAGGAGCCCCGCCTACTGAAGCCCGTTCACCGCTCATGCTCCTTCTCTGTAGGAGAGGTGAAGCTGGGGGGAGGGGGCGGGGCATGGTGCGGCCTGTAGGAGAGCTGAAGCTGGGGGGGGAGGAGGCGGGGCATGGCTCTGCCCCCTCCCCCGGCTTCGGCACTCCCAGCAGCTGCTCCAGCCTTGAGGGAACAGTGCCAAGCCAGCAGTGTGGTAAGTCTGGCACCGCTGGCTTCGCAGTGCCCCCTCAAGACTGGAGCAGCTGCTGGGAGAGGTGAAGATGGGGGTAGGGGACGGGGCATGGCGCAGCCTGGCTCCGCCCCGACAGTGCCCGCCAGCACTCCAGCAGCTGCTCCAGCCTTGAGGGACAGTGCCAAGCCAGCATTGTGGTAGGTCTGGCACCGCTGGCATTGTGGTAGGTCTGGCACTGCCCCCTCAAGACTGGAGCAGCTGCTGGGAGAGGTGAAGCTGGGGGTAGGGGGCGGGGGCATGGTGCAGCCTGGCTCCGCCCCGGCTTCGGCACTCCCAGCAGCTGCTCCAGCCTTGAGGGGACAGTGCCAAACCAGCATTGTGGTAGGTCTGGCACCGCTGGGCCGCAGTGCCCCCTCAAGACTGGAGCAGCTGCTGGGAGAGGTGAAGCTGGGGGTAGGGGGGCGGGGCATGGCGCAGCCTGGCTCCGCCCTGGCCAGCACTCCCAGCAGCTGCTCCAGCCTTGAGGGGACAGTGCCAAGCCAGCATTGTGGTGGGTCTGGCACCGCTGGCTTGGCACTGCCCCTCAAGACTGGAGCAGCTGCTGGGAGAGGTGAAGCTGGGGTAGGGGGGTGGGGCATGGCGCAGCCTGGCTCCGCCTGGCGGCAGCACTCCCAGCAGCTGTTCCAGCCTTGAGGGGACAGTGCCAAGCCAGCATTGTGGTAAGTCTGGCACCGCTGGCTTCGCAGTGCCCCCTCAAGACTGGAGCAGCTGCTGGGAGAGGTGAAGCTGGGGGTAGGGGCGGGGCATGGCGCAGCCTGGCTCCGCCCTCAGCCGGCACTCCCAGCAGCTGTTCCAGCCTTGAGGGGACAGTGCCAAGCCAGCATTGTGGTAGGTCTGGCACCGCTGGCTTGGCACCCCTCAAGACTGGAGCAGCTGCTGGGAGAGGTGAAGCTGGGGTAGGGGCGGGGCATGGCGCAGCCTGGCTCCGCCCCGGCTTCGGCACTCCCAGCAGCTGTTCCAGCCTTGAGGGGACAGTGCCAAGCCAGCATTGTGGTAGGTCTGGCACCGCTGGCTTCGCAGTGCCCCCTCAAGACTGGAGCAGCTGCTGGGAGAGGTGAAGCTGGGGGTAGGGGGCGGGGCATGGCGCAGCCTGGCTCCGCCCTGGCTTCGGCACTCCCAGCAGCTGTTCCAGCCTTGAGGGGACAGTGCCAAGCCAGCATTGTGGTAGGTCTGGCACCGCTGGCTTCGCAGTGCCCCCTCAAGACTGGAGCAGCTGCTGGGAGAGGTGAAGCTGGGGGGGTAGGGGCGGGGCATGGCGCAGCCTGGCTCCGCCCGCCTCAGCACTCCCAGCAGCTGTTCCAGCCTTGAGGGGACAGTGCCAAGCCAGCATTGTGGCTGGTCTGGCACCGCTGGCTTGGCACTGCCCCTCAAGACTGGAGCAGCTGCTGGGAGAGGTGAAGCTGGGGGGTAGGGGCGGGGCTGCTGGGAGAGGTGAAGCTGGGGGGTAGGGGCGGGGCATGGCGCAGCCTGGCTCCGCTCCTGGCAGCACTCCCAGCAGCTGTTCCAGCCTTGAGGGGACAGTGCCAAGCCAGCATTGTGGTGGGTCTGGCACCGCTGGCTTGGCACTGCCCCTCAAGACTGGAGCAGCTGCTGGGAGAGGTGAAGCTGGGGGGTAGGGGGCGGGCATGGCGCAGCCTGGCTCCGCCCCTCCCCAGCCGGCACTCCCAGCAGCTGTCCAGCCTTGAGGGACAGTGCCAAGCCAGCATTGTGGTAGGTCTGGCACCGCTGGTTTGGCACTGCCCCTCAAGACTGGAGCAGCTGCTGGGAGGTGAAGCTGGGGGTAGGGGCGGGGCATGGCGCAGCCTGGCTCGCCCGCCCGGCTCGGCACTCCAGCAGCTGTTCCAGCCTTGAGGGGGGACAGTGCCAAGCCAGCATTGTGGTAAGTCTGGCACCGCTGGCTTGGCATTGTCCTCGCAAGACTGGAGCAGCTGCTGGGAGAGGTGAAGCTGGGGGTAGGGGGCGGGGCCTGGCACAGCCTGGCTCCGCCCCTCAGCCGGCACCCCCAGCAGCTGCTCCAGCCTTGAGGGGACAGTGCCAAGCCAGCATTGTGGTAGGTCTGGCACCGCTGGCTTGGCACTGCCCCCTCAAGACTGGAGCAGCTGCTGGGAGAGGTGAAGCTGGGGGTAGGGGGCGGGGCATGGCGCAGCCTGGCTCCGCCCCGGCACCCAGCAGCTGTTCCAGCCTTGAGGGGACAGTGCCAAGCCAGCATTGTGGTAAGTCTGGCACCGCTGGCCAGTGCCCCCTCAAGACTGGAGCAGCTGCTGGAGGTGAAGCTGGGGGTAGGGGCGGGGCATGGCGCAGCCCTGGCTCGCCCTCTGCGGACTCCCAGCAGCTGTTCCAGCCTTGAGGGACAGTGCCAAGCCAGCATTGTGGTAGGTCTGGCACCGCTGGCTGGCACTGCCCCTCAAGACTGGAGCACTGCTGGGAGAGGTGAAGCTGGGGGTAGGGGGGGGCATGGTGCAGCCTGGCTCCGCCCGGCGCGGCACTCCCAGCAGCTGTTCCAGCCTTGAGGGACAGTGCCAAGCCAGCATTGTGGTAAGTCTGGCACCGCTGGCTTGGCAGTGCCCCCTCAAGACTGGAGCAGCTGCTGGAGAGGTGAAGCTGGGGGGTAGCCAGGGCGGGGCATGGGCAGCCTGGCTCCGCCCTGGGGGGAGACGGGGCATGCAGCCTGGCTCCAGCAGCTGTTCCAGCCTTGAGGGGACAGTGCCAAGCCAGCATTGTGGTAGGTCTGGCACCGCTGGCTTCGCAGTGCCCCCTCAATCCTGGAGCAGCTGCTGGGAGAGGTGAAGCTGGGGGTAGGGGGCGGGGCATGGCGCAGCCTGGCTCCGCCCTGGCTTCGGCACTCCCAGCAGCTGTTCCAGCCTTGAGGGGACAGTGCCAAGCCAGCATTGTGGTAGGTCTGGCACCGCTGGCTTCGCAGTGCCCCCTCAAGACTGGAGCAGCTGCTGGGAGAGGTGAAGCTGGGGGTAGGGGGCGGGGCATGGTGCAGCCTGGCTCCGCCCCGGCTTCGGCACTCCCAGCAGCTGTTCCAGCCTTGAGGGGACAGTGCCAAACCAGCATTGTGGTAGGTCTGGCACCGCTGGCTTCGCAGTGCCCCCTCAAGACTGGAGCAGCTGCTGGGAGAGGAAGCTGTGGGTAGGGGGCGGGGCATGGTGCAGCCTGGCTCCGCCCCCTCCCCGGCTTCGGCACTCCCAGCAGCTGCTCCTAGCAGGCCACCAACCCCCAGCCGTTCTTTACTGTGTTAGAGTGTCATTTTGTGTCATTTTGGTTGGTGGTCTGCCCCCGGATTTTTTTAATGTTAAAAGTGTGCCGTGGCTCAAAAAAGGTTGGGAAACACTGCCATAGGGAACCAGAGCATTTTGCCATAATTCCATTAATATCAACAGATTCCACCTGAACATGAGGAAGAACTTCCTGACTGTGCGAGAGAGTTGTTCAGCAGTGGAACTCTCTGTCCCAAGTCATGAATGAACGTCCTGAGCAGGACCAGGATGCCTAGGAGGGGGGAACCCTGCTGGTGGCCCTCCGCTCCTCCCTTCTCTCCCGGCTGAAGAGGAGGAAGCCTTGGGGAGAATGGGTCACCCTCGGGGCTCCTTCGCTTCACCAATGGCAGGCCCACCTCTCTGGACTTTTGCCTCTCCCATATTTTGAAATTGTGATTGAAAGACGGGCTCAAAGCCAGCCTCAAAAACCGTGGCAGAGACACCCAGAGGAGGGAACTGGGAAGCAGGGCGCAGTGTTGAATCTGGGGAGCAGGGTGAGCTCCTCCTGTCAGCCCCAGCTTCTGCCAACCTGGCAGTTTGAAATCAATGCAGTAGATCAATAGGTACTGCTCTGGGGAAGGTAAGGGCGCTCCATGCAGTCATGCTGGCCACATGACCTAGGAGGTGACTACGAGCAATGCTGGTTCTTGGGCTTAGAAATGGGGACGAGCACCAGAGTCCCCGAGCCGGGCACACGACTGGACTTCCGGTCAGAGGGAAGACCTTGGCCTTGACCTGTCTCTGCGTGGATGCAAATGGGGATGTGGTCATCGGCCACCTTGATTAGCATTGAATGCCCTTGCAGCTTCCAAGCCTGGCTCGTTGCTGCCTGGCTGGGGGAATCCTTTGTTGGGAGGTGTTGGCTTTCAAGAGAAAGGAGGAAACATAGAAAATGATGGGGGGGGGAACCCTCTCAAATCAGGAGAGTAAATAAAGAGCAACAGTCAACAAACGGGAATTCCAGACAGGAAACAACCGGGGCCAGCTCACACCTTCCAACAAGGGATTATTCATCCCGCCTCTCCCCCTGAGTTCTAATTCCTGGTCCGGAAATAAGGCCGAAGGGAAGGAGGCCAGCAATCCCCTTTGGGCGAAGGAGTGGGCTTGGGCTCCACGAGGAGGAGGAGGCCCCTCTCTCTCTCCCAACTCCTCTCCCAGGATTCCCTGAATGGGCCGCTGTCCCTTTAAGCATGCAAATGAGCCCGCGGAAGGGCGGGGCGGGGCCGAGAGCGGCAGCCGGCAACCCACCTCGCCGAGGCCCCGCCCCTTGGCTTCCCATTGGCCTCTTCCCCAGAGGGAGGGAGGGAGGGGGAGGGAGTGACGTCGCCATTGTGTCCGAGGCCGAGAAGGGCGCGCCTGAGGAGAGCGGAGAGAGGAAGGCAAGGAAGAGGAGGTCGGAGGGGCCGTCCGGGGCCGAGGGAGAGGCGGCGCAGTGGCCTCCTTGACAGGCCAGCCAGCCAGGCCTTGAGGAGAGAGCGGGCGGGCGGCCAAAGGGGAGAACACACGGGCTCAGGCCTTGGCCCTCCTCCCCTCCCTTCAGGCGCTTGGGACTCCAACTCCCAGAATCCCTCGCAGGATCACTCAGGGCCCTCCCTTATGCGGCTGAGGGGGGGGAGGAGAGGGCCCGAGGCCGCGAGGGATTCTGGGAGTTGGAGTCCCAAGCACGTCCTGAAAGGAGGGGGGGAGGGAGGGAGGGCCCCAGTCGCCCCGGGCCTCCCCTTGGGAATGTTGCCACTGGCCACCTGGAATAGCATTGGGCGGCCTTCCAGCTTCCAAGGCCTGGCTTCTTCCTGCCTGGGGGGGGGGGGAATCCTTGGTTGGGAGGCGATGATGAGCTGCCCCTGGTGGGTCCTTGCCCGGAGTCCCCCTGTGTTTGAGCCTTAAGAACATAAGAAGAGCCATGCTGAATCGGGCCTCAGCCCATCTAGTCCAGCATTCTGTGTCACACAGTGGCCCACCAGTTGTACACGGGGATCTCGAGCAGAAGGGAGGGCAAGACCCTCACCTGCTCCCGACCCCCCACAACCAGTACCCGGGGAAATCCTGCCTGCCTCCGTCAACACAGAGGTGGCACTTGGATGTCCATTTCAGTAGCTTCTGATTCCCTTGGTATCCATGAATCTGTCTAATCCTGCCTTGAAGCTGTCCAGGCTGACCGCTGTCACAACCTCCTCTGGAAGTGAGTTCCATAACCCAATGACCCTCTGGGTGAAGAAATATTTCCCTTTATTAGTCCTAACTTTCCTACCTTGGAGCTTTAGGAAGTGCCCCCTAGTCCTAGTGTTGGGTGACAGAGAAAATATTTTTTCTTTATTCACCTTTTCTATCCCATGCATGATTTTATACACTTCGATCAAGTCACCTCTTAGACGCCGTCTTTCAAGGCTGAAAAGACCAAGGCGTTGCAACCTGATTTCGTAAAGGGAGCTGCTCCTTCCTTGGATCATTCTTGTTGCCCTTTTCTGTACCTTTTCCAGTTCCGTTATATCCTTCTTGAGGTGCGGAGACCAGAATTGTACACAGTACTCCAAATGTGGCCTCACCATAGATTTGTAGAGAGGCAATACAACATTTGCCGACCTATTTTCGATTCCCTTCCTGATCATGCCAAGCATAGAATTTGCTTTTTTCACTGCTGCTGCACACTGGGTTGACATCTTCATTGAGCTGTCCACCAAAACCCCAAGATCCCTTTCCTGGTTTGTCTCGGAAAGCTTGAAGGGAGACACCTACCCATCAATTGGTAGGTGTAGTTGGGGTTCTTTGCCCCGATGTGCATGACTTTACACTTGTTTAGGTTAAAATGCATTTGCCACTTTGTTGCCCATTCACTCCAATTTCGAGAGATCTTTCTGGAGCTCTTTACAATCAGTTTCATTTTTAACTACCCTGAACAATTTAGTGTCGTCTGCAAACTTTGCTACCTCAGAATTCACTCCTACATCCAGATCATTAATGAATAAATTAAAAAGTAACGGACCCAAAACTGAACCTTGGGGTACGCCACTTCTCACCTCTTTCCACCCAGAGAAGTGTCCGTTTATTACCACCCTTTGTTTCCTACAGCTTAGCCAGGTTCTCTATTAGCCTTGCTCTCTATTTCCTGTCATGGTGACTTCAGAATGGCCAGGCTAGGCTCCTTTCCGTGGTTTCTTTCCTCCTTCCTCCCTGTGGAGATTCCCCCCCTGCGGCTTCCTGGGCCTTTCCCTGGCTCCTTCTCCCCTGGGTCGCCTGACTGGCGTGGTGGGCCGTGAGAGTGGCCCAGCATGCCTGCACCCTCCCATAATAATAATAATAATAATAATAATAATCTGTGTCCAGGTGGGTTCACCCTGTGCTCTGTTATGGCTCTGGTTGGATTAGACCAGTGTTTCCCAACCTTTTTTGAGCCGCGGCACACTTTTTAACCTTAAAAAATCCGGGGCACACCACCAACCAAAATGACACAAAATGACATGCTAACACAGTAAAGAACGGCTGGGGATGGTGGCCTGCTGGGAGCAGCTGCTGGGAGTGCGAAGCCGGGAGGGGCGGAGCCAGGCTGCACCATGCCGCCCCCCTACCCCCAGCTTCACCCCTCTCCCAGCAGCTGCTCCAGCCTTGAGCCGGGCAGTGCCGAGCCAGCGGTGCTAGAGCCAGCACAATGCTGGCTTGGCTCTGTCCCCTCAAGGCTGGAGCAGCTGCTGGGAGTGCCAAAGCTGGGGGAGGGGCAGAGCCATGCCCCGCCCCCAGCTTCAGCTCTCCTACAGGCCGCATGCCCGCCCTCCCCAGCTTCAGCTCTCCTACAGAGGAGGAGCATGAGCGGTGGATGGGCTTCTCCACGCGGCTTCAGCGAGCGAGGGGCGAGAGTCATGGCGGGAGTCATGGCGGATTGGAGGCTGGCTGGGAAACGGCCAAGGAGGCGGCGCCCGGTCCCTTCTTCTTTTCTTCGCCACTGCCCGGCCCTTCCTCCTCCCCCAAGCAGCAGGGGTTCGGCAGGAGGGGGGGAGGAAGGGGGGCAGAGAGCTTTTCTCGCGGCATAGCAGGAGGTCCGTCACGGCACACTAGTTGAGAAAGACTGGATTAGATAAATAAATAAATAAAATATTGTTGTTATTACTATTATTATTACTAGCCTGCCGTGCCTTCCATGTTCCTCGGTTCGTGTCTGGGCATCGCTGCCGCTGCTGCTGAGTTTTGTGGTTCATATGGAGACATCTTGTCCACAGGTGTTCGGTAGGCTTGGTTGATCCATGGTTCTAAATCAGGCCTGGGCAAACTTGGGTCTTTCAGGTGTTTTTGGACTTCACTCCACAATTCCTCACAGCCTTTGGAAGGGGCCTGAGGCTGTGAGGAATGTGGATGAAGTCCAAAACACCTGAAAGACCCAAGTTTGCCCAGGCCTGTTCTAAATGCTTGCAAGGCAACTCTTTTCCGGCAGGTGTTTAACCCTTCACCACCCTCCTTTGTGTGCTGATATTAACGTTATTTTCGTGTCCTGGTGTTCTATTGTTTTAGTGCTGTTTTATTGTTATTATGCTGACATGCTGTAAAGCACCCTGAGCCTGCTGGGATAGGGCCATATAGAAATTGAAGCAACAACAACAATAATAATAAAGTACTTATGAAACAAAAGTTCTGGTGGTGAACGTTTCAGAACTCTTATCTTAATGTTATTGTTATTTCATTATTGGCAATTTTTCAGACAGAACCACTTAGGAGCTGCCATTTATAAAGAACATTTTGAGAGTTTTGTCTGAGTTCTGAAACAACGTTCACCACCAGAATGTTTGTTTTGTAAGTCTTTTGAAGCATTTAGAGCAGGCCTGGGCAAACTTGGGCCCTTTCAGGTGTTTTTGAACTTCCAACTCCCACAATTCCTCACAGCCTCAGGCCCCTTCCTTTGGAAGGGGCCAGAGGCTGTGAGGAATTGTGGGAGTTGAAGTCCAAAACACCTGAAAGGCCCAAGTTTGCCCAGGTCTGATTTAGAGCCATGGATCCAACAGGCCTCGTGCAGGGTATTACAATGGGAGGCTCCTGCAGAAGTGAGAGGGGTTGGATCCCTCTTGTCCTTTGCCGAAGGGAGCACTGGTTGGACTTCCTCAGTGCGTCTGTAGATAGTTTGAATGTTGCGCCTCCTCACCAGCTTCCCTCTGCGGTCAGTGGTTCCCTGGATGTGTGTC
>JARBWK010000055.1:0-149255 GCA_030556195.1 Anolis apletophallus
AGCGCTGCTTCTTTTGGCCTCGGGCTCAAAGGAGCTAATCCGAACCTGCACCCCCAATTCCTTCTTTCAGCCTGCCTCTCCTCCTCACCGAGGGCGGGTTGCCTCCCAGCGCTGGCGCCACCGCGGGCCGGCTCCCGCCTTCGAGGTGCAGCAGTTGCCCAGGATGGGCGAGGCTGAGATGCGGCGGGGCCTGGAAGCCGGCCAGGACCCTCAGCAGTAGCGCTGGCCCCAGCGCTCCCGGAAGCAGCGATGCCGCCAGCCTCCTTGATGTGCATGCGGGGGCCAGCAGGCCCGCCCAGGCCCGGCTCGCCCTTGTGCAGCGCTGGGCCAGGAGCCGCTCCCAGGCCCCTCCGGCCCCCCCTCCTTCCTTGAGTGAAGGAAGGGGCTAGGGCGATGACTCAAAGGAAGATGCGGTGAGCGCCAGAGGCCCTGGGGGCGGGGCTTCCCTCTGCGCCTTCCCCTCGCGCCAGGCGCCTCCTTCCTGAGTGAAGGGAAGGAGGGGCCCTAGGGGTGGCCTTCCCTCTGCGTCTTGGGCCTGCGCCAGGCGCCCCTCTTTTTCCCTAGGTCACATTGGAAGGGGCTAGCGCGACGATGCTGAGCATGCGCGTCAGAGGCCCTAGGGGCGGGGCTTCCCTCTGCGTCTTCCTACTCACGCCGGGCGCCCCTCCTTCCTTGAGTGAAGGAAGGAGGGGCTAGCGCGAGCGAGGAAGATGCGAAGCCGCGCCAGAGGCCCTGGGGGCGGGGCTTCCCTCTGCGTCTTCCTCCTCGCGCCGGGCGCCCCTCCTTCCTTGAGTGAAGGAAGGAGGGGCTAGCGCGAGCGAGGAAGATGCGAAGCCGCGTCAGAGGCCCTGCGGGCGGGGCTTCCCTCTGCGTCTTCCTCCTCGCGCCGGGCGCCCCTCCTTCCTTGAGTGAAGGAAGGAGGGGCTAGCGCGAGCGAGGAAGATGCGAAGCCGCGTCAGAGGCCCTGGGGGCGGGGCTTCCCTCTGCGTCTTCCTACTCGCGCCGGGCGCCCCTCCTTCCTTGAGTGAAGGAAGGAGGGCTAGCGTGAGGGCGAGGAAGATGCGGCCGCGTCAGAGGCCCTAGGGGCGGGGCTTCCCTCTGCGTCTTCCTACTCACGCCGGGCGCCCCTCCTTCCTTGAGTGAAGGAAGGAGGGGCTAGCGCGAGCGAGGAAGATGCGAAGCCGCGCCAGAGGCCCTGGGGGCGGGGCTTCCCTCTGCGTCTTCCTACTTGCGCCGGGCGCCCCTCCTTCCTTGAGTGAAGGAAGGAGGGGCTAGCGCGAGCGAGGAAGATGCGAAGCCGCGTCAGAGGCCCTAGGGGCGGGGGCTTCCTCTGGGGTCTTCCTACTCACGCTGGCGCCCCTCCTTCCTTCACTCAAGGAAGGAGGGGCTAGCGCGAGCGAGGAAGATGTGAAGCCGCGTCAGAGGCCCTGGGGGCGGGGCTTCCCTCTGCGTCTTCCTACTCGCGCCTGGGCGCCCCTCCTTCCTTGAGTGAAGGAAGGAGGGGGGCGCGAGGGGGCGGGGCTTCCCTCTGCGTCTTCCTACTCGCGCCGGGCGCCCCTCCTTCCTTGAGTGAAGGAAGGAGGGGCTAGCGCGAGCGAGGAAGATGCGAAGCCGCGTCAGAGGCCCTGGGGGCGGGGCTTCCCTCTGCGTCTTCCTACTCGCGCCGGGCGCCCCTCCTTCCTTGAGTGAGGGAAGGAGGGGCTAGCGCGAGCGAGGAAGATGCGAAGCGCCAGAGGCCCTGGGGCGGGGCTTCCTCTGCGTCTTCCTCCTCGCGCAGGTGCCCCTCCTTCCTTGAGTGAAGGAAGGAGGGGCTAGCGCAGCGAGGAAGATGCGGCCGGCCAGAGGCCCTGGGGCGGGGCTTCCTCTGCGTCTTCCTACTCGGCGCCGGGCCCCTCCTTCCTTGAGTGAAGGAAGGAGGGGCTGGCGAGCGAGGAAGATGCGGCTTGCGCCAGAGGCCCTGGGGGCGGGGCTTTCCACCCCTCACTCACGTCTTCCGCGTCAGAGGCCCTGGGGGCGGGGCTTCCCTCTGCGTCTTCCTCTCGGCGCCGGGCGCCTTCTTCCTTGAGTGAGAGGAAGGAGGGGCTAGCGTGAGGAGGAAGATGCGGCCGCGCCAGAGGCCCTAGGGGCGGGGCTTCCCTCTGCGTCTTCCTCCTCGCGCCGGGCGCCCCTCCTTCCATGAGTGAAGGAAGGAGGGGCCGGCGCGAGCAAGGAAGAGGTGGAGGGCGCCGGGCGCCCCTCCTTCCAGTGAAGGAAGGAGGCCCTGAGGTGGGGCCTATGTATGGCGCTCTGCGCACAGGCACAGAAGCGTCCGAAGATTGACCTTTTTAAAAAAAGAATTAAGGGGGGGGTCCGGATCTGGCGCCCCCCCCATGGCTGCGCCCCTAGGCCGTGGCCTAGTATGGCCTTATGGATAATCCGGGCCTGACCAGGTTGACCTTCCGTTATTACCTTTTCTTACCTTTTTCTGTCCTGTGTACTTTCTCTTCTTTCTTCCTGTGGTACTTCCTTCTTTCCTTCCCTCCCCCCTTCTCTCTTACTTTTCTCCCCCTTTCCCTCTTGCATAACTTCCCTTTTCCCCTCCCTCCTTTCTTCTCTCCTTCCTTCCTGTCTGTTCGCCTTCCTTCCTTCCTTCTGTACCTCTTTGATGCCTTTCGTTTTCCTTTCCTTTCTACTGTATGTTCTTCCTTCCTCTTTCTTTCCTTCCTTCCCCCTTTCTTTATCTTCTTTCTCTCATTTCTTCCTTCTCTACCTCTTTCTTTCCTTCCTTCACTTTTTGCTTCCATCATTCCTTCTGTCTCTCTTCCCTTCCCTCCCTCCTTCTCTCTTTTCTCCCTCTTTCCTTCCCTCTTTCCTTGCCTTCTCTGCTACCTCTTTCATTCCGTCCTTTTCTCTTTCTCTCCCCCCCCCCCCTCTGTCTTCCTTTCTGCCTTTCTCCCCTTCCTTTCGTCCCGGGCTGCCCACCAGTGGGTTGTTCTGGGTCTGTTTGTTTACTTTCCTTGGGGGGGGGGGGAGGGAAGGGGTTTTGGCATGCGCACACAATAGTGGCGCCCCTCCCCTTTCCCCGTCGCCCTTCTCCCCTCCCCAGTTCCCGGACTCAGTTGACACGGGTCCCCATGGCTGCCTGCCCGCCCACCTGGCTGCCTCCGAGGTGAGGCCCCACTTCCGTCTCCGCGCTGCCCACTCCATCCCGTCTGGGCAGCAGGGCAAGGTGTGCGAGGAGGGCGGAGAGTGGACAGCGGTGGGCCGGAAGTGGCCGCGCGGGGCTTTCTGGGACGTGTTGTCCCGCAGTGAAGCAGGGTTTTTTTTTATTGTAAGTGGGAGGGGGGGGGAGAGGAGCTTTGCCACGCGGCTGGCCTATGTGCCATTTTATGTTCTGGCGCGGTGGTTTATGGGAATTGTAGTCCATAATGTTTTTTGGGATTTGTGACCGTTGGCTTTTTTGGAGGGGGGGGATTTTTGTGGTAAACATACCTCGTTGGGTTGTGTGTGTATGTGGCTTGGTTTGGTGTGTCTGCGTTGTGTGGTTTTGCTGTCTATAGGCTACTAAACACGACAGCTCTTCTTTTATATATATATATACCGTGTTTCCCCGAAAGTATGACACCCCGATTGTAAGACGTATCGGGGGTGTCAGGGGGGTCGGCTAATGTAAGCCGTACCCCAAATGTAAGCCGTACCTGGTCGCCGCCGCCGCCGCAACACCTCCGCGGCGCACCTTTCTGCTAGGCCTCTCCAAGGAAGGGAGGGGGAAGAGTCCCAGAGGCGTGGCTAAGCGGCGCTGCGTCAGAGTGACGCGTCGCGCAGCCACGCCTCTGGGACTCTTCCTCCCTTTTCCCGAAGGGAGGGGGAAGAGTCCCATTCTAAGCGGCACACCTTTCTGCTAGGCCTCTCCAAGGGGGAGGGGGAAGAGTCCCAGAGGCGTGGCTGGCGGCGCTGCGTCAGAGTGACGGCGTCGCGTAGCCACGCCTCTGGGACTCTTCCCTCCCTCCCATTCTCCAACGAAGGGAGGGGAAGAGTCCCAGAGGCGTGGCTGGCGGCTGCGTCAGGTGACGCGTCGCGCAGCCACGCCTCTGGGACTCTTCCTCTTCCTCCCATTCTCCAACGAAGGGAGGGGAAGAGTCCCAGAGGTGTGGCTAAGCGGCGCTGCGTCAGAGTGACGCGTCGCCGCAGCCACGCCTCTGGGACTCTTCCTCTTCCCTCCCATTCTCCAACGAAGGGAGGGGAAGAGTCCCAGAGGCGTGGCTAAGCGGCACACCTTTCTGCTAGCCTCCAAGGAAGGGAGGGAAGAGTCCCAGAGGCATGGCTAAGCGGCGCTGCGTCAGGTGACGCGTCGCCGCAGCCACGCCTCTGGGACTCTTCCTCTTCCCTCCCATTCTCCAAGGAAGGGAGGGGGAAGAGTCCCAGAGGCGTGGCTAGCGGCTGCGTCAGGTGACGCGTCGCCGCTTAGCCACGCCTCTGGGACTCTTCCTCTTCCTCCCATTCTCCAACGAGAGGGAGGGGAAGAGTCCCAGAGGTGTGGCTAAGCGGCCCTGCGTCAGAGTGACGCGTCGCGCTAGCCACGCCTCTGGGACTCTTCCTCCTCCTCCCATTCTCCAACGAAGGGAGGGGAAGAGTCCCAGAGGCGTGGGCGCACACCTTTCTGCTAGGCTCCAAGGAGGGAGGGGAAGAGTCCCAGGTGGCGCGCGTGACGCGCCGCAGCCACGCCTCTGGGACTCTTCCTCCTCCCTCCCATTCTCCAACGAAGGGAGGGGAAGAGTCCCAGAGGCGTGGCTGGCGGCGCTCGTCAGGTGACGCGTCGCGCTTAGCCACGCCTCTGGGACTCTTCCTCTTCCCTCCCATTCTCCTACGAAGGGAGGGGGAAGAGTCCCAGAGGGGCGTGGCTGGCGGCTGCGTCAGAGTGACGCGTCGCCGCTTAGCCACGCCTCTGGGACTCTTCCCTCCCTTCCTTGGAGAGGCCTAGCAGAAAGGTGCGCCGCGGAGGGTTCTTTCCCCGAAAAGTCCCGGCGGCGTCTTACTTTCGGGAGGGCGTCTTTGTTTATATAAGACGTACCCCGAAAGTAAGACGTAGGGGGACTTTTCGGGGGGGAAAGAAAGTAAGACGCTGTCTTACTTTCGGGGAAACACGGTAGACTAGCTGACCCGTGCACGCGTTGCTGTGCCATAGTCTGTGGTTAACCCCTTCTACCCACATGGTGGGAAAGCACAATCAAAGGACTCTTGACAGATGATCATTTTGTTGATAACATTAAGAGACCTTTAGCCGTTTGCTCAGGAGGAGTTGGGATGTGTATCTTCCTTTTGTTGTATTGTCGTCCTGTCCCACTGGATTCCCAGGCCTGGGACAACAAAGTGAATGCTTGTTTGTATGTGGATATGTGCCAGCTTTCTGATTGGTTGCCACTGTGGGATTATTTGCATAATGCCTCTGATTAGCCAGCACCACCAACATTCTGACACTCTAAACTGCCAGAGGGGGGTGGCTCCCAGCCCCTGCATTCTAATTGAGGGAGTATTTGCATAACGCCTCTAATTGGCCAGCACCACCAACATTCCGACACTCTAAACTGCCAGAGGGGGGTGGCATGGGGGATCATGGAAGTTGTAGTCCAATGGTTTTTCTGTATTTTTGGTTGTGTTGTTTAATTTTTATTTTATTTGGGGGGGTGGTGGTGGTAAACATACCTCGTGGGTTTTTGTGTGTATGTGGGCTGATTTGGTGTGTCTGCCTTGTGTGGTTTTGCTGTCTATAGGCTTAGGATGACAGCTCTCTTTTTATATATATAGATGATCAGTGTGTTTTGGGGAAACCCTCCCCTTCCCTCTTCTCTATCTTTCCCTTCCTACCAGTCAATCCTTCCTTCCTTGTGAGCCTCCAGTCTTCCTGGAGGTGCGGGTGTGAGGCGGTACCGGGCAAGGCCGAGGCTATGAGAGCTTGGGCTGGGCCTGCCTTCTTCCCTCCCTACCTTGAGCCTGTGTGGGTTTTATGTACCGGATTTCCCTACCTGACCCGTCACCCCTTTCCATCCCAAATGCCGGCCCCAGCCCTGATGGAGGTTTGAAGGGACGTCCATTGTTATTGTCCATGCAAGTGTTCTTGTTGAGTCCTTTGTTTAGGGATTTACTAGCCCAGGAAATGAGAGACTCCGTGCTGGGGTCACGAAATGATGAGGTCGCTTTGTGATGTGTTTTGCTTGGACGTCCACCAGATGGCGCTGTTTTTGATGCCATGCAGGCTTTTACCTGTCCACAGGTGTGACACCTATATAATAGTAGGTATGTGAGTACATAAGAACATCCCCCTGTTCGAATGCTACATTGTGCCCAGATTTCAAAGCAATGGGTGAAGTATTTTGGGAGATTTGAGGTAATTCACAAACGGACATTTACATTTTTCATTTCTATAGATTTGAAACACAACAAGATTAGTACACAGCAAACAAGATCGCTATCCTAGCTTATTATTATTGTTGTTGTTATTATATCGTGGGCACACTATTACTGCTTTGCAAAGAGAAATTGGCTATTATTATTATTACATAGTATGCACAATATAATAATAATAACTTTATTTTTGTACCCCGCCTCCATTACCTCAAAGGGCATATTGAGTATTCATGCCAAGTTTGGATCAATCCCATTGTTGCAAGAGTTCAGGATGCTCTTTGTTTGTGTGTTAGCTATAAATCCCAGAAACCGTAACTCCCAAATGTCAAGGTCTATTTTCCCCAAACTCCATCGGTGTTCACATTTGGGCATATTGAGTATTCATGCCAAGTTTGGTCCTGATCCAACATTGTTTGAGTCCACAGTGCTCTCTGGATACAGGTGAACTACAACTTCCAAACTCAAGGTCAATTCCCAAGCAAACCCTTTCAGTACTTTCTGTTGGTAATGAGAGTTCAATATGCCAAGTTTGGTTCAATTCCATTGTTGCAAGAGTTCAGGATGCTCTTTGTTTGTGTGTTAGCTATAAATCCCAGAAACTGTAATTCCCAAATGTCAAGGTCCATTTCCCCTGAACTCCATCTGTGTTCACATTTGGGCATATTGAGTATTCATGCCAAGTTTGGTCCTGATCCAACATTGTTTGAGTCCACAGTGCTCTCTGTATATAGGTGAACTACAACTCCAAAACTCAAGGTCAATGCCCACCAAACCCTTCTAGTATTTTCTCTTGGTTATGGGAGTTCTGTGTGGGAAGTCTGATTCCATTCCGTCATTGGTGGAGTTCAGAATGCTCTTTGATTGCGGGTGAACTATAACTCCCAGCAACTACAACTCCCAAATGACAAAAATCATTTTTTTTTTACTGATGGTCCCTCCTTGGGTTAGTATTAGTATCTTTTGTGCCAGGAGATCTATGTTGAGTTCATCGAAACAGGCCCAGGTTTCACACTGAGTGTATAAATACATTTAAAAACATATTAACTATATGTATGACTGTGTTAGAGTGTCATTTTGTGTCATTTTAGTCGGTGGTGTGCCCCACGATTTGGTACATGTAAAAAGTGTGCCGCGGCTCAAAAAAAGGTTGGGAAACACTGCACTACTGTATGCACACTACTACCGCTTTGCAAAGAGAAATGGGCAATTATTATTATTGTTATTATTATCATTATACTAGCTGTACCCGGCACGCGTTGCTGTGCCCTATTTTGGAGATGCGAGGAAGTCTGAGTATGTAAGTTGTTGTTGTTGGGGTCATGGCTGTGTTGTTGTGGGTTGTTTTGGTGGGTGGGATGTTGGGAGTCCTGGGGAGTTGTTGTGTGGTGTTGCTGGCGTTCTGCAGAGCTTGTGGATATACAATGTTTTTTGTCTTTCCGTCTGCTGTGTTGATGTAGAGGTTGATGCTTGTGTGGGTGGGGTACTTTGGAAGTGAGTGGAGGTACTTGAAATCCCATTATCCATGGTGTGTCCTCCTCTGAACTGCAGTCGGATGGAGTGTGGGTCATGGGGGGCATTGTTTGCCAAGTTTGGTCTTTATCGGTCTTGGTTCTGGGCCACAGTGGTCTGTGGGGAATGATGGGTTTTGAAGTACTACAAATCCCATTATCCACGGAGGTACTTCAAGTCCCATAATCCATGGTGCACCCTCCTCCAAACTGTAGTAGAATGTAGCGTGGGTCATAGGGTCTCTGTGTGCCAAGGTAGGTTACTGTAAATTCAGGCCATACACAATGTCCCATGAGCTGAGGCCTAGTCAGGAACAGCAAGTTAATGAAGCCTTACTGTCATTTCAGGCCATTCACAATGTCCCATGAGCTGAGGGCTAGTCGGGAGAATCAAGTTAATGAAGCCTTTCTGTCAATTCAGAGCGTAAACAGCATTCCATTAAGTGAGGCCTAGTCAGGGAAATTAAGTTAATGAAGCCTTACTGTCAATTCAGAGCGTAAACAGCATTCCATTAAGTGAGGCCTAGTCAGGGAAATTAAGTTAATGAAGCCTTACTGTCAATTTTGGGCGTGGTCTGTGATTTGTAGGGGTGTAAATTTTCTGTGGGAAGTGAATTGGGTGTTTGTGTTTGTGCCTCAGCCCTTTGCCTTATCCTCCTCTGACAGTTTATTATGGGTCGGAATGTTCATGTTGGCTGGCCAGTACAGGAGTTATGCAAATCCGCCCTTATTGGCAGCCAATCATGTTGTCAGAATGTAGAGGCTGGAAGAGTCGTTGGCAGCCCCGGAGGATGCTGGGAAATGTAGTTTTTTTTACTCGTTGTTTTGGGGGCCTTTTAGGTGTGGGGGGGGGAGTTTCTTTGCTACAAACGTACCTTGTCTGAGGCCTATTTCTGTTGGCAAGTTTGGTGTCTCTGCGTTGTAAGGTTTCTCTGTTTGGGACGGTCTTTCCATGACGACTCTTCCTTTATATATATATAGATAAGATATGTATGACTGTGTTAGAGTATCATTTTGTGTCATTTTAGTTGGTGGTGTGCCCCAGGATTTGGTACATGTAAGAAGTGTGCCGCGGCTCAAAAAAAGGTTGGGAAACACTGCACTACCGTATGCACACTACTACTGCTTGGAAAGAGAAATGGGCAATTGTTATTATTGTTATTATTATCATTATATTGTATGCAGACTATTACTGCTTTGCAAAGCGAAGTGGGCTATTATGATGGCTGTTGTCGTATTGTATGCAGACTATTGCCGCTTTGGAAAACGAAGAGGGTCATCATCCTCATATTGCACGCACCCGATTCCCTTAACCCCGCGTGCACGCGCTCTTTCCATAGTGAGCAAGCGGCACCCCCATTGCATGCACCAAACTCCCTTCCGTCCAGAAGGTGGCCTCCGGCACGTGTTTCCATGTACGTGTATGCACAGGGAGGGAGGGAGGGAGGGGGGGCTGGCATTGCATTCGCTTGCAGACATCCTCGCCTCCATCCCCACCGGCTGCCTGCATGAGCGTGGGTTTGGAGGGAGAGCGCACCGGAGCATGTGCAGAGCGCCCATGGCGAGCGAGCGGGGCCTGCAGCCTGCCCACCTTCGGGGCTCCCTTCTACCCCAGAGAGGCAGGTAGGCCTCAAAGCAGCCCACCCAAAAGGAGGGGGCCGGGGAATCGTGCGGGCGGACATCCCCACTGGTGGGACCCCAACCCTCAAGGCCAAGGGGTCTAGGGAAGGGGGGTATCATCCAAGGGTCAAGCTGAGGTCGCGGTGGGTAAGCAAAGGTGTCTATGTGGGGGGGGGAGGCTCTCCCACAACTATGGGAAGAAGGGAAAGGGGCCTTTTGCTTTGGAGCAGCCCCCAGAAAGAGGGAAGGGGGGAGGGAGGGAGGGGGGTCCCCATCCCTGCGAGGCATCCTGGTGGCCTGATGGAGAGGCAGGCGGGCAATGAGATGAGGCGCTTGACAACAGTTGCTATGGGAACCCTCTCACGCGTTCTCTCTTCTCTCGCTCTCTCTCTATTGGAGGGGGGGTACCCCACTCTCTTCCTCCCTTGCGGCCCCTCCTTTTGGGGGGGGGGCTTTGGGGAAGGGATGGAGACCCTTCTTGGGGGGTCCATCCCCAATGGGTACCCCCAAGTGCAATTTTTGGGGGGTGGGGGTGCAATGGGGATTCATCCAGGACCACCCCCAAATCCTTATGTGGGGGCAATGAGGGGTCCCATTCCCCTTCTTTGACCCCCTCCCCTTAATCCTTTACCATTTCCATCTTGGTATATGTATTTATGTGTGTGTGTGTGTGTGTGTGTGTGTGTGTGTGTGTGTGTGTATATATATATATATATCTGCCTTCTCCCAGAGAAGTTGGCTTAAAAGGTTTCCATGGAAACCCCAGGAGAAGAAGGGATGCAAAGAGGAGGAGGAGGAGGAAGAGGAAGAGGAGGAGGAGCCCAGTGCTAGTGCTGCTGATGCTGATGCTTCCTTCATCCCCCGCTCTTCCCTTTTTTTTTGGCCACACAGCGCCACCTGGTGGCCTTCCCACGGAAGCGCAGCCCTCTCTCCATCACTTTCCCAGGCTGTGACCCCTGTGACCCCGGGTGACCCCACCAGGGAGGGGCAGCAGGGATACCCAAATGCCTGTGTGCGCATGGGGATGGGGTCCCCTTGCGTCCTTCCCCTTCAGGTGGGGGGTCACCCGGGGTCAGAGCGGGCCTGGGCCAACTTAGTGTTTTGGACTTCCAACTCCCACAATTCCTCACGGCCACTTCAACTGACACAAACACACACACACACACAAGTGACACTGCCTGGTTGCCCTTGGGGCTGCCGCCAGCCTGCTTCCTCCCTTCTCCAGCTCTGAGAGGGCCTCCAATGTCCCAATGTCTCCTTTCTTCCTTTCCCATTGACATCACAAAGGGCCACTTCACCTAGCAACAGGTCTTTTCGTGCAGGCATGCTTTGACTTTGGTCTGAGACCCTATTTTAACGGGGGGGAGAGATGGAGGTGTTTGCTTCTGGGAGGACCCTTGTTAGTGTTGTGAGCCTTGCTGCATGAGAGAAAACCAGGATACAACAACAACAACAACAACAACCACACACTTAGCCTTAGCAACTTTGAGTCTCATTATACAAAATACATCTATCTATCTATTATATAAATGGGTTCACGTCATGTGATGTATACCTCAAACAAAGAAACCTTACAACGCAGAAACACAATACTTGCCAACAGAAATAGGCCTCAAGCAAGGTACGTTTGTAGCAAAGAAACTTCCCCCCCAAAACCTAAAAGGCCCCCAAAACAACGAATAAAAATAAAACTACATTTACCAGCATCCTCCGGGGCAGCCAAAGACTCACCCAGCCTCTACATTCTGAACAACATGATTGGCTGCCAATAAGGGCGGATTTGCATAACTGCTGCACTGGCCAGCCAACATGAAAATTCCGATCCATAATAAACTGCCAAAACAGAATAAGGAAAAGGCCTGAGCCAATCCCCAACACAAACACCCAAATCACTTAAAACGGAAAATTTACACCCCCAAAAATCACAGACTACGCCCTAAATTGACAGTAAGGCTTCATTAACTTGATTTCCCTAACTAGCCCTCACTTACTGGGAAGCTGTTTACGCTCTGAATTGACAGTAAGACTGCATTAACTTGATTCTCCCGACTAGGCCTCAGCTCATTGGACATTGTGTTTGGCCTGAATTGACAGTAAGGCTTCATTAACTTGCTGTTCCTAACTAGGCCTCAGCTCATGGGACATTGTGTATGGCCTGAATTCACAGTAACCTACCTTGGCACACAGAGCCCCGACCATGCATGATGGGACTTGAAGTACCACCATGGAAAATGGGATTTGTAGAACTTCAAAACCCATCATTCCCCACAGACCACTGCGGCCCAGAACCAAGACCAATAAAGACCCAACTTGGCACACCATGCCCCCCATGACCCACACTCCATCCAACTGCAGTTTAGAGGAGGGCACACCCTGGATGATTGGACTTTCTCGCATCTCCTAAAAAGGGCACAGCAACGCGTATATAATAAAAGTCAGTGTTTGCAACAGGAGGTGCGGAGGGGGGAAGGTGCAGAGGAATATGTGGCAGCTTTTCGATTGGTTGCCACTGTGGGATTATTTGCATAAATGACTCTGATTGGCCAGCCTCAGAACTCCAACATTCGAAGGCACCAGACAGAGAGGATTGGCTGCCACTGAGGGAGTATTTGCATAAAGGACCCCGATTGGCCATCTACATTCCAACATTCTAAGGTGACTCAGAGGGAAAAGGAAAGGCCTCAGGCAGTCAGCCACTGCGGCCCACAGCAATGACGGATCAGGACCACACTTGGCACACAGGGGCCCAATGGCCCACTTCACAACCTGGTGTGGTTTAGGGCAGGACGGGCCACAAATGATGGGATTTGCAGTACCTTCACCTGCTTCACTTCTCCAACAACACTGTAGCCCCAATACATCACAGACCAGGCCCAAAATTAACTTCAAGAGACCACTACAAGACACATAACCAAATCATAAAGACCAACCTTGCCACACAATGCCTTTCTCAGATAACCCAGGCACCGCCGGGTCCTCAACTAGTATATATATACACACACACAAATACACACACACTTTACTTTCAGGAAGGGTGCCCCCTTCCTTTCCCATTGACATCACAGAGGGCCACTTCCCCCCGGGAACAAATCAACTCATCACCTAGCAAGAGCTCACCCCGTGACATCACAGAGGGCCACTTCACCTAGCCAGCCACAAGCTTTGTGGTATAAGCAGACACAGACAGATAATAGTGGGTTGCTGTGAGTTTTCCGGGCTGCCTGGCCATGTTCCAGAAGCATTCTCTCCTGACGTTTCGCCCACATCTATGGCAGGCATCCTCAGAGGTTGTGAGGTCTGTTGGAAACTAGGCAGGTGGTGTACGTGTGTGTGTGTGTGTGTGTGTGTGTGTGTATGCACTGGGACTGTGGCACAGCTGGCTGGGAGTCAGCTGCATTAAGATCACAACTGACCGAAAGGTCATGAGGTCGAAGCCAGCCCGGGTTGGAGTGAGCTTCCGGCCAATTTTGTGTAGCTTGTTGTCGACCTTTGCAACCCAAAAGACAGTTGCATCTGTCAAGTAGGAAATTTAGGTTCCACCTATGTGTGGGGAGTTCAACTTAACAAATTTACGAGGCCATTAAAAAATCCCCAGCAAAAAGCATGCGAGGAATGCGGAAAGTACTTCATCGCTGTAGCAGATGGAGGGTGAAGCGACAGCTCCCCTGGTGGCCAGAAAAACTTGAATAGCCTCTGACTGTCTGTCTATATACTGTATGTGTTGTGTGTCTATGACATTGAATGTTTGTCACATATGTGTACATTGTAATCCGCTCTGAGTCCCCTGCGGGGTGAGAAAAGTGAAATATCTTCGGCGTCGAGTATTTATGTCACAGCGGATAGGCAACAGAAATATAGAAGTTTAATTCCCCATCGGCCCAAAAACTCCAGTCTCTGTTCGTGTGAATAATGAAACTCTCATTCAATTCACAAGGTAAATATATAACTTTGTATTGAATTGTATTTAACAATAACTGGCAAAACATCAAAAAACAACAGCCATCACAGCTACCTTTCTAAACATCCTTTCCTCACAGATATTCAATCCCAACTGACAAATCCCAACTGTCACTTTGTAACTGACATTCCTCAAGGTTCCATTTAGCAGTCTTGAGACAGCGCCATCTGGTGTCAAACATGTCACACTGCAGGTCATCTCTAACTGCGAAAATATATCTTGTGCTGACTCATGAATTGCTATTCAAAATGCAATAATCTGACAGAATATAAATACTGTAAATAAATAAAAAAAATAAATATGTGTGTGTATACATATACATATACAGTATATCCCTGTGGAATGATGTGGAAAGAACCCTTGTCTGCTTGAGGCAAGTGTGAATGTTGCCACTGGCCACCTTGATTAGCATTAAATAGCCCTGCAGCCTCAAAGCCTGACTGCATCCTGCCTGAGAGAATCCTTTTTTGGGAGGTGTTAGCTGGACATCATTCCCACAGGCAGCCCGGAAAACTCAACAACCTACAACAACCTTATTATTATATTATATTATTACTAGCTGTACCCGGCACGCGTTGCTGTGCCCTTTTTAGGAGATGCGAGAAAGCCCAATCATCCACGGTGTGCCCTCGTCTAAATTGCAGTTGGATGGAGTGTGGGTCATGGGGGGCATGGTGTGCCAAGTTGGGTCTTTATTGGTTTTGGTTCTGGGCCACAGTGGTCTGTGGGGAATGATGGGTTTTGAAGTACTACAAATCCCATTTTCCATGGTGGTACTTCAAGTCCCATCATGCATGGTCGGGGTTCTGTGTGCCAAGGTAGGTTACTGTAAATTCAGGCCATACACAATGTCCCATGAGCTGAGGCCTAGTTAGGAACAGCAAGTTAATGAAGCCTTACTGTCAATTCAGGCCATACACAATGTCCAATGAGCTGAAGGCTAGTCGGGAGAATCAAGTTAATGAAGTCTTACTGTCAATTCAGAGCGTAAACAGCTTCCCAGTAAGTGAGGCCTAGTTAGGGAAATCAAGTTAATGAAGCCTTACTGTCAATTCAGAGCGTAAACAGCTTCCCAGTAAGTGAAGTTAGGAAAATCAAGTTAATGAAGTCTTACTGTCAATTCAGAGCGTAAACAGCTTCCCAGTAAGTGAGGCCTAGTTAGGGAAATCAAGTTAATGAAGCCTTACTGTCAATTCAGAGCGTAAACAGCTTCCCAGTAAGTGAGGCCTAGTTAGGAAATCAAGTTAATGAAGCCTTACTGTCAATTCAGAGCGTAAACAGCTTCCCAGTAAGTGAGGGCTAGTTAGGGAAATCAAGTTAATGAAGTCTTACTGTCAATTCAGAGCGTAAACAGCTTCCCAGTAAGTGAGGGCTAGTTAGTGAAATCAAGTTAATGAAGTCTTACTGTCAATTCAGAGCGTAAACAGCTTCCCAGTAAGTGAGGGCTAGTTAGGGAAATCAAGTTAATGAAGTCTTACTGTCAATTCAGAGCGTAAACAGCTTCCCAGTAAGTGAGGGCTAGTTAGGAAAATCAAGTTAATGAAGTCTTACTGTCAATTCAGAGCGTAAACAGCTTCCCAGTAAGTGAGGGCTAGTTAGGAAAATCAAGTTAATGAAGTCTTACTGTCAATTCAGAGCGTAAACAGCTTCCCAGTAAGTGAGGCTAGTTAGGGAAATCAAGTTAATGAAGTCTTACTGTCAATTCAGAGCGTAAACAGCTTCCCAGTAAGTGAGGGCTAGTTAGGGAAATCAAGTTAATGAAGTCTTACTGTCAATTCAGAGCGTAAACAGCTTCCCAGTAAGTGAGGGCTAGTTAGGGAAATCAAGTTAATGAAGTCTTACTGTCAATTCAGAGCGTAAACAGCTTCCCAGTAAGTGAGGGCTAGTTAGGGAAATCAAGTTAATGAAGTCTTACTGTCAATTCAGAGCGTAAACAGCTTCCCAGTAAGTGAGGGCTAGTTAGGGAAATCAAGTTAATGAAGTCTTACTGTCAATTCAGAGCGTAAACAGCTTCCCAGTAAGTGAGGGCTAGTTAGGGAAATCAAGTTAATGAAGTCTTACTGTCAATTCAGAGCGTAAACAGCTTCCCAGTAAGTGAGGGCTAGTTAGGAAAATCAAGTTAATGAAGTCTTACTGTCAATTCAGAGCGTAAACAGCTTCCCAGTAAGTGAGGGCTAGTTAGGGAAATCAAGTTAATGAAGTCTTACTGTCAATTCAGAGCGTAAACAGCTTCCCAGTAAGAGAGGGCTAGTTAGGGAAATCAAGTTAATGAAGTCTTACTGTCAATTCAGAGCGTAAACAGCTTCCCAGTAAGTGAGGGCTAGTTAGGAAATCAAGTTAATGAAGTCTTACTGTCAATTCAGAGCGTAAACAGCTTCCCAGTAAGTGAGGGCTA
The DNA here is from genome assembly GCA_030556195.1 of Anolis apletophallus. Taxonomy (NCBI): domain Eukaryota; kingdom Metazoa; phylum Chordata; class Lepidosauria; order Squamata; family Anolidae; genus Anolis; species Anolis apletophallus. Next base: position 15,866 of record JARBWK010000055.1, read on the forward strand.
GTTGGGGAAATCAAGTTAATGAAGTCTTACTGTCAATTCAGAGCGTAAACAGCTTCCCAGTAAGTGAGGGCTAGTTAGGGAAATCAAGTTAATGAAGCCTTACTGTCAATTTGGGCGTGGTCTGTGATTTTTTGGGGTGTACTGTCAATTTTGGGCGTGGTCTGTGAATTTTCGGTTGGAAGTGATTTGGGTGTTTGTGTTGGGGATTGGCTCAGGCCTTTTCCTTATTCTGTTTTGGCAGTTTATTATGGATCGGAATTTTCATGTTGGCTGGCCAGTGCAGCAGTTATGCAAATCCGCCCTTATAGGCAGCCAATCATGTTGTTCAGAATGTAGAGGCTGGGTGAGTCTTTGGCTGCCCCGGAGGATGCTGGTAAATGTAGTTTTATTTTTACTCGTTGTTTTGGGGTTTTGGTTTTGGGGGGGAAAGTTTCTTTGCTACAAACGTACCTTGCTTGAGGCCTATTTCTGTTGGCAAGTATTGTGTATCTGCGTTGTAAGGTTTCTTTGTTTGAGGTATACATCACATGACGTGAACCCATTTATATAATAGATAATGTAATACAATACAATAATAATACAATATAATAATTATATATTTAACTAGCTGAGGACCCGTCGGTGCCCGGGTTATTTGAGGAAGGCATTGTGTGCCAAGGTTGGTTCCTGGCTGCCCCTAGAGTTCAGAGCCCTTTACAAACTCCTGGTTCCATTGGGCCTTCCTATCTGAGTGACTGCTGGCGGCTGACGGCCCAATGCAGCGAGAGGCCAGCACGCTCCATCAACGGTGACCGCCTGACTACCCCTGGAGTGCGGGAGGCTAGACTGGCGGAAGCGGCGGAGAGCCTTCTCCGTCGCGGCCCTTCGACTTGGAACTCACTGCCGCCCACCCTCAGAGCCTCTCCGACTCTATCTGGATTCCGGCCAGCCTTGAAGACCTGGCTCTTCCGCCTAGCGTTCGGGACTGGCTCGGTACCCTGGACTACCTGAGCCACCCCTCCTGTTCATATTCCATGTTTTTAAACTGTTGTACATTGTTCACCCTAGGGTTTTAACTGTTGTAAGTCGCCCGGAGCACCGCCGGTGGAGGGCGACTCACAAATATTAAAGTATTATTATTATTATTATTATTATTATTAGGTGTTTATGTGGCTTGCAGTGGTCTCAGGGACTTAGTGAAGGTGCTGCGAGTGCCGGGGGCCTAGTCAGGAAAATCAAGTTGAGGGAGCCTAACAATATCCCATGTGCTGAGGCCTAGTCAGGAAAATCAAGTTAAGGGTGCCTTGCTGTCAATTTTGGGCCTGGTCTGTGATGCATATGGGCTACAGTGTTGTTTTGGAAGAAAATGAGGTGAAGGTACTTAATATCCCCTTATTCGTGGGCCATCCTGCCCTAAACCACACCAGGTGGTGAAGTGGGCCATTGGGCCCCTGTTTGCCAATTTTTGTCCTGATCCGTCACTGCTGTGGGCCGCAGTGTATGACTGACTGAGGCTTTTCCTTTTTCCTCTGAGTCACCTTAGAATTCGGAATGTGGGTGGCCATTCAGAGTCCGTTATGCAAATACGATTTCAGTGGCAGCCAATCCCCTCTGTCTGGGGCCGTTTGGGCGTGGCATGTGATTTTTTAGGGGCTACAGTGTTGTTTGGGAAGTGTATGAGGTGAATGTACTGCAAATCCCAATATTTGTGGCACATCCTGCACTAAACCACACCAGGTTGTGAAGTGGGCCATTGGTCCCCTGTTTGCCAAGTTTGGTCCTGATCCGTCATTGCTGTGGGCCGCAGTTGGTGACTGCCTGAGGCTTTTCCTTTTTCCTCTGAGTCACCTTGGAATGGTGGAATGTGGTTGGCCTATCGGAGTACGTTATGCAAATACCATTTCAGTGGCAACCAATCCCCTCTGTCTGGGGCCGTAGAATGTTGGGAGTTCTGAGGCTGGCCAATCAGAGCCCGTTATGCAAATAATCCCACGGTGGCAGCCAATCGAAACACTTGCACATATTCCTCCCTCCGCTCAGTCACTCGGCCACACCACCGCCCGCAAACACTGACTTTTATTATATGTAATAGAAATCGATTATAATATAATAATAATACAACATAATAATTATATATTTAATATTATGTAGTATTACTAACAATATTCCAGTGTACTGGTGTAGTAAACTATGGAAATGTATGTTACTAATATTGTGCTATGCTAATAATATGATATATTGTATTTACATATAACTTGTAAGCCGCTCTGAGTCCCCTTCGGGCGTGAGAAGGGCGGCATATAAATGTTGTAAACATGGTGAAACCGCTGCTGAAGAAGCCGAACTTAGACCCTTCGGCTCCCTCCAATTACAGGCCTGTTTCCAACTTGCCTTTTCTAGGCAAAGTAATTGAGAGGGCAGCAGCGGATCAGCTGCAGCGGTTCCTAGATGACACAGCTGGACTTGATCCCTTCCAGTCCGGCTTCCGTATTGGGCACGGGACGGAGACTGTGCTTTTCGCCATTACAGAACGAATCGCCGCCAGCTGGACCAGGGTGGATCAGCACTGCTTGTCTTGTTAGACCTGACAGCAGCGTTTGATACGGTAGATCATACACTGTTGACCCACCGTTTAGCCGGCTCCGGGGTTGGGGGGACTGCCCTTCAATGGGTGGCCTCCTTCCTCCGGGACCGGGGACAACGTGTGGAGGAGGGCGGGGAGGTCTCCGGGAGACTCCCACTTAGTTGTGGGGTCCCCCAGGGGGCCATCCTCTCCCCCTTGTTATTCAACGTGTACATGCGCCCCCTGGCCCAGCTGGTGCGCGACTTTGGTCTGGAGTGTTATCAGTATGCGGATGACACCCAGCTCCTGCTGAGAATGGACGGCAGGCCGGACTCCGTACCCGATTGTTTCCATCTATGCCTCGAAGCCGTGACTGGTTGGCTGCGTGCCAGCCGGCTGAAGGTGAATCCATCGAATACGGAGATCCTGTGGCCCGGTCGGCCTGGGCTGGGTGGGTGCCGGTTGCCTACCCTGGACGGCGAACGGCTTAATCCATCGCCGTCGGTTAAGAGCTTGGGGGTTGTGTTGGACTCCTCACTGACCATGGAGGCTCAAGTCTCCGTGGTCAGCAGGACGTCATTCTATCACCTCCGACAGGCTAGGCGACTGGCACCCTACCTGTCCAGGGACGACCTGGCCACGGTAATCCAAGCGACGGTCATCTCGAGACTGGACTACCGTAATGCCCTCTACGCTGGCCTCCCCTTGTCGACAATCCGGAAACTCAAGCTAGTGCAGAATGCCGCTGCTCGCCTGCTGGCAGGAGTGCCGGTGAGGGAGCACATTACGCCTATCCTCCGGCAACTGCACTGGCTCCCTATTGAGTACCGAATTGCCTTCAAGGTGTTGGTCCTGACCTTTAAGGCCTTGCACGGCCTAGGGCCTGCGTACCTGAGGGACGCCTTACCCCGTATTCTCCCCCGAGATCACTGCGATCAGATGAACAGAATCTGTTACTAATTCCATCAGTCCGCTCCTGCCACCTATCAACGACCAGACAAAGGTCCTTTTCTGTGGTGGCACCGGTCCTTTGGAACGCCCTCCCGGTCAGCGTTCGGGCCATCTCTGAATTGGCCCCGTTCCGGAGGGCGTGCAAGACGGCCCTCTTCGGCCTAGCCTTCAATTAGGCACTCCGGACCAAGAGTTTGTTATGCCTTTATACCCGCATTGGTCGATATAACCTGTTTTATGTTACTTTGTTTTTAAATTGTAGGGCCGTATGTCGTTATGTAACCGACATGCCGCCCATGTATTTTATTGTGATCCGCCCCGAGCCTGCTGGGAGGAGCGGAATACAAGAGCGAATAATAAATAAATAAATAAATAAATAAATAAATAAATATTTTTACTAGTATTACTATATCTTATTTATTAACAGTAACTATTAATTAATTATATGCAAATGAACATACTGTATGGACACTATTACTGGTTTGCAAAGAGAAATGGCCTATAATACTTTGACACACACACATGTATGTGATACATAGCAACTAATAATAATCTATACATAGTAACCATTCATGTTAAGCATAATAGTTGATACATAGTAACTCATAATAATAGTTTCTAGTGTAGGAGAATGAGCTGTCTGCTAGGACAGTGTTTTTCAACCTTTTTTACATTTACAAAATCCTGGGGCACACCACCCACCAAAATGACACAAAATGTCATTTGGGAGTTGTAGTTGCTGGGAGTTATAGTTCACCCGCAATCAAAGATCATTCTGAACCCCACCAATGATAGAATGGAATCAAACTTCCCACACAGAACTCCCATAACCAAGGGAGAATACTATAAGAGTTTGGTGGGCATTGACCTTGGATTTGGGAGTTGTAGTTCACCTATATCCAGAGGGCACTGTGGACTCAAACCATGTTGGATCAGGACCAAACTTGGCATGAGTACTCAATATGCCCAAATGTGAACACAGATGGAGTTTGGGGAAAATAGACCTTGAAATTTGGGAGTTACAGTTTCTGGGATTTATAGTTCACTTACAATCAAAGAGCATCCTGAACTCTCACAACAATGGAATTGAACCAAACTTGGCATATTGAACTCTCATTACCAACAGAAAGTACTGAAAGGGTTTGCTTGGGAATTGACCTTGAGTTTGGAAGTTGTAGTTCACCTGCACCCAGAGAGCACTGTGGGCTCAATGTTATGTTATGTTGCATCCAGAATCACCATGTTGGAAGGAGGCTCACCACTTGAACGTCCCTCCAACAGGCATGGGAAAACTTCGGCCCTCTGGGTGCTTTGGACTCCAACTCCCACCATTCCTCACAGCCTAAGGCCCTTTCCTGCTTAAATGGCTGAGGGGGGGAGGGAAAGGAAAAGGGCCCGAGGCTGCTAGGAATGGTGGGAGTTGGAGTCCAAAACACCTGAAGGGAGGGCCCAAGTTGGCCCAGGCCAGGGAGATATAGCAACCAGTAGTAATAATAATAATAATGATAATAATAATGGATACATTCATCGTCATCAGCCCTAGTTCCCAGACAGCCCTCCTTAGGGCAGGAGCCTATGGGACAGGGGGCGGGGGTGAGAGTTGAAGTCCAAACTTGGAGGACCAAAGTTGGCCCAGACCAGCTCTGTAGCCTTGCTCCACCATAAACCATCTAAGATCTATGATGAGGTTGGAGGGACATCTGTTTGGAGGGCTTGGGGGTGTCGTTTCCTGCCTGGCAGAGCGGAGTGGGGCTGGGTGGCCTTTGGAGGTCCCTCCTGACTCTGGGATGCTGTGCTCCTCTGCCTGCCTTGGGCCACCTTGAGTCCCTCAATGGAGAGAAAGAAGCTGGACTCGATGGCCCTTGGGGGCCTCCTCAACTCTAGTTCTCTGTGACTTGAGAGCCTTCTCCATCAACCATGGGAGATCCGTGAGGTTGGGTGGCCATTTATTGGGAGGGCTTGGGTGGCGTTGGACTCTTGGTTGGTGAGAGTCTGTGGGTCCTTCAAGGGGGGAGAAAGAAGCTGGACTCGATGGCCCTTGGGGGTCTCCTCAACTCTAGTTCTCTGTGACTTGAGAGCCTTCTCCATCAGCCATGGGAGATCCGTGAGGTTGGGTGGCCATTGATTGGGAGGGCTTGGGTGGCACTTGGACTGGGTGGCCTTGAGGGTCCCTCCCAACTCTTGGTTGGTGAGAGTCTGTGGGTCCTTCAAGGGGGGAGAAAGAAGCTGGACTCGATGGCCCTTGGGGGTCTCCTCTACTCTAGTTCTCTGTGACTGGATAGCCTTCATCAACCATGGGAGATCCGTGAGGTTGGGTGGCCATTTATTGGGAGGGCTTGGGTGGCACTTGGACTGGGTGGCCTTGAGGGTCCCTCCCAACTCTTGGTTGGTGAGAGTCTGTGGGTCCTTCAAGGGGGGAGAAAGAAGCTGGACTCGATGGCCCTTGGGGGCCTCCTCAACTCTAGTTCTCTGTGACTGGATAGCCTTCATCAACCATGGGAGATCCGTGAGGTTGGGTGGCCATTGATTGGGAGGGCTTGGGTGGCGTTTGGACTGGGTGAGAGTCTGTGGGTCCTTCAAGGGGGGAGAAAGAAGCTGGACTCGATGGCCCTTGGGGGTCTCCTCTACTCTAGTTCTCTGTGACTGGATAGCCTTCATCAACCATGGGAGATCCGTGAGGTTGGGTGGCCATTTATTGGGAGGGCTTGGGTGGCACTTGGACTGGGTGGCCTTGAGGGTCCCTCCCAACTCTTGGTTGGTGAGAGTCTGTGGGTCCTTCAAGGGGGGAGAAAGACGCTGGACTCGATGGCCCTTGGGGGTCTCCTCAACTCTAGTTCTCTGTGACTGGATAGCCTTCATCAACCATGGGAGATCCGTGAGGTTGGGTGGCCATTTATTGGGAGGGCTTGGGTGGCGTTTGGACTGGGTGGCCTTGAGGGTCCCTCCCAACTCTTGGTTGGTGAGAGTCTGTGGGTCCTTCAAGGGGGGAGAAAGACGCTGGACTCGATGGCCCTTGGGGGTCTCCTCAACTCTAGTTCTCTGTGACTTGAGAGCCTTCTCCATCAGCCATGGGAGATCCGTGAGGTTGGGTGGCCATTGATTGGGAGGGCTTGGGTGGCACTTGGACTGGGTGGCCTTGAGGGTCCCTCCCAACTCTTGGTTGGTGAGAGTCTGTGGGTCCTTCAAGGGGGGAGAAAGAAGCTGGACTCGATGGCCCTTGGGGGTCTCCTCAACTCTAGTTCTCTGTGACTTGAGAGCCTTCTCCATCAGCCATGGGAGATCTGTGAGGTTGGGTGGCCACCTGATTGGGAGGGCTTCGTTTCCTGGGTGGCACTTGGGACTGGGTGGCCTTTGGAGGGTCCCTCCCAACTCTTGGCTGGTGAGTCTGTGGGGGGGTCCTTCAAGGGGGGAGAGAGACACTGGACTCGATGGCCCTTGGGGGCCTCCTCAACTCTAGTTCTCTGTGACTGGAGCCTTGCATCAACCATGGGAGATCTGGCCTTGATGAGGTTGGGTGGCCATCTGTTTGGAGGGCTTGGGTGGTGCCATCTCCTGCCTGGCAGAGCGGAGTGGGGCTGGGTGGCCTTTGGAGGTCCCTCCTGACTCTTGGTTGGTGAGAGTCTGTGGGTCCTTCAAGGGGGGAGAAAGAAGCTGGACTCGATGGCCCTTGGGGGTCTCCTCAACTCTAGTTCTCTGTGACTTGAGAGCCTTCTCCATCAACCATGGGAGATCCATTAGGTTGGGTGGCCACCTGTTGAGAGGGCTTAGGGCAGTGTTTCCCAACCTTTTTTGAGCCGCGGCACAGTTTTTACATTTGCAAAATCCTGGGGCACACCACCAACCCGAATGGCACTCGAACACAGTCATACAGATAGTTAATATGCTCTTAAATGTATTTATACACTCAGTGTGAAACCTGGGCCTGTTTCGATGAACTCAACATAGATATCCTGGCAGGAATGGCAGAAAGACACACAAAATGACACTCTAACACAGTCATACATATAGTTAATATGTTTTTAAATGTATTTACCACCAACCAAAATGACACAAAAACGACACTCTAACACAGTCATACATATAGTTAATATGTTTTTGAATGTATTTATACCCTCGGTGTGAAACCTGGACCTGTTTCGATGAACTCAACATAGATATCCTGGCAGGAATGGCAGAAAGACACACAAAATGACACACTAACACAGTCATACATATAGTTAATATGTTTTTAAATGTATTTACCACCAACCAAAATGACACAAAACGACACTCTAACACAGTCATACATATAGTTAATATGTTTTTGAATGTATTTATACACTCAGTGTGAAACCTGGGCCTGTTTCGATGAACTCAACATAGATATCCTGGCAGGAATGGCAGAAAGACACACAAAATGACACTCTAACACAGTCATACATATAGTTAATATGTTTTTAAATGTATTTACCACCAACCAAAATGACACAAAACGACACTCTAACACAGTCATCATACATATAGTTAATATGTTTTTGAATGTATTTACCACCAACCAAAATGACACAAAACGACACTCTAACACAGTCATACATATAGTTAATATGTTTTTAAATGTATTTACCACCAACCAAAATGACACAAAACGACACTCTAACACAGTCATACATATAGTTAATATGTTTTTGAATGTATTTATACACTCAGTGTGAAACCTGGACCTGTTTCGATGAACTCAACATAGATATCCTGGCAGGAATGGCAGAAAGACACAACTTCCCACACAGAACTCCCATAACCAAGAGAAAATGCTATCAGAGTTTGGTGGGCATTGGCCTTGGGTTTTGGAGTTGTAGTTCACCTATATCCAGAGGGCACTGTGGACTCAAACAATGTTGGATCAGGACCAAACTTGGCATGAATACTCAATATGCCCAAATACGAACGCAGATGGAGTTCAGGGGAAATAGACCCTGACATTTGAGAGTTACCGTTTCTGGGATTTATAGTTTCCCCTACAATCAAAGAGCATTCTGAACCCCACCAATGGTAGAACTGGGCCAAACTTCCCACACAGAACCCCCAGGAGGCAAGAGGGGGTCTCTACTTGGGGAAAGGGAGGAGGGCCTTCCCCATGCACGGAGAGGGAGCGACCAAGTAGACAACGGGTGGGGAGGGGGGTGGTTGTAATTTTGTGCCTTTATAGAGGTGCGTTTCTTAAGGTTTTTATACTTCAACACAGTAGACTCTCCCCCGGAAGTTCCAATTTCCCACGGCACACCTGGTGATCGCTCAGGGCACACTAGTGTGCCCTGGCACACTGGTTGAGAAACACTGGCTTAGGGTGTAGTTTCCTGGAGTGGGGTTGGGTGGCCTTTGGAGGTCCTGAATCTGAACTAGGTGGCCCGTGGGGGGCGGGGGGGGGGGGGCTCCCGAACTCTAGTTCTCTATGACTCTTGGAGCCTTGCTTCACCGTAAACCATCTAAGATCTATGATGAGGTTGGAGGGCCATCTGTTTGGAGGGCTTGGGTGGTGCCTTTTCCGGGGGGCTGGCTTTGGAGATAGGCCTGAGAGAGAGAGAGAGAGAGAGAGAGAGAGAGAGAGAGAGAGAGAGAGGAGCCACCAGGAACCCTCCCAGAGAGTGGAGACCTTCCTGAGAAGAGCTCTCTCTGGACTCTCCTTCCTTCCTTGGGGCGGGGGTCTACCGGAGCGGGGGTTGTGTCCGGGTGGGAGGGGGTCCTGCTCCGGAGGAACTCCCCCCCCCACCTCCTCCCCCATCCCTGACCTTCCTGAGAAGAGCTCTCTCTGACTCTCCTTCCTTCCTTCCTTCCTTGGGGCGGGGGTCTACCGGAGAGGGGTTGTGTCCGGGTGGGAGGGGGTCCTGCTCCGGAGGAACTCCCCCTCCCCCCACCTCCTCCCCCCCCCCATCCCTGACCTTCCTGAGAAGAGCTCTCTCTTGACTCTCCTTCCTTCCTTCCTTCCTTGGGGCGGGGTCTACGGAGCGGGGGGTTGTGTCCGGGTGGGAGGGGTCCTGCTCCGGAGGAACTCCCCCTCCCCCCACCTCCTCCCCCCCCCATCCCTGACCTTCCTGAGAAGAGCTCTCTCTTGACTCTCCTTCCTTCCTTCCTTCCTTGGGGCGGGGGTCTACCGGAGGGGGGGGGTTGTGTCCGGGTGGGAGGGGTCCTGCTCCGGAGGAACTCCCCCCCCACCTCCTCCCCCATCCCTGACCTTCCTGAGAAGAGCTCTCTGGACTCTCCTTCCTTCCTTCCTTCCTTGGGGCGGGGTCTACCGGAGGGGGTTGTGTCCGGGTGGGAGGGGGTCCTGCTCCGGAGGAACTCCCCCTCCCCCCACCTCCTCCCCCCCCCATCCCTGACCTTCCAGAGAAGAGCTCTCTTGACTCTCCTTCCTTCCTTCCTTCCTTGGGGCGGGGGTCTACCGGAGGGGGGTTGTGTCCGGGTGGGAGGGGTCCTGCTCGGAGGAACTCCCCCTCCCCACCTCCTCCCCCATCCCTGACCTTCCTGAGAAGAGCTCTCTCTTGACTCTCCTTCCTTCCTTCCTTCCTTGGGGCGGGGGTCTACCGGAGGGGGGTTGTGTCCGGGTGGGAGGGGTCCTGCTCCGGAGGAACTCCCCTCCCCCACCTCCTCCCCCATCCCTGACCTTCCTGAGAAGAGCTCTCTCTTGACTCTCCTTCCTTCCTTCCTTCCTTGGGGCGGGGGTCTACCGGAGGGGGGGGGGTTGTGTCCGGGTGGGAGGGGGTCCTGCTCCGGAGGAACTCCCCCCCCCACCTCCTCCCCCCCCCCCATCCCTGACAATCGTGTGTCTCCCGGGCATGGGCCAAGCGACCCTCTCCCACTGTCTCCTCCGTGGAGGGGGGGGGGGTTGGTGTGTTGCAGGTGGAGGAAGGCCCCCCTCCCTCTCCCCCCGCCCCCCTCGTAAAGGCAGATGTCCCTAGTAGTAGCCAGGAAGGAGAAAGAGAGTCGCGGGGGGAGTCTCTCTCTCTCTCCGTCCTGGCCCGACGTGGCCCCCTCCCTGCTTTCTCCCTCTTCCGCGGGGGGGGGGGGGGTGGCGTGGCGGCGCTGACGGGCGAGCCGGTCTCCTAGCAACAGCCGGGCATACAGGGAGAGGGGGGGGCAAGAGGAAGAGCCGCCCCGAAGGCGAGGCGAGGCGCGCGAGAGAAGAGAGGGAGAGAGAGAGAGAGAGGAGAGGGGTCTTGCTCCGGGGGGGGGAGGCCCCCCCTTCCTCCCTCCTCCCCCTCCCTCCCTCCCTCCCTCGGGGGGCCATGGAGACGCCAGGCTAAGGCTGGGGGAGGGGGCTGCTGCCGCCGCCGCCGCGGGCCGAGGATGCAGCCGGGCTGGGGGGCGGCGGCGGCCTCCCGGCTGGCCCCCCCCCCCCCCCCCCCCCCCCCTCTTCCTGACCGAGAACAGGTAAGGACTGGCACCTGCCCCCTCCCTCCACTTTGGGGGGGGGCTTTCTTCGCGCTTCCAGGTGGGAGAGCTGTGTGTGTGTTTGGGGGGGGGGGTGAGCTGGGCCAGGTGCGCCCCTTCCCTTCCCTTCGGAAGCAATGTCTCCCTCCCTCCCCCTCCCCCTTTGCTTGCCCCCTCCCCTCCCCTCTGCTGCTGCGTAAACGCGTCCTCTTCTCTGCGTCGCCCCCTTTCCCCCCTCCCTCCTCGTGCCTCTCTCGCTCACGGGCTCCCCCTTTCCCCATCTGCGCATGCGCAGCTGCCCCCCCATCCTCCTCCTCCTGCCAGGAGTTCCTCTAGTTGAGAACAGGAAGGGGAAGAAGAGGGAACCCCCCCCTCCCCACTGGCTCTTAGGAAGGGTGGGAGTTGAGGGAGGGAGCCCCCCCCCAAGCTGGGCCAGGCCTGAGCCAGACCCCCTTCTTTGGGGTTAGGACAGGCCTGCCAGTCATTGCCTTGGATGGACTCCATGTCCCAGCACCTTTAGGGAACCCCCCTCTCCCCACTGGCCCTTAGGAACGGTGGGAGTTGAAGGAGGGAGGGAGGGAAGGAGGGAGGGTCCCCCAAGCTGGGCCAGGCCTGAGCCAGACCCCCTTTGGGGTTAGGACAGGCCTCCCAGTGCCTTGGACTTGGGAAGTCTGACTTGACCACAGTGGTCCACGCTCTGGTCACGTCCCGTATAGATTACTGCAACGCCCTCTACGTGGGGCTGCCCTTGAAGACTGTTCGGAAGCTTCAACTGGTCCAACGGGCAGCAGCCAGGTTGATAACAGGCACAACTCCTCTGCTGCGCCAGCTCCACTGGCTGCCAGTTTGCTCCCGGGCACAATTCAATGCGCTGGCTTTAGCCTTCAAAGCCCTAAACGGTTCTGGTCCAACTGACCTGTCCGAGCGCATCTCCCCCTACGAACCTTCAAGATGCTTAAGATCATCCGGAGAGGCCCTGCTCTCGGCCCCGCCTTCTTGGTGGAGACGAGAGATAGGGCCTTCTCAGCGGTGGCTCCTCGGCTTTGGAACGCCCCCTTTGGTTTAGGACAGGCCTTCCAGTCAGTGCCTTGGATGGACTCGTCCTGCTGCCGCCATAGATGGGCCAGGTGGAAACAGTCAGGAGAGAGTGCTGCTTCAGAATGGACTTCAGCAGCTGGCAGAGGCGGGTAGGAATGGTGGGAGTTGAAGTCCGAAACGCCTGGAGGGAGGGCTCAAGTTGGCCCAGGCCTCATCTAGATCACCTTCTCTACCTATATCGATCTCTATCACTCTCTATCTTTCTCTCCATCCAACCCACCCGGCACCGCAGCAGTCTATGTCTCACTAGAGTTGGGGAGAGGTCCCTCAAGGCCACCCAGTCCAACCCCAGGGGGCAGCGGCGGAGGCTCCACCTGGCCCCCAAGAAGGCTTGGATCCCAACACTCATCCCCGGCCCCTTGGACGGACCCCCGGAGGACGGTTGGCGGCCTGCCGAGAGGGGCCCCCCTCCGAGGAGGCGACCCCACCCGGGGGCGAGGCCCCAGTGGGAGCTGCGGTGGACCGGTGGTGGAGCCCGTGGGAGGCGTTGGGGCGTCGGGCTTCCCCAGCCCCGATGGTAGGGGCGTCGGCTGGCTGCTCCAACATGGCGCCGGCCTCGTCCAGCTCGGTGTCCTTGGCCCTGCCTTCCCGGCCCTCCCAAAAGACCAGGCCTATGCCCCCTGTGGCCTCCACGCCGGAGCAACCGCTACCTCCGGTCTTCCCACCGGAGGCCGCAAGCTCCCCCTTACCGCTGCCCGCGAGGCCCCTGGGGGAGGCGTTGGACGTCTCGGGGGTCCTGGCGGGGGCCCCCGGGGGACGGCCTCGGCGGCGGGCGGGCCGACTGCTGCCGATCCCTATGGCGGCAGCTGACCTGCGGCCCGGGCTGCTGACGACCCGCCTGCTGGTGTCCGGCCAGCCGCTGTCGGTGGCTCTGCGGCCGGGAGCGCGGTTGGCACGGGGGCTCCTGTGGCCGACCCCCCTCCCCGGTGTCCTGATGGTGGATCACAAGGCCGCGGATGGCCGAGAACAACTGCGGCTCGAGCTGTGGCCGGGGGGGGGGGGGCGGCGAACACCCGAGGACTTCCCCGCCACTTCAGATGAGACGGAGGCGGGGCCGATGGCGGGGCAGGGGGCGGGGCCGGAGGAAATGCCAGCTCTCCTCTGCACTACCCCTTCCCGCAGCTGCTGGCCCGCAGAAGGCGACCCCCGGAGGGTTCCACCCCAGGACTTTCCGGAGCGTCAACTTCAGACGCAGGGTACCTTCCTCGACGAACCTCCAACCCAGGAGGATGGGCAACCCGTCGATGTTGGGACCCGCACCGCAGGCCAGCGTCGACCGCCACCATATGGACCTTGAGTACCTAAGGACGCGGTTTGACCTGTGGGTCCCTCCACGGCTCCCCCCGTTCAATGGACGAGCGTAATAGCTCTGATCTACCCCTCCTCTTGCTGTGTCCACCCCTTGTTGATGCCCTCATCTTGTTGTATGTTATGTTTGTTTTTATTCTGTACTAGCTTGGGGACCTGGCCCTGCCCGGGTTATTTGTGAGGCGCAGCAGGATGTAGAGTGGGTCATGGGGGCTCTGTGTGCCAAGTTTGGTCTTGATCCATCATTATTGGGAGTTGCAGTGGTATCATGAAATTACTGAAGAACACAAGAACATAAGAAGAGCCATGCTGAATCAGGCCTCAGCCCATCTAGTCCAGCATTCTGTGTCACACTGTGGCCCACCAGTTGTACACAGGGATCTCTAGCAGAAAGGAGGGCAAAGGTAGTGGAAGTCCAATCATCTCTGGTCCACCCTCCCCCAAAGTGTAGTAGGATGTAGATTGGGTCATGGGGGCTCTGTGTGCTAAGTTTGGTCTGTATTGGTGAATGGATGAGGGTTGCATTGTTTTTAGGAAGTGAATGAAGGTACTTCAAGTCCCATCATCCGTGGTCCACCCTCCTCCAAACTGCACCAGGATGTAGAGTGGGTCATGAGGACTCTGTGTGCCAGGTTTCGTGTTGATCAGTCATTGGATTAGGTTTGTAGCAGTCTTGGAAAGTGAGGGAAGGTACTGCAAGTCCCACCATCCATGTTCTGTCCCCCTCCAAACTTCAGTAGGATGTGGACTGGGTCACTGGGGCTCTGTGTGCCAAGTGTGGTCTTTATCAGTGTTTGTTGGGGGCCACAGTGGTCTGTGGGAACAGAGGGGTGTAAAAGTACTACAAATCCCATCATCCATTGTCAGTCCTCCCCCAAACTTCACCAGGACGTGAAGGCAGTCATGGGGGTTATGTGTGCCAAGTTTGGTCTCAATCAGTGATTGGATGAGGGTTGCAGTGAACTTGGGAAGTGAGTAGAGGTACTTCAAGTCCCATCTTCCATGGTCCACCCTCCTCCGAACTGCACCAGGACGTAGAGTGGGTCATGGGGGCTGTGTGTGCTGAGTGTGGTCTGTATTGGTCCTTTTTGGTGGCCTCAGTGGTCTGTGGAAACCAAAGTGTTGGAAAGTACTACAAATCCCATAATCCGTGGGTCATGTCCCCCGACCCGCGCCAGGACGTAAAGGGGGTCAGGGGGGTTATGTGTACCAAGTTTGGTGCAGTCCATCACCCGCGCTGGTCGCTGTGGCCTGTGAAAGTGGCTGCCACATATCCGCCCTGGCCTGTGAAAGTGGCTGCTTCCGCCCTTCTGCCCTCCCGCCCTCCGCATACACACATACAAACATTCCGTTTTATAAAGGTATACAGATTATGTTTGGGTGGGACCTCTTTTCCTGCCTCTTGAACCCACGGCACCCTTGCGCCCCAGTCTCCAGAGCAGCAGGAAGGAAGCTCCTCCGTGGGGCCTCCTTCCCAATGTTGAGGCGCGACCCTCGGGGGCCCCTTCCTCTCAGCTTCTCCATCGTAAACATCTCCACCTCCCTCCGGTGGCCCCCGGAGGGATGCCGTGGCTTCCAGGCCTCGGGCCCTTTGGGTGGCCCTTCTCCGGGCCCCGTCCATCCTGTCCATATCCATATCTTGAAACTGCTTTGGCTCGGTTGTGTTGGTTTTGAGACTCGATGATGAGATAGAGGTTAATAGAAAAATTAGAGCGAAACGTGCTGCGTGACGATGTCCCTTCTGCAAAGTTGCGCAGTTGCATAGACTCCCCCGTGTTTATGATAGGTGTCTCGGCATTACTTCGCGAACGAAGATGCTTAGGAAGGACTCATCCCACGCTTCCTACAAGCGCGTTGATGACTAAAAAGGCCAGTCTGAGATAGGCAAGTTCGGTTGCAGCAAGCACAGCAGAAAGTCTCCTTGGGTGATGTTGTTTCCAAGTTGCGGTTCTTTCTGCGTTGTCGTTTCTCTTCGAGAACCCTTCGCCATGTCTTCTCGAAAGAGGCCGCAGCATTGTGGATAGTGCGTCTCCACGCCTCCCTGTGTGAGGCCAGGGTGCGCCATTGTTGGTGGTCAATCTGGCCGAGCCTGAGATGTTGTTTCAGGGAGTCCTTGTATCTCTTTCTGGGGGCGCCTCTCTTGCGAGTTCACCATAGAGTAGTATCTTTGGGAGGCGGTGGTCCTCCATCCTAGAGACGTGCCCTGCCCAGCGCAGCTGTGTTCTCAATAGCATGGCCTCAACGCTGGTGACCCCTGCTTGCTCAAGGACAGCAACATTCGTCACATAGTCGGTCCAGTGTATATTTAGGATTGAGCGAGGACAGCACTGATGAAAGCGTTCGAGGAGTCGTAGGTGTTGGCGATAGGTGGCCCATGTTTCAGACCCATAGAGGAGAACAGACAGTACGGTAGCTCTATACACACTGATTTTGGTGCTTTGCCTCAGGTGCTTGTTGCTCCAGACTCTTTTGTGAAGCCTTCCGAATGCACTCTATGCCTTTGCTCATCTGTGATCTATCTCTTTGTCAATCTTGGCCTCTGAAGAGATGATCCTTCCCAGGGAGGTGAAGTGCTGAACGGACTTAAGCACAGATTCACCTATGCTGACATGGGGATTATGATGGTGTTCTTCCTGTGGTGCAGGCTGGTAGAGGACTTCCCTTTTCTTCAGGCTGACTTCCAGCCCAAACAGCTCTGCAGCTGTTGCAAAGCAGGACGTGAGGCGCTGCAGGGCTGCTTCTGAATGGGCGACAAGGGCAGCATCGTCAGCAAAAGGCAGCTCATGGACTAGATCGTTTAGAGTCTTTGTGCGAGCTCTCAGGCGGCTTAAGTTGAACAAGCTACCGTCAGTACGATAGCGTATATATGTATATGTATATGTATATCTATATATATAAAAAGAGAGTGGTCGTGGTACCCGGCAAATAGGCGCGAAAACTACATGTCCAAGACCCACGAAACTCGCCAGACCACTGACCCATACCCCGAGGTCCCTATAGGGCCCACAAAAACACCCCAAAACACAACCCTCCACCCTCTAAAAGACCCCCGAAAAACAACCTTTCCTCGCATGCACAAACGGCGCAAGGCGGCGGCGTCCGCGGCAATGCCCTGCCCCGCCTCCCCTTGGCCCCGCCCCTCCTCCTCCTCCCTCCCACCCCACCTCCACGCCCCAAGACATTACCCCACCCACGCCGCCGACGCCATGCCCACCTCCTCCGCCAATACCAGGCCGCTCCTCAAGCCGGGACGCGCGGGCGCCGCCTTCGCCGCCTTCTCCGACGCGTCCTTACCCTTCCTCGGCGACTGCCATCCGGTTCTGGACACAGCCCAGGATGGCAGCCGCCGAGGAAGGACAAGGACTCGGCGGAGAAGCCACCCACGGCGGCGCCCGCGCAACCAGGGTCCATGGGGCGCCTGGGAAACGACGGCGGAGATGACTACGGACAAGGAACTACACCTCCCAGAAGGCTCCGCGCCTCTCACTGGGAAGCAGGGGCGGAGCTTTCTGGGAAATGAGGTCCCATGCCCGTATCCGCCTCCAACTCCGTCTCCCAAGCGTTCCCGAACCCAACACACACGGCCTGGGACCACGGAGGAAGCCAAGGAGGCGCCGCACCCATCCTCCTCGCAAAGGTCCCCCTTCGGCACCACCTTCCCCAGGGAAGTGGCGAGCAAGAGTGATGAGGGAACGCCCCACCTCCCTGCCACTCCCGGAAGACGAGGCCGAAGGGAGAAACACCGCGTAACAAACAACCTCCTACCCAGGGTCCCCCATCGCATCCCCCCACAGTAAACAATAAAAGGTTATTCTTCTTGCAATTCACACACATACACACACACATATACACCCAAACAGACACATAAAAACACACACAAAACACTTAGTCACATCACTACCAACCCATACATACCCAGACTTCCACACATCTCCTAAATAGGGCACAGCAACGGATGCCGGGTTCAGCTATACACATATATACACACAACCCCCAAACACACACATATATACAGACAAACATACACATATAAACACACACAAAACACATACATCATTTCCAACCCTTACATACCCACACTTCCTCACATCTCCTAAATAGGGCACAGCAACGCGTGCCGGGTTCAGCTAGTGTATATATATATATATATAGAGAGAGAGAGAGAGAGAGAGAGAGAGAGAGAGAGAGAGAGAGAGATATTCGCGCCATCTTTTATATATAAGCTGAACGGACTTAAGCACAGATGTGCCTCTGCTGACGTGGGGATGATGGTGTTCTTCCTGTGGTGCGGGCTGGTAGAGGACTTCCGCTTTCTTCAGGCTGGCTTCCAGTCTCTGAAATCCTGGGAGTTTTCGTTTTGCAGCTCCTTTGGCAGCTCCAGGCCCCCCTTTCCTTTTTTGGAGGAGGGGTTTGCAATAGTAGGGGGGAAGAGGAATAGGAGGGGCACGCCACCCCAGAGGCCCCCATTTGAGCCTCAGCCAGAGTGGGGGAAACGGTGGAAGGCTTTCTCGGCCGGGATCACTGGGGTGTTGTGTGGTTTCAGGGCTGGATGGCCAATGTGTTCTAGCAGCATTTTCTCCTGACGTTTCGCCTGTACCTATGGCTACTGGCATCTTCAGAGGATTTGATGGTGGTCAAGCAAGTGATGTATGTATGTATGTATGTATGTATGTATGTATGTGTGGGTCTATAGACACATGCAAACACTGTCAGACTGTAGGATCCAAATAGCAATAGTAAATGACCACTCCCATAACTAGGAGGAAAATGCTATAAGAGTTTGGTGGGCATTGACCTTGGGTTTTGGAGTTGTAGTTCACCTACACCCAGAGAGCACTGTGGACTCAAACAATGTTGGATCAGGACCAAACTTGGCATGAATACTCAATATGCCCAAATGTGAACACAGATGGAGTTTGGGGGAAATAGACCTTGACATTTGGGAGTTACGGTTTCTGGGATTTATAGTTCACACACAATCAAAGAGCATCCTGAACTCTTGCAACAATGGAATTGAACCAAACTTGGCCTATTGAACTCTCATGACCAACAGAAAGTACTGGAAGGGTTTGCTGGGGAATTGACCTTGAGTTTGGAAGTTGTAGTTCACCTACACCCAGAGAGCACTGTGGACTCAAACAATGTGATGTCATGTTGTTGTTTGTTTTCTATCCAGAATCACGATGTTGGAAGGAGGCTCACCACTTTAAGGGCCCTAAAACAGGCATGGGAAAACTTCGGCCCTCTGGGTGCTTTGGACTCCAACTCCCACCATTCCTAACAGCCTGAGGCCCTTTCCTGCTTAAGTGGCTGAGGGGGGAAAGGAAAAGCGCCTGAGGCTGCTAGGAATGGTGGGAGTTGGAGTCCAAAGCACCCGGAAGGCCGAAGTTTTCCCATGCCAGTTTTAGGGACCCCCATGTCTCCACCAGAGCGGCCCCTCAGGTGGGAAGCCACCAGCTGGGCGAAGGCGCGAAGCCACCCGCTCAGACTGCGGGGCCCACGGCATGAGGGTGGCGAAGGCGGCTCCTCACTCCTAGTAATAATAATGCGAGTTGCGGACCCGAAAGGCCCCGAGTCGCCGCTGCTGCTGCCGCCACCTCCGCCATGTCCCCCCCCCCGGCCTCGGCGGCCACCCTGGTCAGCAGCAGCAGCGAGAGAGGCAGCAGCACCTCGGTGCCTCAGGAGGCGGAGGCGGCGGAAGGGCGCCCGCGAGGAGGTGAGGCCAGGCGGGGCTTGCCTCCCTTCCCTTCCCTTGGCTTGCTTTCTTTCCCTTCCTTGGCCCCCTCCAGGACCCCCTTCTCTCTTGGAAGAGCAGCAGCAAAGGGATGGATGGATGGGGCGGGCGGTCCTTTCTCCCCTTCTCGAGACTCAGGGGTCCCAGGGAGTTTGTTCTCTCCCCCTCCCCCTCCCCCAATAAGGTCCTTAGGCTATGGCAGGTGCCTCTCCAAACTACAACTCCCAGGACCCCGTGGCACTTAAGCAACGCCAGGCTGCATTCATTCATTCAGCAGCACCAAAATATTTTTGGGGGGGGGGGGCGCCAAAATAATGTTCACCTACCATTTAAAATTACCTTAGACCGCCCCTGATGTCACCTAAGCATCAGGAAGAAGAGATGTTCCACAGCGGAGTCAGGTGGCAACCCCTTCCTTCTCGAGAGGTCTTGGATGGCCATCTGTCGAGGTGGTTCTAATTGTGTCTTCCTGCGTGACAGAAGGGTGTTGGACTGGATGACTCTATGACCCCATGGTTCTCTCTCTTCCTCTCTCTCTCTCTCTCAATAATCAGAATACCACGCCGCCCGCAACCGGCGGAAGAGCGTTCCTGGAGGGAAGCAGTACAGCATCAACATGGACGCCCCGCCTGCGCCGCCCTTCCGGGGCTCGGTGAGTGAATGCATGTGTGCACATTCCTCCGTTTCCCCCACGTGCCTGAGATGAAGGGACCCATCACCCACAGAAGAAGAGGAATGAAGCCCCATGTGGGGGGTGAGAAGTGTGGAGAGGTACAGGAATATTTGGTATCTCCAGCAGAATAGAGTGCAGCAGAAGCATGCTGGGCCCATAACCTGTAGGAAGAATATTTGGTATCTACGGCAGAGTATAGAGTGCAGTGGAAGCATCCGGGAAGAATATTCAGTATCTATCATAGAGTAGAGTGCAGGGGAAGTGTTCTGGGCTTATAATCTGTAGAAAGGATATTTGGTGTCTCTAGCAGACTAGCATGTAGTGGAAATGTTCTGGGCCAATCTATATATATAAAGGAAGAGTCGTCATGGAAACAGAGATACCTTACAACGCAGAGACACCAAACTTGCCAACAGAAATAGGCCTCAAGCAAGGTATGTTTGTAGCAAAGAAGCTTTCCCCCCCAAAACCTAAAAGGCCCCCAAAACAACGAGTAAAAAACCTACATTTCCCAGCATCCTCCGGGGCTGCCAACGACTCTCCCAGCCTCTACAGTCTGAGAACATGATTGGCTGCCAATAAGGGCGGATTTGCATAACTCCTGTACTGGCCAGCCAACATGAACATTCCGACCCATAATAAACTGTCAGAGGAGGATAAGGCAAAGGGCTGAGGCACAAACACAAACACCCAATTCACTTCCAACCCTTACATACTCAGACTTCCTCGCATCTCCAAAATAGGGCACAGCAACGCGTGCCGGGTACAGCTAGTAACATATAACATAACATCTGTAGCACAGGCCCGGATCAACAGCTTTTGGCACCCTAGGCCACAGTTTGGAATTACGCCCCTCCCCCCCAGCCTCGCGCCGCCACATTAGGACCCTCCCTCGGGAGGCAGGCAGCCCACCCACACACACACACCTTCCCGTGCGTTTTGGGGGCTCCAGTGGGGGAGGCTCGCCCCGCTCCGAAGAAGAGGGAGAAGAAAGAGAAGAGGAGGCGGGAGGCCATCGTAGGGGCTTCGGTTTTGGTTTGGGAGGCTGGCTGGCTGGGTGTCTGGGCAGCTCTGCTTTTATGGCTGGGATGAAGGCGGCGGCAGAGGCAGAGGAGGAGGAGAGGGAGGGCTGTGGGGACAGATAGCTTCCCGCGGAGGAGCCGCCGCAGGAGGGAGGCGCAGAGGCGAAGACCTAAACGGCGCCTGCTGCTGCTGCGGGGAGGCGGCGTTGGCGCCGTTGCCTGAAAGCGACGGGGCGGAGAGGGAAAGGGGGGGGGCAGGGATGATTTTTTAATTATTTTATAACATTTTTTATTTTTATTTTTATTTTGGACCGTGATCTGGTGCCCCCCTTGGTTCGCGCCCCTAGGCCATGGCCTCCTTGTCCCTATGGGTAATCCGGGCCTGCTATAGCAGAGTGCAGTGGAAGTGAGCTCGACCCATAACTTTTAGGAAGGAAATTTGGTTTCTATACCAGAGTAGAGTGCAACGGAAGCATCCTGGGCCTATAACTTGTGATAATATTTGGCCTCTATAGCAGAGTAGAGTGCAGCGAAAGTATGCCGGACCCATAACCGGTAGGAAGAATGTTTGCTTTCTATACCAGAGTAGAGTGCAGCAGAAGAGTACTAGGCCTATAAATGGGTGTTAACATTTGGTATCTCTAACAGGGTAGAGCAGAAGCGTGCCGGGCCCATAACCCAGTAGGAAGAATATTTGACATCTTTAGTAGAGCACAGCAGAAGCATGCTGGGTTCATAAATGTCAGGACTCAGTTTCAGAGCCTGTGGATGGAGGCTCTGAATCTGAGCCATGACATGTAAACACTAGATAAGACACCTGTTCACTTGACCTTGGGAAGAAACGCTCCAAGAATTGGCGGGAGGAAAGCGTAGGGTTTTGTGTTGGGCAAGAACTGTCTGTTTGAATATGGGGGAGGGAAGGTATAAAAGAACGTGCAACGCTGTAGCCAGCCACTTTCGGCTATAACCTCGTTTGGATTCCCTTTAGTAAAGCTTTGAGTAATATCCAGGACGTCTCTTGTGAGTTATTTCGAACGGCTATTGGGTTACCTAACATGACGTATGGTAATATTTGGTATCTATAGCAGAGTAGAGTGCCATGGAGGCAGTCCGAGCTCATAACCTGTAGGAAGAATATTTGGTATCTATTGCAGTGTAAGATGCAGTGGAAGCATGTTGGGCCCATGACCTGTAGGAAGAATATTTGGTATTTATCATATAGTATAGTGCAAAGGAAGTGTGCTGGGACTATAATCTGTAGGAAGAATATTTGGTACCTCTAGCAGAGTAGCGTGCAGTGGAAATGTGCTGGACCAATAACGTGTGACGTATTTGTCATCTGTAGCAGAGTGCAGTGGAAGTGTGCTGGGCCCATAACCTGTAGCAGGCCCGGATTAACACCTTTTTGCGCCCTAGGCCACACTTTGGAATTACACCCCCTTTAAGCCAACCTCTACCGCACCTCCCCCACATCCTTTCATCCGCTCGTCCCCCTTACGGCCCCGCATCCAGCTCTACCGGTGTGGCCCCTCTAGGTCCGCCACAGGAGTTTCCCTCTCGGCAGGCGCTATGGATGCAGGCATGGGGAGAGAAGCCTCCTCCCCGATGCCGGGGCTTGAGGCACTTGGCTCCTACCCGGTATCGGGGATTGCGCATGCGTTGTAGTCAGCAATTGTACCGATGCAACGCTTCTCCCTGATACTGGGGCTTGTCGAGTTGGGCTTCTCTCCTGTACTGGGGTTTGCGCATGTGCCGTAGCCGGCAGTTGTGCTTCTCTCTCCAGTAAGGAGGAGTCTCCTCCTTTTGTTGGAGGACGAATACCAGCTTTCATGGTGTTAGGGCATGCGCAGACTGCGCAATGGAGTTTCCTGTACTTGCACTGAAGGAGCCAGCAAGTGGATGCTGTTGGCAGCGAGGGAGTTAATTGTTCCTCCTGTCAACGTCAACGCCAGTGTCGAGAGCCCCTGCGCATACGCTGTTTGCGCAACAATAGTAGAGGCAAGAGCTGGTATTCAGGAAGGGGCAGGGGTGGTGCTGAAAAGGAGGGCCTCCGGTATCCTTCCTTCCTCATCTCCATGCGCGTTATGTTTTTATTTGTTTCAACTTTTTTTTTTGGTCCGTGATCTGCGCCCCCCTCGGCTTGCACCCCTAGGCCCTGGCCTAGGTTGGCCTTATGGGTAAACCTGCCCTGCCCTGTAGTAAGAATGTTTAGTATCTATAGCAGACTAAAGTGCAGTGGAAGCATGCTGGGCCTGTAACATGTGTTAATATGTGGTATCTATAGCAAAGTATAAAGTAATGGAAGTCTGCTGGGCTGTTGCAATTTAAGACACAAGTGAAGACCTACCTCTTCCGGCAGGCCTACCCGGACAGTTGTAATGGCAACTTGCTTCTTAGGTTTAATCTCTGTTTTGTGTATATTAACATGTATTTGTGGAAATATGTTTTAATATGTGTGTTTTTAGGTGAATGTTTTTAGCAATGTTGTAACCCGCCTCGAGCCGTGCGTAGAGGCGGGCAAGAAATACAAATTGTGGTTGTTGTTGTTGTTGTTGTTGTGGTAATATTTGGTATCTATAGCAGAGTAGCATGTAATGGAAGCGAGAGGGGTGCATAACCTGTAGGAAGAATATTTGGTATCTATGGTATAGTATAGTATAGTAAATAATAGTATTATATTATTTTATATTCTTTACTTTATTTGTTACTAGCTTGGGGACCCAGCAGTGCGGCAAGGTTTGGTCTTTATCAGTTGGTTATGTGGCATTCTGTGGCAAGGTTGGTCTTTATCAGTGGGTTATGTGGCTTGATGTGGTCTCTGGAAGTTAGTGAGGGTACTGCGAGTCCCATCGTCCATGGTCCATCCTTCTCCAAACTGCACTAGGATGGGTCATGGGGACTCTGTGTGCCAAGAGTGGTCTTGATCACTCATTGGATGAGGGTCGCAGCGGGCTCTGGAAGTGAGTGAAGGTACTGGAAGTCCTATCATCCCCGGTCCCCCCCCTTCTCCAAACTGCACCAGGATGTAGAGTGGGTCGGGTGGGCTCTGTGTGCCAAGTGTGGTCTTGATCAGTCATTGGATGAGGGTCGCAGCTGTGCCAAGTGTGGTCTTGTTCTGTCATTGTTGGGCGCCGCAAAGTCTTTTGGCCTTAAAGTCCCACCATTTTCCTTTTTCCTTACCCCCCTCTGGTAGTTTAGAGTGTTGGAATGTTGGTGGTGCTGGCCAATCAGAGGCGTTATGCAAATACTCCCTCAGTGGCAACCAATCATGTTGTTAGAATGTAGAGGCTGGGAGCTACCCCCCTCTGGCAGTTTAGAGTGTCGGAATGTTGGTGGTGCTGGCCAATCAGAGGCATTATGCAAATAATCCCATTGTGGCAACCAATCAGAAAGCTGCCACATAACCGCACACATACATACATACGAACACTGACTTTTATTATATATATAGATTTCATATTTTATTTAATGTAATTTTGTTATTCTGTGTTTAATTATGTCGTATTATTTTGGGCTTGGCCTCATGTTAGTCGCCCCAAATCCCCTTTGGGGAGATGGTGGCGGGTTATACATAAAGATTATTATTATTATTGGATGCAGTGAATGCATGTTGAGCCTGTAATATGTAGCGATATTTGGTATCTTTAGTGAAGTAGAATGTAAATAGAAGTGAGAGGGGCCCAAAACTTGCAGGAAGAATATTTGGTATCTCTTCTTCGCAAGGGGTTGGACTGGATGGCCCACGAGATCTCTTCCAACTCTATGATTCTAGCAGTGTTGGGCGTAGCGCACACATTGCGAGCCTATAACATGTAACAATTTTTGGTATCTATAGCCGTGGAAGTGTGCTGGGTCCACTTGGAATCTATAGTAGAGTGGAGTGCAGCGGAGCCCATCACATGTGATGCTATTTACTATCTATAGCAGAGTGCAGCCAAAGTGTGCTGGGTCCATAATGTGTGATCATATGTGGTATATGTAGGAGAGTGTCAGAGGTGAGCTGGGCCCATCACATGGGGAGAACCCCCCAAAGGCCGTAAGTGTTTCCCAAACTGTGTGGAATATGCTTTGGACTGTGACAATTGTGTGCGGAATATGCTTTGGACTGCGACAATTGTGCAGAATACGCTTTGGACTGTGACAATTGTGTGGAATATGCTTTGGACTGTGAGAATTGTGTGCAGAATATGCTTTGTGTGCAGAATATGCTTTGGACTGGGAGAATTGTGTGCAGAATATGCTTTGTGTGCGGAATACGCTTTGGACTGTGACAATTGTGTGGAATATGCTTTGGACTGGGAGAATTGTGTGCAGAATATGCTTTGTGTGCAGAATATGCTTTGGACTGGGAGAATTGTGTGCAGAATATGCTTTGGACTGGGAGAATTGTGTGCAGAATATGCTTTGTGTGCAGAATATGCTTTGGACTGTGAGAATTGTGTGCAGAATATGCTTTGGACTGTGAGAATTGTGTGCAGAATATGCTTTGTGTGCAGAATATGCTTTGTGTGCGGAATACGCTTTGGACTGTGACAATTGTGTGGAATATGCTTTGGACTGTGAGAATTGTGTGCAGAATATGCTTTGGACTGTGAGAATTGTGTGCAGAATATGCTTTGCTTTGGACTGTGAGAATTGTGTGCAGAATATGCTTTGGACTGTGAGAATTGTGTGCAGAATATGCTTTGCTTTGGACTGTGAGAATTGTGTGCAGAATATGCTTTGTGTGCGGAATACGCTTTGGACTGTGACAATTGTGTGGAATATGCTTTGGACTGGGAGAATTGTGTGCAGAATATGCTTTGGACTGGGAGAATTGTGTGCAGAATATGCTTTGGACTGGGAGAATTGTGTGCAGAATATGCTTTGGACTGTGAGAATTGTGTGCAGAATATGCTTTGTGTGCAGAATATGCTTTGGACTGGGAGAATTGTGTCCAGAATATGCTTTGTGTGCGGAATACGCTTTGGACTGTGACAATTGTGTGGAATATGCTTTGGACTGGGAGAATTGTGTGCAGAATATGCTTTGTGTGCAGAATATGCTTTGGACTGTGAGAATTGTGTGCAGAATATGCTTTGTGTGCAGAATATGCTTTGGACTGTGAGAATTGTGTCCAGAATATGCTTTGTGTGCGGAATACGCTTTGGACTGTGACAATTGTGTGGAATATGCTTTGGACTGGGAGAATTGTGTGCAGAATATGCTTTGTGTGCAGAATATGCTTTGGACTGGGAGAATTGTGTGCAGAATATGCTTTGTGTGCGGAATACGCTTTGGACTGTGACAATTGTGTGGAATATGCTTTGGACTGGGAGAATGTGTGCAGAATATGCTTTGTGTGCAGAATATGCTTTGGACTGGGAGAATTGTGTGCAGAATATGCTTTGGACTGGGAGAATTGTGTGCAGAATATGCTTTGTGTGCAGAATATGCTTTGGACTGGGAGAATTGTGTGCAGAATATGCTTTGGACTGGGAGAATTGTGTGCAGAATATGCTTTGTGTGCAGAATATGCTTTGGACTGGGAGAATTGTGTGCAGAATATGCTTTGTGTGCGGAATACGCTTTGGACTGTGACAATTGTGTGGAATATGCTTTGGACTGGGAGAATTGTGTGCAGAATATGCTTTGTGTGCAGAATATGCTTTGGACTGTGAGAATTGTGTGCAGAATATGCTTTGTGTGCAGAATATGCTTTGGACTGTGAGAATTGTGTGCAGAATATGCTTTGTGTGCAGAATATGCTTTGGACTGTGAATTGACTGGACGCTTTGGGAAACACTTTGTTGCCATAAGAAGAGGGTTGTTAAAACTACTCTTGGCTTCCTTTGAGAAGAAACCCGGGGGACAATTGCCCCTCCCCCAGTCTGCCGCCTGAGCTCTGGCTCGTCATTTGGGCAAAGGAGGAGAGGGGCATCTCCACTGTCGAATGAATGCAGCTCGACACCACTTGGACTGCTGTGCCTAAGTGCTATGCAAGGAATTGTACTTTTGCAGGGTCTTTCACCTTCTGTATCAAAAGGTTCTGGTGCCTCCCCAAACGACCACTCCCAGGATTTATTATAATTTTATATTGGTTGTAGTATTTTTGTTGCTTATGTTCTATGTAATTGATTATATTGTTTTTATGACGGTTTTTACTTTGTTGTTGTGTTGTTGGGCTCGGCCGCATGTGGGCCGCCCCGAGTCCCCAGCGAGGAGATGGTGGCGGGGTACAAATAAAGACTATTATGATGATGATGATTATTCCATGGAGCTGTGGCAGTTCAAGTGGTGTCAGGCTGCATTCATTCTGCAGGGCGGACTTACTTGCCCAGAGCCTCTGTCCCTGTCCGTGTCTCAAACCCTGGAAGGGCCAGCCCAGAGTCCAAACTTGTCCCACTCCATTCGTCAGAAAGGAGGGGGAAAAAGTCCAGGCCAAGGAGGCGCCAAGTAGGGTCACCTGTGGTGCAGGTGAATGGGCGGCAAGGGGGAGGAGGATACTGCCTATTGGCAGGTCCGGATTAACCCCTTTTGGCACCCTAGGCCACACTTTGGAATTACGCCCCCAAACCAACCTTTACCGCACCACCCCACCTCCTCGTGGCGCCGCGCACCCTCCTTCCTTGAGTCAAGGATGGAGGGCGCGCGCGAGGAGGAGGAAGGGAAGCCCCGCCCCGGTGCTGGCATCGGCCCCGGGGGCGGGGCTTCCCTCCGCCTCCCCCTCTTCGTGGTGTGCCCTCCTTTCTTGAGTCAAAGAAGGAGGTTGCACGTGAGGAGGAAGGAAGGGAAGCCCCGCCCGCAGTGCTGGCATCGGCCCTGGGGGTGGGGCTTCCCTACGCCTCCCCCTCTTCGTGGTGTGCCCTCCTTTCTTGAGTCAAAGAAGGAGGTTGCACGTGAGGAGGAAGGAAGGGAAGCCCCGCCCGCAGTGCTGGCTTCGGCCCTGGGGGGTGGGGTTTCCTTCCGCCTCCTCTTCGTGGTGCGCCCTCCTTTCTTGAGAAGGGGGGGCGCGAGGAGGAGAAAGGAAGGGAAGCCCCGCCCACAGTGCAGGCATCAGCCCTGGGGGTGGGGTTTCCTTCCGCCTCCTCTTCGTGGTACGCCCTCCTTTCTTGAGAAGGGGGGGGCGAGGAGGACGAAGGAAGGGAAGCCCCGCCCCGGTGCTGGCATCGGCCCCGGGGGCGGGGCTTCCCTCCGCCTCCCCCTCTTCGTGGTGTGCCCTCCTTTCTTGAGTCAAAGAAGGAGGGTGCACGTGAGGAGGAAGGAAGGGAAGCCCCGCCCGCGGTGCTGGCATCGGCCCTGGGGGTGGGGTTTCCTTCCGCCTCCTCTTCGTGGTACGCCCTCCTTTCTTGAGAAGGGGGGGGGGGGCGAGGAGGACGAAGGAGGGAAGCCCTGCCCGCGGTGCCGGCATTGGCCCCGGGGACGGGGCTTACCTCCGCCTCCTCTTCACGGTGTGCCTCACGCCCTGCTTCCTTGACAAGGGGGCGGGGCAATGGCGAGGGGGGGCGCCATTCCCTCCTCCCCCGCCCCCTCGCAGCGCTCTCCCCCACTCTCCCCTAAGAGAGAGAGTTTTTTTGATCCGTGTGAATTGCGCCCCCCTTGGCTTGCGCCCCTAGGCCATGGCCTAGGGTGGCCTTATGGGTAATCCGGGCCTGCCTATTGGTGAGTCCAAGGAATGACGCGATGTGGCACCAAGGGCCCTTGAGACGGTCTTTTCCACACGTCCTGTTCTCGAACCATGCGTCGTCCCCCCCATTCTGAAAGAAAGACTTGGGTGAAATGGGACATGGGCTCTGGCAGCTCTCTTGGAAACGTTGACCTGCAAACAAGATGAGCGAAAGGAGAACTAAAAGAAGATCTAGTGCAGCCCAACCAACAGTGTTTCTTTCCTTGGGGAGGTTATTTGCGGCCGCATTGAAAACCGCATTGGATGGACCTCGTCCGCTCTGGTTCCTTAGATCGGGTTATCATGGCTTTCTGTGCGTGAGCAGATGGTAGATGCCTTACGCCCTGTACCTCAAAAACTAGGTCCAATAGGGGAAAGTGGTCCCATTTTTTGGATTTGTGGCCCCAAAATGTGTGTTGGCCAATGGAAGCCATTGATGGCCTTCATGTGTCAAGGTCAAGCCACCAAGTGAGCAAGGAAGACTGGGGACGAACCAGGGTATGCCGTGAATGAGGAGAGGAGAAGTAGGACAGGCAGAGCGCACTGGAAGCGCACTATAAAAAGCACACACAGGCCCAGCGAGAAAGGAAAGGCGGACGGGTAGGTGGAAGATAGGAGGGAGGGAGGAAGAGGGAGGGAGGGAAGAAAGAAAGAAAGAAAGAAAGAAGGGTAAGGGATGGGAAAAAGGGAGAGAGGGAAGAAGGAAGGAAAGAAGGGGAAGGGGAGGGAAGGAGGAAGGAAGGAAGAGGAAGGGAAGGGAGGGAGGGGGAAGAAGGAAGGAAGGGCAAGGGAAGGGAAGGGAAAAAGGGAGGGAGGGAAGAAGGAAGGAAAGAAGGGAAGGGAGGGAGGGGGAAGAAGGAAGGGAAAGGGAAGGGAAAAGGGAGGGAGCGACGAAGAAAGGAAGGAATGAGGGAAGAGAGAGGGAAGGCAAAAAGGGAGGGAGGGAAGATGGGAGGAAGGAAGGGGAAGGGAAGAGAAAAGGTGAAGGAGGGAGAGAAGAAGGAAGGAAGCAAGGAAAGAGGGAAGAGGAAGGGAAAAGGGAGGGAAGGACGAAGGAAAGAATGAGGGAAGAGGAAGGGAAGGAAAAAAGGGAGGGAAGAAGGAAGGATGTAAGGGGAAGGAAAGAATAAAAGGGAGGGAGGGAAGAAGGAAGGAAGGAAGGAAGGGGAAGGGAAGAGAAAAGGTGAAGGAGGGAAGAAGGAGGGGAAAGGAAAAGGAAGGGAGGAAAGAAGGGAGGGAGGGAGGAAGGGGAAGAGAAGGGAAAAGGGAGGGACGGAAGAAGGAAGGGAAGGGAAAAGGGAGGGAGGGAAGAAGGAAGGAAGGGGAGGGGAAGGGGAAGGGAAAAGGGACGGAGGGAAGAAGGAAGGATGGTTGTTTGTAAGGAGACCGAAATGTGAGTAAGGGCCATGATCCTTCCCTCCCTGGCGCACTCCGCATGGGCCGTCCAGGTGCAATGAGCTTCCCACCCCTCAAGGGCCTTGGCCTCTCTGCGCATCCCTTCTCCATCACCCACTCGGTCTCTCTTTGCCCTTCCTTCCTTCCTTCCTCCCTTCCTCCCTTCCTCCTTTCCTCCTTCCACCCATCCTTTCCTCCTTCCTTCCTTCCTCCCCCCCCCCGGTCCCCCTCGCCCTCCCTTTTCTAGCAACAGGGATTCCTCAGCCGGCGCCTGAAGAGCTCCATCAAGCGCACCAAGAGCCAACCCAAGCTGGACCGCACCAGCAGCTTCCGCCAGATGCTGCCCCGGTTCCGGAGTGCCGACCATGACAGGTGAGGGGGAGGTCGTTGGAGTTGCAGGGTGGAGTTGCAGGGGGGAGAGAAACACTGGCAGGAGTCCCTACAGGGCTTAGGTGTGTTGTGGTGGTGATTGTGATTGTGATTGTGCCCGGTTGGCATTGCCCACTGGCCTTGAAATGGAGAGGGGGGTTCCCCTCTTTTCCGGCCAGCCTCCTCTTCCTTCCTTCCTTCCTTCTTTCTTTCCTTCCTCCTCCTCTTTCCCCTGGTTCCACCCTGTCTGCCTCCCTCTGGTTGCCCTTTCCTGCCCCCAAATGGGGGGTCACCTGAGGGCGCCCCCTCTCGAACCTCGCGTGCCCCTGGGGCTCCTGTGTATTTTTAGCCCTTGCCTCCCCCTCTCAATGGCTGACGGCAGCCCCAACGACACACACGGTCTCTCTCTCTCTCTCTTTCTCTCTCTGCTTACGCCGCTCGCTTGCTCTCTCGCTCTCTCGCTCGCTCTCCGCTTGGCTAAAAATACTCTCCTGGGGGCGGCAGCTCCGAGCAGAAATGCCACATGCGAGGGGGGGGGGGCGCCAGAGCACATCCACATGGAGAGCACTTCCACATCACATCCCCAGAGGCAGCGTTTTGCATACACCTTTGCATACACCACAAACCCCATACATACATACATTGCCGACCCCATTAGCCCCCCTGAAAACCCTACTTTTGCAGGGATCCGTGGGGCGGGATGCAGGTGGGGCGGGAGGCGGAGTGGGGAAACCACACACCTGGTGGCCAGGTAGGGTGGACGCAGGTTAGTGCCCACGACTCCTCCCTCCTTCCCTCCCAGAGCCCCAGAGAGCGGGAAAGAGAGTGGGGGGGCTGCCCACGTCTCGCCTGGGCTCGGCTCTCCCCTCCTCTGATGCTGCTCTCTCTCTCTTTCTTCCTCTCTCTTCTTTGCCTCGATCCCGTTTTCCAGGCCGGGAGCCCCTGGCAGCCGCAGACCTAGCCAGGTACCCCGCCTGAGGGTGGCCTTTTGGCCCACGCCACTCCCCCCTTTGCACACCTGTCCCCCCCCTTTCCTAGGAGCAGCCCCCTCCACACACACCATGCCCCCCTGGCTGCCACCCCTTCCGCACCCTCACACCCTTGTCTCCCCACTGTGTCGTCACTCGCTCCCATTGCGCCTGGCCGGAAGCACCCCCTTCCTGCCCCCCTGCACCCCCCGTGTTCCCCCACCTCCCCAGACCCCTCGGCCTTCCTCCTACCACTCCTCCTCCTCTTCCTCTTCCTCACCTGTCCCTTTCCCTCTGCTGCCAGGGCCCGCCTCATGCAGAGCTTCAAGGAGTCCCACTCGCACGAGTCCCTGCTCAGCCCCAGCAGCGCCGCCGAGGCCCTCGAGCTCAACCTGGACGAGGACTCCATCATCAAGCCCGTCCACAGCAGCATCCTCGGGCAGGAGTTCTGCTTTGAGGTGAGTCTGCCGCTGTGTGGGAGGATGCCGCGGAAGGGGCCTCTGGGCATGCGCAGAGGGCACCTGACTTCCTCTTCCTTTCTCTCTCTCTCTCTCCGTTCCCACATTCAGGTCACCACGTCTTCTGGCACCAAATGCTTCGCCTGCCGCTCTGCCGCCGAGCGCGACAAATGGATCGAGAACTTGCAGCGTGCGGTCAAGCCCAACAAGGTATCCTCCTCCTCCTCTCGCCCCCCGATCCCCCAAGGATCATTTCGGAACATGTACTCCTTCTTTTAGCATACCGATTTATGATTATTGACCTCATGTAATGGGACGTTTTCTACGTTTGGCCAAGTTTGGTCCATCTCCAACATGAGTGAGACGCACAGGGTTCTGTGGGTATGGGTGAACGGCACCCCCCACCGTCCTTTATCGGGTGTGCCTCCCAAACCCTGCTAGTTTTTGTAGTTAGATCATGGAGGGTATACGTGTCCTGAATTTTTATTTATTTATTTATTTATTTATTTATTGCTTGGACTTTTATGCCGCCAAACTCCCTGAGGCTCGCAGCGGCTTACAAAGCCAAGAGGCAACAAAATACATCATCAGTACACAAACAGGAACAATACAACAAGGAAGGAAAGGGAAAAGAAAGGGAAGGGACAGGTGGGACAAGATCCAGCAGGAGAGTGCCCAGCAGGTCAAGCGGGCCCTACTCTCCCATCAAAGGAGGGGAGCAAAGGTGGTCTCAAAGCGATCCCACAGAAGTGGTCCGAAGTGGCCAATCCCCCATTGTCCAGGAGTCCGGCTAGGAGTGCCCGATCCACCCGATTGGTGGTCTTCCTCCGCTGTGAGCCTGCAGGAGGGGGCCTTCGTTGTCTAAAGCCCGGACCCCAAAAAGTTCTGGCACGCCGCGAGTTCCAGGGCCTGGGCTCAAGCAGTGCAGGCCTCCCAGCTCTCGGACAGACAGTGGCGAGCGACCCCGGGCCAAGGAGTCTACTGCTCTGCGGCCTCCGACGCCGCCTTCTCCGACGGCCACCAGGCCCGCTCAGGCTCGATGAACCTGTCAACCCCCAGCCGTCAGAGGAAGGCCGGGGGGGGGGATTGTGGCCAGGTCGCCGGTAAGGGGGCGGCCGGCAACTGGCAGGCTCGGCGTCGGGGCCGCGCCTCCGGAGCCCCCGCCAGGACTCCAGAGACGGCTAGCGCCTCTGGTGGGGGCACCGGCGATAGCGGCCGCTCCGGGCTGTCAGTCAGAGGAGGTGAGGGCTGAGCCCTCGAGTCATACAGGGCCGCAGCCCCTGAGGAATGTAGGGAGGGAGGAGCCAAAGACGCCGAGCGGCTCGGGGTCGCCGCCATCTTGACTCCCCCAGCCAACGCCTCTCCTGGCGGACCCAGGGGGGCCTCACGACCAAGTGCCCCCCAAGGGCTCCACCAGGGCGCCTCCGCTGTACCAGCCATCTCCCTGGGTCTCTCCTTAGAATGGGGGGGCCCACCGCCACCAGCCCGGGACCCGCTCCCCACCCCTCCGTTGTTGGCTCTCTCCTCGGTCTCCGTCCCCATCTGGCCCAGGCGGCTGCCCAGGCTGCTCCGGAGGCCAAGCCCCGCACCCTCGTCGCCCGTCCCGCGCTGCTCGCCTTCTTGCTCCTCGGGACCCGGCTGACGAGGGGCCTGGCGCTGGCACTGCCGGCCTGGTTCTCTTGGGGCCGGAGTGTCCCAGGGCCCGGGGGCGACGTCAGGGCGGCAATGGGGCCCCCTGCAGCAACAACAACAGCGGGGCTCCAGCAGACGGCCCAGTTCGCGCTCCAGCGCCTCGACCAGGCGGCTCACGAGCAGGTCCGCCATCCGGGCACAGCAAGGCCCCACGGTAAGATCTTGCTGTACGTCCCTGCTGGTCGGAGGGCGACAGCCCTGGTCTATACGGGATGTAACCAGAGCATCTTGCGTGACCTGCCCCTTTTTGGCGGGGTGACGTCAGGCGCTGAAAAGGGGCGGGTCGTGCAAGATGCCGGACATGCACGCCAGGGCAGGAGGCGGGCCGGGGGATCGGCGAGCCGCCCTCTGCCATGACCCTAGCTCTTGCAGTGGCCGCGCCTGAAGGAAGGTAAGCCCGGGAGCTTACCTTCCTTCAGGCGTGGCCGCTGCAAGAGTTAGGGACACGGCGGAGGGCGACTCGCCAATCCCGCCCTGGCGCGCAAGCCCGCAAGCGGCCCTGCGTGAGCAAGGAACAGGCGGGGGGAAGTCCCGCCCCTAGGGCATCTGATGTGGCTTCCCTCCTCCTCACTCGCACCGGCCCCGCCCCTCCTCGCCCCCCCCCCCGAGGACGAATTTTTTTGGATTTTTTTTCCAATTTTTTTTCACCCGGCCGAAAAGGGGCGGGCCGCGCAGGACGCTGGGCATGCGCACCAGGGCGGGAGCGCCCCCGACCCCGCGAGCGGCCATGCCCCTGCTGCGGCCACGCCCTCCGCTCCGGCCCCCAAGGTGATCAGCCACCTGAATTCCGGCTCTTGGGCCTGAAGAAGTTGGACAGCCCTGGTATAGACTACTGCAACGCTCTCTACATGGGGCTGCCTTTGAAGACTCCTCAGAAGCTTCAACCGGTCCAACGGACAGCTGCCAGATTTGTAACAGGATCGGCACTCAGGGAGCGCACAACTCCTTAGTTGTGCCCGCTCCACTGGCTGCCAGTTTGCTCCCGGCCACAATTCAAAGTGCCGGCTTTAGCCTTTAACGGTTCTGGTCCAGCTTTTCTGTCCGAACGCATCTCTCCCTATGAACCACCTAGGTGTTTAAGGTCATCCGATACTTGGTTACCCCTTTGGCTCTTCTTGTACGACCCCTCCTGGCCTTCCCACCAAGCTGGCCGAAAGAGTCCTTTGGGGAATGTTTGTCGGCGTTTAGCATAAGTAGCCCGCAGAATGACTCTAGCCCTGTGGTTCCCAAAGTGGGTGGTACCGTCCTCTAGTGGGCGGTGAGGCGATCCAATGGGGTGGTGGGAGGCTCAGGAGAATTTGGGGGGCACTGAAGCCCTGTAAGGGGGCGGTGGCGGGATTCCAGCTCACAAGCGCGTGATTGTGCACCTGCCAGTTGGAAACCCCGTGCAGGCGCTGCCTGGAAACGGCAATGCGCGCCCTCACCCTCTCCTCAACCCCGCCCATGGCACAGTCCTGTATCGCTCTTTTCAATCCAACGGGTCCCTTGGAAGGAAGGGGCGATACAGGACTGTGCCGTGGGTAGAGTTGAGGAGAGGGTGAGGGCGCGCGTCGTGGTTTCCGGGCAGCGCCTGCCCAGGGATTCCAACTGGCAGGCTGAGACAGTCGCGTGCTTGCGAGTGTGTGCCTGCCAGTTGGTCCGCCAGAGAAGGAAAGCCTCCGCGTCTGCAATCGCCCTCTGGGTCGCTGCGGCGTTTGCAGGCGCCTCCTGGGAGAATGCAAGCAGCTCCCAATTTCCAAGGTCCAATATTCTCTATTGCTCAAGGGGGCGTTTGCAGGCGCGGAGGCTTTCCTTCTCCGCTTGACCAACTGGCAGGCACACACTCGCAAGTGCGCGACTGTCTCAGCGCTGCCTGGAAACCGCAGCGCGCACCTCCTTCCTTTCCTTAGCTCCGCCCACGGCGCAGTCCCGTATTGCCCCTTCCTTCCAAGGGACCCGTTGGATTGGAAGGGGCGATACAGGACTGCTCCTGTATCGCAGAGTTGAGGAGGCGGTGGTCGCTCCATTACTGAAGAAACCGTCACTAGACCCTGCGGTTCCCTCCAACTACCGACCAGTGTCGAACCTTTCGTACCTGGGGAAGGTGGTTGAGAGGGCAGTAATGGAGCAGCTGCAGTCCTTCCTAGATGATGCAACATGGCTTGACCCCTTCCAGTCCGGCTTCCGTTCGGGGCACGGGACGGAGACGGTCCTGGTCTCCATCACAGACCAACTCCGCTGCCAGCTCGACCAAGGCGGGTCTGCGCTGCTCGTGTTATTGGACCTCACGGCAGCGTTTGACACGGTCGACCACAATCTTTTGATCCACCGCCTGGCCATGGCTGGAGTGAGGGGGACTGTCCTTAAATGGCTGACCTCCTTCCTCCGCCAGCGGTCTCAGCGTGTGAGGAGGGGCGGGGTGGTCTCCGAGGGTTCCCCATTAGTTTGTGGGGTCCCGCAGGGGGCCATTATCTCCCCTCTGTTATTTAACATCTACATGCAGCCGCTTGCACAGCTGGTGCGGAGTTATGGGCTGGTCTGTCACCAGTATGCGGATGACACCCAGCTCATTCTGAGGGTGGAGGGCAGGCCGGAGCCCGTCCCCGATAATTTCCAACGCTGCCTCGAGGCCGTTACTGGATGGCTGCGAGCCAGTAGGTTGAGGGTGAATCCGGCGAAGACGGAGATCTTGTGGCTGGGCCGCCCGGGTGATGTGGATGTCCAGCTTCCGAGCCTGGACGGTGCAGTGTTATGCCCATCGCCTTCCGTAAAGAGCCTGGGGGTCCACTTGGACTCCCAGCTGACCATGGAGGCCCAGGTCTCTATGGTCAGCAAGAGTGCTTTTTTTCATCTGCGACAGGCAAGGAGGCTGGCCCCCTACGTCTCCCGGAACGACCTGGCCACGGTGATCCAAGCCACGGTCATCTCGAGGCTAGATTACTGCAACGCGCTCTACGTTGGCCTTCCTCTGTCGGTGACCCGGAAGCTCAGGCTAGTGCAGAACACTGCCGCCCGGCTCCTGCCTGGCACGCCAGCTGGCGCCCACATAACACCTGTTTTGCAGGATCTGCACTGGCTGCCTATCGAGCACCGGATCGCCTTCAAAGTGTTGGTTCTCACCTTCAAGGCCTTGCACGGTCTGGGGCCAGCGTATCTGAGGGACCGTCTCACCCCATACTGCCCTTTGAGATCACTACGGTCCGAGGACTCCAATCTCTTGGAGATTCCCTCGGCCAAATTTGCAAGACTGACATCTACCCGCCGGAGGGCGTTCTTTGTCATAGCGCCCACACTATGGAACGCCCTCCCGGCCGGAACCCGAGCCATGAAGGACCTGCTCCCGTTCAGGCGGGCCTGTAAAACCCACCTGCTTAAGCAGGCCTTTGGTGGGTAGGTCCTTCCCATGCCCCGCCTCTTGGCCGTTCGCGTTAGGACGATGGGCTGCCTATTGTTGAGCGGTGCTACTGTTCTATTGTTCTATTGCGTTGCGTGCTCTTTTTAACTGTTTTAACTGTTTTATTGCCTGTTTTTATGCCTATCGGATCTTGTAACCCGCCGCGAGCCCCAGGGAGTCGACGGCATAGAAGCCCGAATAATAAATAAATAAATAAATAAATAAGGAGAGGGTGAGGGCGTGCGTTGCGGTTTCCCGGCAGCGCCTGCACAAGGTTTCCAATTGGCAGGCGCGCACTCGTGCGCTTGCGAGTTGGAATCCCACCACCGCCCCCTTAGAGGGCTTGAGTGTCCCCCAAATTCTCCTGAGCCTGCCGCCGCCCCCTTGGATCGCCTCACCGCCCGCTAGGGGGTGGTCCCGCCCACTTTGGGAACCACGGAACTAAGTCATTAATACAGTGTTTCCCAACTGCTGTTCTGCGGCACACTACTGTTCCGTGACGGATCATCTGGTGTGCCGCGGAAAACGTCTCCCCCCCTTTCTCCCCTTCCTGCCGAACTCCTGCTGCTAGGAGGAGGAGGAAGGGCCGGGTGGCGGCGAAGAAAAAGAAGGGGCCGGGGTGCTGCCTCCTTTGGCCGTTTCCCCAGCCAGCCTCCAATCGAGGGAGGGCAGGGAATGGAGGCGGAAGTGGATATGCGCTTGTCTGGACGCATGCGCACTAGGGGTGTAGGAAGCAAAGGAGCCAGCTGCTTCCAGAGGTGCCTCGGCTCGGCCCTGCTGCCTCTTAGGTGAGGGTAGGGCGCTGTTGTTTTTCTTTTCCTGTTAGCAATTCCCAAAGATAAGCTCCTTGGGAGGAAGGGCCCCAAAGGGAGAGAAGGGGCCTTCCTTCATGGGGGGAATGGGTTGGGGCCTGGCAGGAGGACCCTCGGAGGAAGGAAAGGCAGGCGGGATTCCGTGAGGAACTCCCTCGCCAACCTTCCTCAGCCTTCCAAATGTCAAGGTCTATTTCCCCTGAACTCCATCTGCGACTCAGTACTTTCAGTACTTTCTGTTGGCAATGAGAGTTCAATGTGCCAAGTTTGGTTCAATTCCATTGTTGCAAGAGTTCAGGATGCTCTTTGTTTGTGTGTTAACTATGAATCCCAGAAACTGTAACTCCCAAATGTCAAGGTCTATTCCCCCCAAACTCCATCCGTGTTCACATTTGGGCATATTGAGTATTCATGCCTGATCCAACATGGTTTGAGTCCACAGTGCTCTCTGGATATCGGTGAACTACAACTCCAAAACTCAAGCTCAATGCCCACCAAACACTTATAGTATTTTCTCTTGGTTATGGGAGTGTGGGAAGTTTGCATCTTTCTGCCATTCCTGCCCGGTTATCTATGTTGTGTTCATCGAAACAGGCCCAGGTTTCACACTGAGTGTATAAATACATTTATAAACATACTAGCTGTACCTGGCACGCGTTGCTGTGCCCTATTTAGGAGATGCGGGAAAGTCTGAGTATGTAAGGGTTGGAATTGATGGTACTTATGGTGTTGTTGGGGTCATGGCTGTGTTGTTGTGGGTTGTTCTGGTGGGTGGGATGTTGGAGACCTGTGGAGTTGTTGTTGTGTGGTGTTGCTGCCGTTCTGCAGAGCTTGTGGATATGCAATGTTTTTTGTCTTTCCGTCTGCTGTGTTGATGTAGAGGTTGATGCGTGTTTGGGTGGGGTACTTTGGAAGTGAGTGGAGGTACTTGAAATCCCATCATCCATGGTGTGTCCTCCTCTGAACTGCAGTCGGATGGAGTGTGGGTCATGGGGGGCATTGTGTGCCAAGTTTGGTCTTCATCGGTCTTGGTTCTGGGCCACAGTGGTATGTGGGGAATGATGGGTTTTGAAGTAGTACAAATCCCATTATCCATGGAGGTACTTCAAGTCCCATCATCCATGGTCCAGACTCCTCCAAACTGTAGTAGAATGTAGCGTGGGTCATAGGGGCTCTGTGTGCCAAGGTAGGTTACTGTAAATTCAGGCCATACACAATGTCCCATGAGCTGAGGCCTAGTCAGGAACAGCAAGTTAATGAAGCCTTACTGTCAATTCAGGCCATACACAATGTCCAATGAGCTGAGGCGTAGTCGGGAGAATCAAGTTAATGAAGCCTTACTGTCAATTCAGAGCGTAAACAGCATTCCATTAAGTGAGGCCTAGTCAGGGAAATTAAGTTAATGAAGCCTTACTGTCAGTTTTGGGCGTGGTCTGTGATTAGTAGGGGTGTACATTTTCGTTGGGAAGTGAATTGGGTGTTTGTGCCTCAGCCCTTTGCCTTATCCTCCTCTGACAGTTTATTAGGGGTCGGAATGTTCAAGTTGGCTGGCCAGTACAGGAGTTATGCAAATCCGCCCTTATTGGCAGCCAATCATGTTGTCAGAATGTAGAGGCTGGGAGAGTCGTTGGCAGCCCCGGAGGATGCTGGGGAATGTAGTTTTTTTAAACTCGTTGTTTTGGGGGCCTTTTAGGTTTTGGGGGGGGGAGTTTCTTTGCTACAAACGTACCTTGCTTGAGGCCTATTTCTGTTGGCAAGTTTGGTGTTTCTGCGTTGTAAGGTTTCTCTGTTTGGGATGGTCGTTCCATGACGCGAACCCCTTTATATAATAGATTAACTGTACGTATGACTGTGTTAGAGTGTCATTTTGTGTCATTTTGGTTGGTGGTGTGCCCCAGGATTTTGTAAATGTAAAAAATGTGCCGCGGCTCCAAAAAAAAAAGGTTGGGAAACACTGCATTAATAAATATGTGAGTCGTCATGTTCAACTTCCCGTCAGCAATCGTCACCAAGCCCCTTTCGCTTGCAATACTGCTGAGACAGTGGCCTCGATGTAGCACTGCCTTTCGCTTTACTAATTGACGGCCGGTTCTCTCATTAATCGGGGTTCTTTGGGATGCTCTTCCTCCCTCCCCATCTGTGAGAGACACCCTTCCCCCTGCAAAGTTGTGAAGGATTGCCTTGGTGCCGGCACCACCATCGGAGCCATTGCTAACGACATGGGAGTAATGGCCCTGGAGGCCTCCCACTCGCTGCCACCCGCCCGCCTTCCTTATTTCCTTCCTTCTTGAAGCGCCGCAGGCATTGACGACGGGCCTGCCACCCACCCCGGATCCAGCTGATCGCGCTCCCATCTATTCCACAGGGATTGCATCAAAACACGATGGGGGGAACTCATTAAGTGCTTTGCCAAAACGGCACCCGCCGCAGTATCGCCCTCCCCTACTAAACTAGTAACCTGATTGAAAATAGGATTCGGCGTTTCCTGTCCCTGCCGCCACCCAGATCCGTGCAGATATTATTATTACTCCTGGTATCGAGGTCAGGCTCGCTCCCCTGCCGTTCCCCAGGTCCCTTCTTCCTCTCTCGCCTTTTTTGGAGGAAGGAACTATTTCCGTCCATCTCCGATCTGTGCCGGTCTCCAAGATTCCTCAAAAACGATGACGGATGCTTCCGGGAGATCTTTCCATACTCTGGGAGGGGAATTCGGACCTGGACCCATTTCGGTTACCCAATTGATTCCGGGTGAAGCAAATACACACTCCGTTCTTCTTGGCAGCGATGGCTTCTTCCCATGCCTTGCTTTCTTTGCTCATCTTTCTCGTTTATGTTTTGCTCAAAATGCTGAAAATGGAAGGTGGTGTGCCCAGGACCCACAGCCAGCCAGAGGTCATGGTGGCTCCCAACAGGGCCACACCAACAAGCGCATTGAGCCGTTCTTCTGTGCTGGTCGGTCACATAGAGGTCAGATAAGGATGACCACGCCTGCCTTGGATGTGGCCCATGTGCACTTTGTGAATGTGGCCCTTGTACACTTTGTGGATGTGGCCCATATGCACTTTGTGGATGTGGCCCTTGTACACTTTGTGGATGTGGCCCATGTGCACTTGTGGATGTGGCCCTTGTACACTTTGTGGATGTGGCCCATGTGGACTATGTGGATGTGGCCCATGTGCACTTTATGGATGTGGCCCATGTGTACTATATGGATGTGGCCCATGTGCACTTTATGGATGTGGCCCATGTGTACTATGTGGATGTGGCCCATGTGCACTTTATGGATGTGGCCCATGTGTACTATGTGGATGTGGCCCATGTGCACTTTATGGATGTGGCTCATGTGTACTATGTGGATGTGGCCCATGTGCACTTTATGGATGTGGCCCATGTGTACTATGTGGATGTGGCCCATGCGCACTTTGTGGATGTGGCCCATGTGTACTTTGTGGATGTGGTCCATGTGTACTTTGTGGAAGTGGCCCATGTGCACTTTGTGGATGTGGCCCATGTGCACTTTTTGGATGTGGCCCATGTGCACTATGTGGATGTGGCCCATGTACACTTTGTGGATGTGGCCCATGTGCACTATGTGGATGTGGCCCATGTGCACTATGTGGATGTGGCCCATGTACACTTTGTGGATGTGGCCCACGTGCACTATGTGGATGTGGCCCATGTGCACTATGTGGTTGTGGCCCTTGTACACTTTGTGGATGTGGCCCATGTGCACTTTGTGGAAGTGGCCCATGTGCACTTTGTGGATGTGGCCCATGTACACTTTGTGGATGTGGCCCATGTGCACTTTTTGGATGTTGCCCATGTGCACTTTGTGGATGTTGCCCATGTGCACTTTTTGGATGTGGCCCATGTGCACTATGTGGATGTGGCCCATGTGCACTTTGTGGATGTGGCCCATGTGCACTTTGTGGATGTAGCCCATGTGCACTTTTTGGATGTGGCCCTTGGGCACTTTGTGGATGTGGCCCATGTGCACTTTTCGGGTGTGGCCCTTGTGCACTTTGTGGATGTGGCCCATGGGCACTTTGTGGAAGTAGCCCATGTGCACTTTTTGGATGTGGCCCTTGTGCACTTTGTGGATGTGGCTCATGCGCACTTTGTGGATATGGCCCTTGTGCACTTTTTGGATGTGGCCCTTGTGTACTTTGTGGATGTGGCCCATGTTCACTTTGTGGATGTGGCCCATGTGCACTTTTCGGGTGTGGCCCTTGTGCACTTTGTGGATGTGGCCCATGGGCACTTTGTGGAAGTAGCCCATGTGCACTTTTTGGATGTGGCCCTTGTGCACTTTGTGGATGTGGCTCATGCGCACTTTGTGGATATGGCCCTTGTGCACTTTTTGGATGTGGCCCTTGTGCACTTTGTGGATGTAGCCCATGTGCACTTTGAGGATGCGGCCCTTGGGCACTTTGCGAAAGTGGCCCTTGTGCACTTTGTGGATGTGACCCTTGTGCACTTTGTGGATGTGGCCCATGTGCACTTTTCGGGTGTGGCCCTTGTGCACTTTGTGGATGTGGCCCATGGACACTTTGTGGAAGTAGCCCATGTGCACTTTTTGGATGTGGCCCTTGTGCACTTCGTGGATGTGGCTCATGTGCACTTTGTGGATATGGCCCTTGTGCACTTTGTGGAAGTGGCCCATGGGCACTTTGTGGAAGTAGGCCATGTGCACTTTGTGGATATGGCCCTTGTGCACTTTGTGGAAGTGGCCCATGGGCACTTTGTGGAAGTAGCCCATGTGCACTTTGTGGATATGGCCCTTGTGCACTTTGTGGAAGTGGCCCATGGGCACTTTGTGGAAGTAGCCCATGTGCACTTTGTGGATATGGCCCTTGTGCACTTTGTGGAAGTTGGGCACTTTGTGGATATGCCCATGTGCACTTTGTGGATATGGCCCTTGTGCACTTTGTGGCAGTGGCCCATGGGCACTTTGTGGAAGTAGGCCATGTGCACTTTGTGGATATGGCCCTTGTGCACTTTGTGGAAGTGGCCCATGGGCACTTTGTGGAAGTGGCCCATGGGCACTTTGTGGAAGTAGCCCATGTGCACTTTGTGGAAGTCAACCCCCCTTGGCCCATGTCATTTCTTCCTTTAATGGTGAACAGAGCTGGTCTTCCATGAATGAGGTGGTGGCACATCTTCCCTGACGAGCATTTCTTGCAGAGGCCAGGCCACGCATTGACCTCCTCCTCCAGAGTGTGTGTAGCTTTTCAGACTTTGTCCCTAAAGCACCATTGGTGGATCCCCATTGGTGCCCCTCCTCCTCCTCCAAGCGTTCTTCCAATCCGTCCCAATCTCAGCTCACCTGAAGGCTCTTTGTGCGCCTTCCCTGGTTTGGTGGCGCTTCTGGTTGGAAGCCTGCCTCCAACGTCTCCCCTTTGGCAGCTCTCTTGGGGTGATTCATTCCCTTCCTGATCACGGGAGCTCCGCCAGCGCCTTCTCGCCGGCTTCCTCGCTTCCAAAGCCCAGAGTCTGGCTGCGCTCGGCTGCCCTTCGCTGGATGCGGCGACGATGCCGTCACGCTGCCTTTCACGCTTTGGGTCGCGGCCCCCTTTCGCAGCCCTACTCACCATAGCATCGCTGGCATATTATTAGAGCCACTCCTCCTCGTTTCCTATTAGGACTCTTGCCTTGGGAGAGGCTGGGTCTGTTTGCTGTCATGCGCACCCTTGGCCCCACTCAGGGCTTGCAGAGCCAGCCGTTGACTCAACCCACCTGCAGCCATGCTCTTTCCTCCTTGCGCTGAACAGGACCATCTTTCCCAGTGAGTCACGCCGTTTCCTGATAGGTTCATGGTACGAGTGCTGTATCTACTGGAGTCTAGCACACCACTGAATGGAGGTATTGGCGGCGGTTTTCATGGCCTGAATCACTGGGTGGTTGTAGATTTTTCGGGCAGCATGGCCATGTTCCAGAAGCATTCTCTCCTGACATTTTACCTGCATCTATGGCAGGCATCCTCAGAGGTTGTGAGGTCATCCTCAGTTGTGAGGTCATCTTCAGAGGTTGTGAGGTCATCCTCAGAAGTAGTGAGGTCATCCTCAGAAGTTGTGAGGCCATCCTCAGAAGTTGTGAGGCCATCCTTAAAGATTGTGAGGTATTCCTCAGAAGTTGTGAGGTATTCCTCAGAAGTTGTGAGGTATTCCTCAGAAGTTGTGAGGCCATCCTCAGAAGTTGTGAGGCCATCCTTAAAGATTGTGAAGTCATCCTCAGAAGTTGTGAGGTCATCCTCAGAAGTTGTGAGGTCATCCTCAGAAGTTGTGAGGTCATCCTCAGAAGTTGTGAGGCCATCCTTAAAGATTGTGAGGTCATCCTTAAAGGTCATCCTCAGAAGTTGTGAGGTCATCCACAGAAGTTGTGAGGCCATCCTCAGAAGTTGTGAGGTCATCCACAGAAGTTGTGAGGTCATCCTCAGTTGTGAGGCCATACTTAAAGATTGTGAGGTCATCCTCAGAAGTTGTGAGGTCATCCTTAAAGGTCATCCTCAGTTGTGAGGCCATACTTAAAGATTGTGAGGTCATCCTCAGTTGTGAGGCCATCCTTAAAGATTGTGAGGTCATCCTCAGAAGTTGTGAGGTCATCCTCAGAAGTTGTGAGGTCATCCTCAGAAGTTGTGAGGCCATCCTTAAAGATTGTGAGGTCATCCTCAGAAGTTGTGAGGTCATCCACAGAAGTTGTGAGGCCATCCTCAGAAGTTGTGAGGCCATCCTCAGAAGTTGTGAGGCCATCCTCAGAAGTTGTGAGGCCATCCTTAAAGATTGTGAGGTCATCCTCAGAAGTTGTGAGGTCATCCTTAAAGATTGTGAGGTCATCCTCAGAAGTTGTGAGGCCATCCTTAAAGATTGTGAGGTCATCCTCAGAAGTTGTGAGGCCATCCTTAAAGATTGTGAGGTCATCCTCAGAATGAGGCTATCCTTAAAGGTTATGAGGTCATCCTCAGAAGTTGTGAGGTCATCCTCAGAAGTTGTGAGGCCATCCTTAAAGATTGTGAGGTCATCCTCAGAAGTGAAGCTATCCTTAAAGGTTAT
The DNA here is from genome assembly GCA_030556195.1 of Anolis apletophallus. NCBI lineage: Eukaryota > Metazoa > Chordata > Lepidosauria > Squamata > Anolidae > Anolis > Anolis apletophallus. Next base: position 60,356 of record JARBWK010000055.1, read on the forward strand.
GAGGTCATCCTCAGAAGTTGTGAGGCTATCCTCAGAGGTTGTGAGGTCATCCTCAGAAGTTGTGAGGCTATCCTCAGAGGTTATGAGGCCATCCTCAGAGGTTATGAGGCCATCCTCAGAAGTTGTGAGGCTATCCTCAGAGGTTGTGAGTTCATCAGAAGTTGTGAGGTCATCCTCAGGCTATCCTTAAAGGTTGTGAGGTCATCCTCAGAAGTTGTGAGGTCATCCTCAGAAATTGTGAGGTCATCCTCAGAGGTTGTGAGGTCATCCTCAGAAGTTGTGAGGTCATCCTCAGAGGTTGTGAGGTCATCCTCAGAGGTTGTGAGGTCATCCTCAGAGGTGGTGAGGTCATCCTCAGAAGTTGTGAGGTCATCCTCAGAGGTTGTGAGGTCATCCTCAGAGGTTGAGAGGTCATCCTCAGAGGTTGTGAGGTCATCCTCAGAGGTTGAGAGGTCATCCTCAGAGGTTGTGAGGTCATCCTCAGAGGTTGTGAGGTCACATTGATACCAGGCAAGATTCTGGAAAATGTAGTTAAGGAAGTGGTCTGCAAACACTTAGAAACAAATGAGGTCATTGCTAAGGCTGGACATAGGTGAGCCACATGCTATCCACCTACCTCTGTTGGACGGGCTGTGTGTGGGTTCTGACGATGCGCCGCTGCCGAGAAGCCTGTCACTGTTGGAGCTGGATGTCCCAGATGTCCTATCCACCACCCAGGACCCTCGCCCCCGCCGCCACACCGCCGTCGCTGCGGGGGGTGCTGGTGAAGGAGGGTTGGTCAAACATGGCGACCGATCTTGGAAACGGCAAGCGAGAGCCCTGTTGGACACGTTCGAGGCCTAAAAAAGACATTTCCTTGGCAGGTTCGATTCCCCCTTTTGGACCATTGCACAGAGGAAGCCAGGTCACTCTGCTCGTTTGCAATCAGCCGCGAGAGATTTCCCTAGGACCTCCTAAGCTTCCTTCTTTTGATGGCATGACGGTGCCTACATAGGATCCCCCTGGCACTGTATTGCTCTGTCCTCCATACCTTCTATCTTCTATGTTTTCTGCCCTATCCCACCTCCTTTTCCTTGCTGTTGTTGTATTGTCCTGTTCGTTGTTCAGTATGGTCTATGTCGGGCCTGCGCAACAGGTGGCCCGCGGGCCGCACACGGCCCACCAGCCCCTTGGTTCCAACCCTCCTACCCTCCTACAAAAAAAAAATTTCCGAAAAAAAATCCCCACAAAAAATCCCCCCCAAAAAGTGCGCATGCGCACGGCGGCACAAGCGCCATCCACGGCTGCCGCCCCCTTTGCTCTTCTCCCCATGGCTTCGCCCTCCCTCCTACAGCGTCATGCCAGGCGGCGGAAGCAGGCAAAATCGCGGCTTCTGTCACCCGGCGTGACGCTGTAGGAGGGAGAGAGAGGAGCCAAGGGGAGCGTCACGCGCGGCATGGCGATTTCATTTCTCCCTCCTGTCCTCCAGCGTCACGTAGGAGGGCGGCAGAAGCGTCACGCCGGGCGGCAGAATTTCATTTCGCCCGCTTCTGTCACCCGGCGTGACGCTGTAGGAGAGAGGGAGGAGCCAAGGGGAGCCCGCCATGGCTTCGCCCTCCCTCCTACAGCGTCACGCCGGGCGGCAGAAGCGGGCGATTTCATTTCGCCCGCTTCTGTCACCCGGCGTGATGCTGTAGGCGCGAGGGAGGACCCAAGAGGAGTCCGCCATGGCTTCGCCCTCCCTCCTACAGCGTCACGCCGGGCGGCAGAAGCGGGCGATTTCATTTCGCCCGCTTCTGTCACCCGGCGTGACGCTGTAGGAGAGAGGGAGGAGCCAAGGGGAGCCTGCCATGGCGCCCTCCCTCCCTACAGCGTCACGCTGGGCGGCAGAAGCGGGCGATTTCATTTTCGCCCGCTTCTGTCACCCGGCGTGACGCTGTAGGAGAGAGGGAGGAGCCAAGGGGAGCCCACCATGGCTTCGCCCTCCCTCCTACAGCGTCACGCTGGGCGGCAGAAGCGGGGATTGCATTTCCCCCGCTTCTGTCACCCGGCGCGACGCTGTAGGAGAGAGGGAGGAGCCAAGGGAGCCCACCATGGCTTCGCCCTCCCTCCTACAGCGTCATGCTGGGCGGCAGAAATGGGGATTTCATTTCACCCACTTCTGTCACCCGGTGCGACGCTGTAGGAGAGAGGGAGGAGCCAAGGTGAGCCCGCCATGGCTTCGCCCTCCCTGCTACAGCGTCATGCCAGGCGGCAGAAACGGGTGATTTCATTTCGCCCGCTTCTGTCACCCGGTGTGACGCTGTAGGAGAGAGGGAGGAGCCAAGGGGAGCCTGCCATGGCTTCGCCCTCCCTCCTACAGCATCACGCCGGGCGGTAGAAGTGGGCGAAATCGCCCTCCGCGATCGCCCCCGCCCCCGTGATCGGCCCCACCCCGCGAGTGCCCCTGCGAGCGCCCCCGCCCCCCGCTGCGGCCCCCAGGTGATCAGTCACCGGAATTCCGGCCCTTGGGCCGGCAGAAGTTAGACAGCCCTGGTCTATGTCAAGCTTGTGAACCGCTCCGAGCCCTCGGGGAGTGGCGGTAATAGAAGTTTGAAATAATATTAATAATAATAGTCAACATGGATTTATTAAAACCAAGTCATGCCAGACTCATTCCTGCTTCTTGTCATAATAAAAAGCAGGTTAAGATTCACAAACTCCAATGGGCTGGGAAGGCTTGTCAGAAGAGATCGGCCTTGAGTTGCGCCTTGAATTCTGACGCCGGATCTGGCTGTCACCTCCCGTCCAGCATCTGCTCTTCTTGGTTGGCAGGGACTGCCCGGTTCAGCTGACGCGGAGCAGAGGGGGGATTTTGCCAGGGAAGGCGCCTTTCCTGTCGGTGGTCTTGCTGCCCTCCCATCCGACATGGGGTCGGAGTTGGCTGTGGAGGTGACCAGGCCCCCCGTCCTTGCGGGGGAGGGGTTTTCCGGTGGAGGGGCCGCCTTTCAGTCAGCAACGGCCTCTGACCGGGAGGCTGTGAGAGGTCAGCCTTTGTGGACAATGATGGGATGGACAGGTCTCAGCTGGGAGCCGGGCTTTCCTGCTCTTTTCTGTGCCTGCCTCCCTCGCACTTGGTCTTTCTTGGACGTGACACTTGTCTGGTTCGATGCTGCAGTTTGGGAAATAACCACAAAAGGGGGCAAGTGAAGTATCGAAAATATCAAATATTATTGTTAAATAAGTTTTATTTATTTATTTATTAATTTACTCGGCTTCTATGCCGCCACCCCCAATACGGCTCGGGGCGGCTCACAGCCAGAAAGCAAGACAATACACAATAAACATATACACTCTAAAATGCAATACAAAATGCAGGTTAAAAATACACAATAAAACATCATTAAAAACACAGTTAAAATAATTAAAACGGTCTGGCAACAGTGGCATGGCTTGAGGAACCCGCTGGGCCTATACCTGGAAAGCCAGCCGGAAAAGGTGAGTCTTACATGCCTGCCTAAACGGGAGTAAGTCATGGATAGCCCGTGTGGCTGGTGGAAGGGCATTCCACAACGTCGGCGCTATGTCCGAGAAGGCCCTTCGGCGAGTGGCAGTTCTTTTGGCCACCTTAGCAGAGGGGACAGCCAGAAGATTAGAGTCCTCCGAGCAAAGTGATCTTGAAGGGTAATATGGGGTGAGACGGTCCCTCAGATACGCTGGCCCCAGGCCGTGTAAGGCCTTAAAGGTGAGAACCAACACTTTGAAGGTAATCCGGTGCTCGATAGGCAGCCAGTGCAGATCCTGCAAAATGGGTGTTATATGGCATCCTGCTGGGGAGCCAGACAGGAGCCGGGCGGCAGTGTTCTGCACCAGCCTGAGCCTCCGGGTTACCGACAGAGGAAGGCCAACGTAAAGAGCGTTACAGTAATCTAGCCTCGAGATGACCGTGGCTTGGATCACCGTGGCCAGGTCAGACCGGGACAGGTAGGGGGCCAGCCTCCTTGCCTGATGGAGATGGAAGAAGGCAATCTTGCTGACCGCAGAGACCTGGGTCTCCATGGTCAGCTGGGAGTCCAAGTGGACCCCCAGGCTCTTCACGGAAGACGACGGGCATAACGCCGCACCGTCCAGGGTCAGAAGCTGGACATCCCCACTGCCCGGACGACCCGGCCACAAGATCTCCGTCTTCGTCGGATTCACCCTCAACCTACTGGCTCGCAGCCATCCAGTAACGGCTTTGAGGCAGCGCTGGAAATTATCAGGGACGGGGCCAGACCTGTCCTCCACCCTCAGAATGAGCTGAGTGTCGTCAGCGTACTGGTGACACTCCAGCCCATAACTCCGCACCAGCTGTGCAAGCGGCTGCATGTAGATGTTAAATGACAGAGGGGAGAGGATGGCCCCCTGCGGGACTCCACAAACTAATGGGGAGCCCTCGGAGACCACCTCGCCCCTCCTCACACGCTGGGACCGCTGGTGGAGGAAGGAGGTCAGCCATTTAAGGGCAGTCCCCCTCACTCCAGCCATGGCCAGGCAGTGGATCAAAAGATTGTGGTCAAGCGTGTCAAACGCTGCCGTGAGGTCCAATAACACGAGCAGCGCAGACCCGCCTTGGTCGAGCTGGCAGCGGAGTTGGTCTGTGATGGAGACCAGAACCGTCTCCGTCAAATGCCCCGAACGGAAGCCGGACTGGAAGGGGTCTAGCCATGTTGCATCATCTAAGAAGGACTGCAACTGCTCCATTACTACCCTCTCAACTACCTTCCCCAGGTACGAAAGATTCGACACTGGTCGGTAGTTGGAGGGAACCGCCGGATCTAAAGACGGTTTCTTCAGTAATGGAGCTACCACCGCCTCTTAAGCACTCTGGAAAGACTCCTTGCTCAAGGGAGCTGTTTACGATATTCAACAGAGGCCCACGTAACCCCTCCAGGCAAGATCTAACAAGCCAGGAGGGGCACGGGTCGAGGGAGCAGGTGGTAGGCCTGGCCGCAGCCACTATCCTATCAACAGCATCTGCGTCCAGTGGCCGAAAGTTGACTGGCTTATCAAAACACAGTACGATCAATACAATTGGTCAACACACTAGCGTCCAAATGGACTGAGCAGTAAGCATATTATTCCGCTGAATCACAGTACCTTGAAAGAGGTTGTACGGTAAGTCCTACCATAGTGAGGATGGATACCTTCATGGTATATGCCAGGGCTGTCCAACTTCTACCGGACCTGTGGCTGGAATTCCGGTCACTGATGACCTGGGGGGCCGAAGGGTCTGCCTCCGCCCCCGGCTCCGCCCCCTCCCCCTCCCCTTAACATAAGGGGAGAGGGAGAGAATGGAACACAATGGGGGCATACATAAACAATTCCATATATTTAATATTAACATAAGGGGAGCCCTCTGATTCAGTTTACCTTCCCAAACGCGCAGGATCCAGGAGAAGCCGATCCACGAGACAGGCCACGACCGACCGAGCCAGGCGCCGAAGAAGGTCTGTGTGGGCTGCAGGGATTCAGTAGTCGAGATTTCGGCAACAGAAGGAGTATCGCGAGACTACGCGAGCCACACGGGATTTCGCTCTCACCGCAGGCGTGATCTCGCGTTGAGAGCGAAATCCCATGTGACTCGCGTAGTCTCGCGATACTTGCTCCAAAACCCAGAAGTGGGTAATTTTTTTAAAAATTTCTATTTTTATTATTTATTAAAATGCTGAGGAGGCCGGAGGAAAGGGGCTAGGGGGCCGTGTACGGCCCTGGGGCCGCCTGTTGGACAGCCCCGGTATATGCTGTGGACCCAGAGGTAACTACTCAGAGTATAGTCAAGGTATTTATGGTCTAGGTAACGCACACAGGTTAACAAAGCATTTAATGATAGGGGTTCGTTGAGGCCAGATGGAAATTCGCTGTTGGGTAGGGTGATCCAGCAGGACTCGCTTCTAATTAAAATATCATGATTGTTACAATGTGGGCCTGCACGGATCTTTTCTAGCCCTGTAAATTTAAAAGAGCCCGGGGGGGGGGGTGTCCCTTAGTCAGGAAGTGTTTGTATAGTATAGTATTGTCCATCCTATTGCGAATTCTGGACCGATGCTCCAAAATTCTGGTTCTAAGAGGGCGTGACGACTGGCCCACGTAAATAAGGCCACACCCACAGAGCATGCCATATACACAATTTTCCGTTGAACACTTTGTGTAGTGTTTTATTTTAAATTGTTTGTTTGTAATCGGATTATATACCTCCTTCCCTGTGTAGACTTGGGAACAGGACGTGCAATTTCCACATGGTCTGCATCTTGGCGTGACAATGCTAGTGACGGGATTCTGGATTAAGCAGTTTGGGAAATGCGATCACAGACCCCTCAGTGTTTGAGGTGGGAACCGAAGGTGTTTTGGTGCCTTGGTTGTCAGGCTCCGGAAGTTCTTGGAATTAGAGGCAAGCTCACAACCATAAATCACTGGAAACAAGTTGTTCATTCCGTCTTTCCAAAATCCTAAAAAGACAGACTCCCAATTCCCATCCTCCTTTTACTGGGCAAATACGGTTCCCACAGCTTTCTGCTTCTGTTTCCATTCCCAAAAAGAACAGATGGTTTGTTCCATACTACATTTCCCACCCATCTTCCCAGCCTCCCCCCCCCCCTTTATGCCAGGGAAACAGCCAATCCCTAGGCAGATAGGTGATCCAGACATGGGATGCTTCCGAGAAAGCGACGTGATTGTTTCAGGTGCAGCCATGCCTTCCCAAGAGTCCCTGTGGTAAAGAAGACATGAAGCGAACAAAGAGGTGGCTAGAGAGCGTGTGGCGGAAAGATCTTAGCGACTCAAACCGAACACGGCTATGCCTTTATTTAAGGGCATATGCTGGAGCAATAGAAGCCGCAAAAATTCCTTCTATTCGGCTAATATTGCGTCCTCAAGGAACCGTCCGGCGGAGTTGTTTGGAGTAGTAAGAGGGTTGTTGAATCCCGCCGTTCCGGACGGGTCCCCTGACAACTCGGCAGCCCGCTATGAGGCACTTGCTCAGTTTTTTTAAATTTATTTATTACTTCAAACTTGTATACCGCCACTCCCCGAAGGCTCGGAGCGGTTTACAGAAGTTCAAATAACACAACAGCAGCAAGAATAACACGACACAATGGGGAGGAGAAAGGGTGGGGGGGAAGGAGGGGGTAGGGGAGATCAGCCAGCCCGCGATAGCCCGCTAAGGTACCATCCCGCCATCAAAAGAGGGCAGGCAGGGAGGCCTCAGCAGGATCACTGGCACCCGAGAGTAGGTAGGGGGCGGGGCCGGCAAGCTCCCAAATGGTAGCCTGCGCTGGCAGTTCCGACCCGCCCGTCGAGTGTCCTTATCGTCCTTCGTGGAGCTAGAACATGTCCCTCGGAGCTTCAACTGCCTATAGCAGGAGCTCCAGATAGTCCTAGTGGGAAATGTCCTCTGGGTCCTCGTCGTCTTCTGTCCGGGCCGTCCTTCATCCAATGGACCAACAGGGGGCCTGGCTCTGCAAACCCAGCCTTCTCGGAGGAGGGTCGGCCCTGTCCCCGGGTCCGTGGGTTGGGTAGGGACACGATTCCCTTCCCTCCGCTTCCGTTTCCGCCTCCTCCTCCTCTGAGGGTTCCGCTGCTTCCGGGCGGGGTCTGTATCAGGGGTGAAGTCCTCCGAGGGCAGGTCCTCCGGTGGCTGACTGCATCCGGGTGCAGGGTCCTCCGAGGGCGGGACCTCCGGTGGCTCACTGCATCCGGGTGCAAGGTCCTCCGAGGGCCGGTCCTCGGTGGCTCACTGCATCCGGTGCAAGGTCCTCCGAGGGCAGGTCCTCCGGTGGCTCACTGCATCCGGGTGCACGGTCCTCCGAGGGCGGGACCTCCGGTGGCTCACTGCATCCGGGTGCAGGGTCCTCCGAGGGCGGGACCTCCGGTGGCTCACTGCATCCGGGTGCAAGGTCCTCCGAGGGCGGGACCTCCGGTGGCTCACTGCATCCGGGTGCAAGGTCCTCCGAGGGCAGGTCCTCCGGTGGCTGACTGCATCCGGGTGCAGGGTCCTCCAAGGGCGGGACCTCCGGTGGCTCACTGCATCCGGGTGCAAGGTCCTCCAAGGGCAGGTCCTCCGGTGGCTGACTGCATCCGGGTGCAGGGTCCTCCGAGGGCAGGTCCTCCGGTGGCTCACTGCATCCGGGTGCAAGGTCCTCCGAGGGCAGGTCCTCCGGTGGCTCACTGCATCCGGGTGCAAGGTCCTCCGAGGGCGGGTCCTCCGGTGGCTCACTGCATCCGGGTGCAGGGTCCTCCGAGGGCGGGACCTCCGGTGGCTCACTGCATCCGGGTGCAAGGTCCTCCGAGGGCAGGTCCTCCGGTGGCTCACTGCATCCGGGTGCAAGGTCCTCCGAGGGCAGGTCCTCCGGTGGCTGACTGCATCCGGGTGCAGGGTCCTCCGAGGGCGGGACCTCCGGTGGCTCACTGCATCCGGGTGCAAGGTCCTCCGAGGGCAGGTCCTCCGGTGGCTCACTGCATCCGGGTGCAAGGTCCTCCGAGGGCAGGTCCTCCGGTGGCTCACTGCATCCGGGTGCAAGGTCCTCCGAGGCGGGACCTCCGGTGGCTCACTGCATCCGGGTGCAGGGTCCCCGAGGGCGGGACCTCCGGTGGCTCACTGCATCCGGTGCAAAGGTCCTCCGAGGGCGGGACCTCGGTGGCTCACTGCATCCGGGTGCAAGGTCCTCCGAGGGCAGGTCCTCCGGTGGCTGACTGCATCCGGGTGCAGGGTCCTCAAAGGGCGGGACCTCCGGTGGCTCACTGCATCCGGGTGCAAGGTCCTCCAAGGGCAGGTCCTCCGGTGGCTGACTGCATCCGGGTGCAGGGTCCTCCGAGGGCAGGTCCTCCGGTGGCTCACTGCATCCGGGTGCAAGGTCCTCCGAGGGCAGGTCCTCCGGTGGCTCACTGCATCCGGGTGCAAGGTCCTCCGAGGGCGGGACCTCCGGTGGCTCACTGCATCCGGGTGCAGGGTCCTCCGAGGGCGGGACCTCCGGTGGCTCACTGCATCCGGGTGCAAGGTCCTCCGAGGGCGGGACCTCCGGTGGCTCACTGCATCCGGGTGCAAGGTCCTCCGAGGGCAGGTCCTCCGGTGGCTGACTGCATCCGGGTGCAGGGTCCTCCGAGGGCGGGACCTCCGGTGGCTCACTGCATCCGGGTGCAAGGTCCTCCAAGGGCAGGTCCTCCGGTGGCTGACTGCATCCGGTGCAGGGTCCTCCGAGGGCGGGACCTCCGGTGGCTGACTGCATCCGGGTGCAAGGTCCTCCAAGGGCAGGTCCTCCGGTGGCTGACTGCATCCGGTGCAGGGTCCTCCGAGGGCGGGACCTCCGGCTGCTAACTGCTTCCGGGTCCCGCTTCTTCCCAGGATCTGGACACATGGCAAGGCTGGGCGTCTTCAAGGCCGCACGCCATGTTGGGCCTCTCTTCCTCAAGTAGGCTCCCCCAGTTCCTCCCAACGCGACGCGGACGGAAGCAGGCATCTCGGGGCAAAACAGCCGAAATGTCAAAGAAGGCTGGTGGCGAGCCTGTAGACGCCGGCAGGACTCCAGGACTCACCAAGGGGTCTCCGGAGCCCCTCGATGGTAGGTGGGTGGTCAGGGACAAAGTCACTTTGATCCGTTCAGGCTTTGACCCCATGTTAACGGCAGTCTCTGAGGATGTAACACGAGCATCTGCTTGTCCGGTTTTGATGGATCTGTTCAGCTCGAGGATTTTATTTATATATTTATTTATTATTTGGGCTTGTCCGCCGCCACTCCCCGAGGGCTCGGAGCGGCTTACAATCAGGTAAAACGTACGCAGGTAAAAACATACATATTAAACTAGCTTAAACTGGCAATCAATGGCTAGCTGGAAAAGACGAGTCTTGCAGGCCTTGCGGAAGAAGAGAAGGTCCTGCGTGGCCCATACACCGCTAGGAAGAGTGTTCCATATTGACGGCGCCACTACAGAAAAGGCTCTGCGCCGGGTCGATGTGAGACGGATTGCTTTGAAGGTCGGCACTTCAAGGAGATTCATTTGTTCGGAACGAAGTGACCTCTGGGGTTGGTAGGGGAGGAGACGGTCCCTCAGATACAGTGGCCCCAGACCATGCAAGGCCTTGAAAGTTAACACCATCACCCTGAAGGTGATCCGGTGATCGACCGGAAGCCAATGGAGCTGCTGGAGGATGGGTGTTATGTGACACCTCATTGGGGTCCCAGAGAGAAGTCGGGCAGCGGCATTCTGGACGAGGTTAAGTTTCCGGAGCACGGACAAGGGCAGGCCGATGTAAGGGGCGTTACAGTAGTCCAGTCTTGAGATTACCGTGGCTTGGAGCACCGTAGCCAGGTCGTCTCTGGATAGGTAGGGGGCCAGACGCCTAGCTTGCCACAGATGGAAAAAGGCGGTTTTGCTGACGGTGGAGACCTGGACCTCCATCGACAGCAATGGGTCAAAAACGACCCCAAGGCTCTTTACTGAGGATGTCGGGCATAATGCCTCACCATCCAAGCTAGGCAGTCGGGCCTCCCCACCCACCGGGCGGCCCAGCCAGAGTACCTCCGTCTTTGCTGGAGTCTTCCCGGGGGGACTAAAAGAGGCTATGGTGAAACCGCTGCTGAAAAAGCCGAGCTTAGACCCTTTGGCTCCCTCCAATTACAGGCCTGTTTCCAACTTGCCTTTCCTAGGCAAAGTAATTGAGAGGGCAGCAGCGGATCAGCTGCAGCGGTTCTTAGACGACACAGCTGGACTTGATCCCTTCCAGTCCGGCTTCCGTGTCGGGCATGGGACGGAGACCGTGCTTGTCGCCATTACAGACCAACTTCGCTGCCAGCTGAACCAGGGCGGATCAGCCCTGCTTGTCTTGTTAGATCTGACAGCAGCGTTTGACACCGTAGATCACGCACTGTTGACCCACCGTTTAGCCGGCTCCGGGGTCAGGGGGACTGCCCTTAAATGGGTGGCCTCCTTCCTCCGGGACCGGGGACAACGTGTGGAGGGGGGTGGGGAGGTCTCCGGGAGACTCCCACTTAATTGTGGGGTCCCCCAGGGGGCCATCCTCTCCCCCTTATTATTCAACGTTTACATGCGTCCGCTGGCCCAGCTGGCCCGCGACTTTGGTCTGGAGTGTTATCAGTACGCTGACGACACCCAGCTTCTGCTGAGAATGGACGGCAGGCCGGACTCCGTACCCGATTGTTTCCATCTATGCCTTGAAGCCATGACTGGATGGCTGCGTGCCAGCCGGCTGAAGGTGAACCCGTCAAAGACGGAGATCCTGTGGCCTGGTCGGCCTGGGCTGGGTGGGTGCTGGTTGCCTACCCTGGATGGCGAGCGGCTTAACCCATCGCCATCGGTTAAGAGCTTGGGGGTTTTGCTGGACTCCTCGCTGACCATGGAGGCTCAGGTCTCGGTGGTCAGCAGGACGTCATTCTATCACCTCCGACAGGCTAGGCGACTGGCGCCCTACCTGTCCAGGGACGACCTGGCCACGGTAATCCAAGCGACGGTCATCTCGAGATTAGACTACTGTAATGCCCTCTACGTCGGCCTCCCCTTGTCGACAATTCGGAAACTCAAGCTAGTGCAGAACGCCGCTACTCGCTTGCTGGCAGGAGTGCCGGTGAGGGAGCACATTACACCCATGCTCCGGCAACTGCACTGGCTTCCTATTGAGTACCGAATTGCCTTCAAGGTGTTGGTTCTGACCTTCAAGGCCTTGCACGGCCTAGGGCCTGCGTACCTGAGGGACCGCCTTACCCCGTACTCTCCCCCGAGATCACTGCGCTCAGATGAACAGAATCTGTTGTTAATACCATCAGTCCGCTCCTGCCACCTATCGACGACCAGACAAAGGACCTTTTCCGTAGCGGCACCGGTGCTCTGGAATGCCCTCCCGGACAGCACCCGAGCTATCTAGGAATCTGCCCCCTTCCGGAGGGCCTGCAAGACGGCCCTCTTCGGCTTAGCCTTTAGCTAGGCACACTAGACCAACCAACTTTGCTATATGTCCTCTCAATCCGTGTGTTGACGATGCACTGTGTTTTAATGTGGTTTTATGTTTTGTTTTATTAATTGTAGGGCCGCATGTCGACTTGTTGTGGCATGTTGCCCGTGTAATTTTTTACTGTTATCCGCCCCGAGCCTGCTGGGAGGAGCGGAATACAAAAATGAACAATAAATAAATAAATATTGTAATCGACCGTATCTAAAGCTGCTGTGAGGTCCAATAACACAAGCAGCGCTGAACCGTCCTTGTCCAGTTGGCAACGAAGCTGATCTGAAATGGTGACCAACACAGTCTCCGTCCCGTGCCCCAAGCGGAAGCCGGACTGGAAGGGATCTAAGCCGGCGGTGTCCTCAAGGAACTGCTGCAGCTGCCCCGCCACCGCCCTCTCAATCACCTTAGGGCCCAGGAATGGAAGGTTCGACACTGGGCGGCAATTGGAGGGAACCGATCGATCTAAATTTGGTTTCTTCAGCAGCGGGGAGACCGCGGCCTCTTTTAAGCCCCCTGGAAAGACTCCTTGCTCAAGGGAGCTGTTGATTATATTCAACAGAGGGTCACGTAATCCAGTGTTTCCCAACCAGTGTGCCGGGGCACACTAGTGTGCCGTGAGCAATCACCAGGACATTCAAGTGCCACCTCGGAGTTGGTTGAGGTAGGCAGGATTTCCCCGGGTACTGGTTGTGGGGGGTCGGGAGCAGGTCAGGGTTTTGCCCTCCCTCCTGCTCGAGATCCCCGTGTACAACTGGTGGGCCACTGTGTGATACAGAATGCTGGACTAGATGGGCTGAGGTCCGATTCAGCATGGCTCTTCTTATGTTCTTATGTTCTTATGGTGTGCCGTGGGAAATTGGAACCTCCAGGAGGGGAGGGGAGAGAGTCTAGTGTGTTGAAGTATAAAAACCCTAAGAAACCTACCTCGATAAAAACACAAAATTACAACCACCCCCCTCCCCACCCATTGTCTACTTGGTCTCTCCCTCTCCATGCATTGGGAAGACCTGCCTCCCTTTCCCCAAGTAGAGACCTCCTCTTGCCTCCTGGGGGTTGTGTGTGGGAGGTTTGGCCCAGTTCTATCATTGGTGGGGTTCAGAATGCTCTTTGATTGTAGGGGAACTATAAATCCCAGCAACTACAACTCCCAAATGTCAAGGTCTATTTCCCCTGAACTCCAACTGCGTTCATATTTGGGCATATTGAGTATTCATGCCAAGTTTGGTCCTGATCCAACATTGTTTGAGTCCACAGTGCTCTCTGGATATAGGTGAACTACAACTCCCAAACTCAAGGTCAATGCCCACCAAACTTTTATAGCATTTTCTCTTGGTTATGGGAGTTCTGTGTGGGAAGTTTGTGTCTTTCTGCCATTCTTGCCAGGATATCTATGTTGTGTTCATCGAAATAGGCCCAGGTTTCACACTGAGTGTATAAATACATTCAAAAACATATTAACTACAGTATATGTATGACTGTGTTAGAGTGTCATTTTGTGTCATTTTGGTTGGTGGTGTGCCCCAGGGTTTTGTAAATGTAAATAGTGTGCCGCGGCTCAAAAAAGGTTGGGAAACACTGACGTAATCCCTCCAGGCTAACTTTCACCAGCCAGGAGGGACACGGATCGAGGGAGCATGTGGTCGGTCTCGCTGCAGCTAACAGTTCATCGACAGCCCCTGCGTCCAGTGGGGCGAACCGATCGAGAGTGGGCCCAGCAGAGGGCCACGGAGTCTCGAGCTTGCTGACTGTATCAATCGTGGCGGAGTAACGAGATCTTGTCTGTGAAGTAACTCTGAAAAACCTCAGCTGTAAGGGCCTGATTGTTATTGTTTGGGACGGTATGGACCGTCGACAGAGAACGAACTATCTTGAGGAATTGAGCTGGGCGTGAGTTCGCAGATGCTATCAGAGAGGCGTAGTAAATTTGCTTAGCCTCAGTGATAGCATGCTCATAGGACTTCCCGTCATCCTCCTCGCACCTTCCTTTCAGTCACGAGAGGAGGAGGAGGCGACGGACGGAAGGCCCACAAGCAGTGCCGCGCAGCTTCCGTCCACCTCCTCCCGCGACCAAAAGGAAGGCGCGAGGAGGATGAAGTGAAGTCCCGCCCTCCTCCTGGCCGCCTGGGCCGCCCCCTTGCAAAGGAAGGAGGCGGCCAGGAGGAGGAAGAGGAGGAGGAAGGGAAGCCCGCTGGCGATCGTGCGTGCGCATGCATGCATGCCCGCTGGCGGGGCGGAGCTTCCCTTCCTCCTCCTCGCCGCCTCCTTCCTTTGCAAGGGGGCAGCCCAGGCAAGGGGAGGACGCCATTCCCTCCTCCCCGCCCCCTCGCAGCACTCTCCCCCTGCCCTCTCCCGAGGTATGATGACTCTCTCAGGAGACGGCGAGGGGAAAGCGCTGCGAAGGGGCAGTTTTTAAAATATATATATTTTAAAATGTTTTTTGGGGGTCAAATCCGCTGCCCCCCAAAACCTGCCGCCCAAGGCCATGGCCTAGTCTGGCCTTATGGGTAATCCGGGCCTGGTCGGTCTCGCTGCAGCTAACAGTTCGTCGACAGCCCCTGCATCCAGTGGGACGAACCGATTGAGGGTGGGCCCAGCAGAGGGCCACGGAGTCTTGAGCTCACTGACTGTATCAATCGTGGCGGAGTAACGAGATCTTGCCTGTGAAGTAACTCTGAAAAACCTCAGCTGTAAGGGCCTGATTGTTATTGTTTGGGACGGTACAGACCGTCAACAGAGAACGAACTATCTTGAGCAATTGAGCTGGGCGTGAGTTCGCAGATGCTATCAGAGAGGCGTAGTAAATTTGCTTAGCCTCAGTGATAGCATGCTCATAGGTCTCCATAAAAACCTTTTGACCAATGAGCTCCCTCGTCTGTGAAGGTCCTTTTGGATTCTGGAGTTGTAGCTCTCCCTCCAAGCAAAAGCGGTTTGCGCCACTAGGATCCTTCCTTAGAGCATCATGCAGCGACCCCCTAACTCTCTGCCCTCTCTCTCTCTCCCTCTTTCTCTCTCTCTCCCTGTGCAGGACAACAGCCGTCGAGTGGACAATGTGCTGAAGCTGTGGATCATCGAGGCGCGGGACCTGCCCCCCAAGAAGCGCTACTACTGCGAGCTGTGCCTGGACGACATGCTCTACGCCCGCACCACCAGCAAGGTGCGCACGGACAACGTCTTCTGGGGGGAGCACTTTGAGTTCAACAACCTGCCGGCGGTGCGGACCATCCGGATCCACCTCTACAAGGACACGGACAAGAAGCGCAAGAAGGATCGCAGCAACTACGTGGGCATGGTCAGCATCCCCATCGCCAGCGTGACCGGGCGCCATTTCGCCGAGCAGTGGTACCCGCTCAGCCAGCCCAGCGCCAGCAAGAGCAAGTCCGGCTGCCCGGCCGTCCGGGTCAAGAGCCGCTTCCAGACCATGAGCATCCTCCCCATGGAGCTCTACAAGGAGTTTGCGGAGTACGTTACCAACAACTACCGCATGCTCTGCGCCGTCCTGGAGCCGGTCCTGAGTGTCAAGAGCAAAGAGGAGGTGGCCTGCGCCCTCGTGCACATCCTCCAGAGCACCGGCAAGGCCAAGGTACCATAGCCATCATCATCGTGGTCGTCGTCGTCATCATCACAATGGGGGTCTGGGCTGGCGGAGGGGTGGGGTGTCCCTTGGCCGGCGGCCACAGCAACGTCCCTCTCTCCCTTCCCGGCACCCGGCAGGACTTCCTTTCCGACATGGCCATGACGGAAGTGGACCGCTTCATGGACCGGGAGCACCTGATCTTCCGGGAGAACACGCTGGCCACCAAAGCCATAGAGGAGTATCTCAAACTGATTGGACAAAAATACCTCAAGGACGCCATTGGTGAGGAGGGTGTGGCCGGGGGAGGGATGGGGGGCTGTGCAAGGGGAAAGGGGGGGGTCACGTGGGTGCGCCCCTCTGCCCGCGCCCTCAGCAGCCGTCTCCACTTGCCTTGCTTGGCATCAGTCCAGCTGGGAAAGAGGGGCACCGGGGGATCACCTCCATGGGAAGGGCCTCCAGAGGAAGGGGAAGAGGGAAAAGAGGGGGAGGGGGCTCTGGGTGGTTCGGGGAGGGCAAGGCTAGTCCCCTTTAGCCAGGGAGGGGCTGGGGACTCCAGGCCGCTTGTCTCCCAGGGGATCTCGTGCCAGGCCCAAAGCGCTTCCGGAGCCCGGGGGAGAAGCCAAGCAGGGCCGGCCCTTCCGTGAGACCCCCCTCCACCCCTCATTCCGCCCCCGTCGCCTCTCTGCCCCCCCCAGGCGAGTTCATCCGCGCTTTGTATGAGTCAGAAGAGAACTGCGAGGTGGACCCCATGAAGTGCTCGACGTCCACCCTGGCTGACCACCAGGCCAACCTGCGCATGTGCTGCGAACTGGCCCTCTGCAAAGTCGTCAACTCCCACTGGTCAGTGCCCGGATAGAGGGAGGGAGGGAGGAAAGGGGGAGAAAGGAGAGAGCGAGGGAGAGAGGGAAGGGATAGGGAAGGAAGGAAAAGGGGAAGGAAGGAAGTGAAGGAGGGGGGAGAAAAGGGGGAAGGGGGGAGCAAGGAAGAGAGGGAAGGGAAGGGGTGGAGGGAAGAGGGAAGGAAGGAACGAAGAAGTGAAGGAGGGAGGGAGAAAAGGGTGAAGAGGGAGGGCAAGGAATAGAAGGAAGGGAAGGGGTGGAAGGAAGAGGGAAGGGATAGGGAAGGAAGAAGGGGAAGGAAGGAATGAAGGAAGTGAAGGAAGGAGGGAGGAAAGGGGGAGGAGGGAATGCAAGGAAGAGAGGGAAGAGGGAAGGGATGGGGAACGAAGGAGAAGGAAAGAAGGAAGGAAAAAGTGAAGGAGGGAGGGAGGAAAGGGGGACTAGGGAGAGCAAGGGAGAGAAGGAAGGGAAGGGGTGGAGGGAAGAGGGAAGGGATAGGGAATGAAGGAGAAGGAAGGCAGGAAGTGATAAGCGAAGGAGGGAGGGAGAAAAGCGGAAGGAAAGCAAGGAAGAGAGGGAAGGGAAGGAAGGGGTGGAGGGAAGAGGGAAGGGAATGAAGGAGACAGGGAAGGGATGAAGGAAGAAGTGAAGAAGGGAGGAAAGGGGGAGGAGGGAGAGCAAGGGAGAGAGGGAAGGGATAGGAAATGAAGGGGAAGGAAGGAAGGAAGAAGTGAAGGAGGGCGGGAGGAAAGGGGGACTAGGGAGAGAAGGAAGGGAAGGGGTGGAGGGAAGAGGGAAGGGATAGGGAATGAAGGGGAAGGGGAAGGAAGGAAGGAAGAAGTGAAGGAGGGAGGGAGGGAGGAAAGGGGGAGGAAGGTGAGCAAGGGAGAGAGGGAAGGGATAGTGAATGAAGGAGAAGGGGAAGGAAGGAAGGAAGAAGTGAAAGAGGGAGGGAGAGATGAATAAAAGGAGGTAAGCGAGGAGGGGGAGGCAGGAGGGGAGACAGAGACAAGGAGTGGGGAGAGGGATGGGGAGAGAGGGAGAGAGCACGAGGAGAGGAAGAAGAGTGAATCGGGGTGGGGAAAGGGGAAGTAAGTTATGAGAACGAGGGAAAACTGGAAAGACCGAAGGAAGGATGAAGAGAGAGGGGGGGGGAGGGAAGCAGGACTCTGCTTCTGATGTCGGGGTGTATGGCAGTGAGGGCCGGGGGCCCCATGGGACTGAAGGGGGCAAGGGGGTCAGAGGGGCGGGCATTTTTCGCTGCTGCCCATTCACCCTCCCTTCCCTCGGCAGCGTGTTTCCGCGGGAGCTGAAGGAGGTCTTCGCCTCGTGGCGCCTGCGCTGCGCGGAGCGGGGCCGGGAGGACATTGCGGACCGCCTGATCAGCGCCTCCCTCTTCCTGCGCTTCCTGTGCCCGGCCATCATGTCCCCCAGCCTCTTTGGCCTCATGCAGGAGTACCCCGACGAGGAGACCTCCCGCACCCTCACCCTCATCGCCAAGGTCATCCAGAACCTGGCCAACTTCTCCAAGTGAGTGGCGGTTGTTTGGGCGTGGGGGGGGGGGGCGTGGGGAGACTCGCCCCTTCTCTCTTGGGAGGAGGAGCCACTGGCCAAGGCCCCAGGACAGGCTCAGACCTCAGGAGTGCATCCTTCCTGTAGGTATGGTGGCCAGGCCGCAAGCTCAGAGAGATAACTAGAGTGCCGCGTTACGCTTTAGAAAACGAAGGGAATGCTCCCCCAAGTGGCCACTTCAGAGACTGCACCCCGGAAGTTCAGGGGGGAATGCGTAAAACCCCTTGCTGCAGCCCATGTGACCCTTCCCCTTGTTGGGGAGAATGGTGGCGCGGTATAAATAACGTGTCTCTCTCGGCATTACTTCGCGAACGAAGATTCTTAGGAAGGACTCATCCCACGCTTGATGACTAAAAAGTCCAATCTGAGATAGGCAAGCCCGGTTGCAGAAAGCACAGCGGAAAGTCTCCTTGGGTGATGTTGTTTCCAAGTTGCGGTTCTTTCTGAATTGTCGTTTCTCTTCGAGACTCGTTCGGCGTGCCTTCTCGAAAGAGGCCACAGCATTGTGGGTAGTGCGTCTCCATGCCTCCCGATGTGAGGCCAGGGTGGACCGTTGTTGGTGATCAATCTGGCCGAGCCTGAGATGTTGTTTCAGGGAGTCCTTGTATCTCTTTGTGGGGGCGCCTCTCTTGTACTGACCCGTGGCGAGTTCACCGTAGAGTAGTATCTTTGGGAGGCGGTGGTCCTCCATCCTAGAGACGTGCCCTGCCCAGCGCAGCAGTGTTCTCAATAGCATGGCCTCAATGCTGGTGACCCCTGCTTGCTCAAGGACAGCAACGTTCGTCACATAGTCGGTCCAGTGTATATTTAGGACTTCCCTTTTCAATCTTGGTGTCTGAAGAGATGATGCTTCCCAGGGAGGTGAACTGCTGAACGGACTTAAGCACAGATGTGCCTATGCTGTTGGGGGATGGTGGTGTTCTTCCTGTGGTGCGGGCTGGTAGAGGACTTCCCTTTTCAATCTTGGCGTCTGAAGAGATGATGCTTCCCAGGGAGGTGAACTGCTGAACGGACTTAAGCCCAGATGTGCCTATGCTGTTGGGGGATGATGGTGTTCTTCCTGTGGTGCGGGCTGGTAGAGGACTTCCCTTTTCAATCTTGGCGTCTGAAGAGATGACGCTTCCAGGGAGGTGAACTGCTGAACGGACTTAAGCACAGATGTGCCTATGCTGTTGGGGGATGATGGTGTTCTTCCTGTGGTGCGGGCTGGTAGAGGACTTCCCTTTTCAATCTTGGCGTCTGAAGAGATGATGCTTCCCAGGGAGGTGAACTGCTGGACGGACTTAAGCCCAGATGTGCCTATGCTGTTGGGGGATGGTGGTGTTCTTCCTGTGGTGCGGGCTGGTAGAGGACTTCCCTTTTCAATCTTGGCGTCTGAAGAGATGATGCTTCCCAGGGAGGTGAACTGCTGAACGGACTTAAGCACAGATGTGCCTATGCTGACGTGGGGAAGATGGTGTTCTTCCTGTGGTGTGGGCTGGTAGAGGACTTCCCTTTTCAATCTTGGCGTCTGAAGAGATGATGCTTCCCAGGGAGGTGAACTGCTGAACGGACTTAAGCACAGATGTGCCTATGCTGACGTGGGGGTGATGGTGTTCTTCCTGTGGTGCGGGCTGGTAGAGGACTTCCCTTTTCAATCTTGGCGTCTGAAGAGATGATGCTTCCCAGGGAGGTGAACTGCCGAACGGACTTAAGCACAGATGTGCCTATGCTGACGTGGGGGTGAAGGTGTTCTTCCTGTGGTGCGGGCTGGTAGAGGACTTACGTTTTCTTCAGGCTGACTTTCAGCCCAAACAGCTCATGTAACAGGATAATCATTTTGGGGAATTTGGAGGGACATCCTAGGCGTCCCAGGATCTGCCGCGGACCTTTTCTGTTGTTACATACTCCCCTACTAATTCAGCTATTATGCTATGAGATTTCACATTGCGTGTATGAGAATAACATGGATATTTTTGGAAGCTAAACACCCTGGTAGTGTCTTGTTGTTCTTAGTTAATCAGTGTTTATCCCAGTGTTTTTTTTGTGGTTAAATACTCTTGCGGAACCGGTCACCTTTGGAGTGGCCTGTGGCCACCTGTGTCTAAAGGACGGTGGCCGGTGCCAGAGCTCTCTTTCCTTCCGGGGGGGGGGGGGATAGCAGGGGGAGATGGGTGTCGGTGGTCAATGGGTGTCGGTCAATGGGTGTCGGTGGAGAAAGGCACCGTCGTTTGAGGTACCCGGGGTGGGGGACGGGGACGGGGACCTGTTTCCTTGTGGGTTTGGCAGGCGCCTCTCCCGCTCGGCTTCTGCATAAATCTGCAATTTCGAGGGAAGGAATCTGCAGAGTTGTATTCTGGAGCTTTGCCTCCGTCTCCCACGGCAACCTGCCTGCCATATTTTATCTCCGATGCACATTTCATACGTGTCTTGCAGGCATTTTAGTCAGAGAGAGAAGAAGGGGGGGGGGGAGAGGGAGAGAGACCTGATTTGCACTGAAGGAAAACAAAACAGAGGAGGGCGGCATCTTCTGGGGAGCTGAATGGTGACCTGTGCCTGAGTCCAGAGTCGGATCAGGGGTTAGCATATGTGTGTGAAGGGAAGGGGGTGTCCCTCCAGGGGACCCCCCCCAAAAGGGATGCCAGCCTCATCTATATATATAAAGGAAGAGTCATCATGGAACGACAGTCCCAAACAGAGAAACCTTACAACGCAGAGACATCAAACTTGCCAACAGAAATAGGCCTCAGACAAGGTACGTTTGTAGCAAAGAAACTTCCCCCCCCCAAAACAACGAGTTAAAAAAACTACATTTCCCAGCATCCTCCGGGGCTGCCAACGACTCTCCCAGCCTCTACATTCTGACAACATGATTGGCTGCCAATAAGGGCGGATTTGCATAACTCCTGTACTGGCCAGCCAACATGAACATTCCGACCCCTAATAAACTGTCAGAGGAGGATAAGGCAAAGGGCTGAGGCACAAACACAAACACCCCATTCACTTCCCACAGAAAATTTACACCCCTACAAATCACAGACCACGCCCAAAATTGACAGTAAGGCTTCATTAACTTAATTTCCCTGACTAGGCCTCACTTAATGGAATGCTGTTTACGCTCTGAATTGACAGTAAGGCTTCATTAACTTGATTCTAAGCCCTCAGCTCATGGGACATTGCGTATGGCCTGAATTGACAGTAAGGCTTCATTAACTTGATTCTCCCGACTAGCCCTCAGCTCATGGGACATTGCGTATGGCCTGAATTGACAGTAAGGCTTCATTAACTTGCTGTTCCTGACTAGGCCTCAGCTCATGGGACATTGTGTATGGCCTGAATTTACAGTAACCTACCTTGGCACACAGAGCCCCTATGACCCAGGCTACATTCTACTACAGTTTGGAGGAGGGTGGACCATGGATTATGGGACTTGAAGTACCTCCATGGATAATGGGATTTGTAATACTTCAAAACCCATCATTCCCCACAGACCACTGTGGCCCAGAACCAAGACCGATAAAGACCAAACTTGGCAAACATTGCCCCCCATGACCCACACTCCATCCGACTGCAGATTAGAGGAGGACACACCATGGATAATGGGATTTCAAGTACCTCCACTCACTTCCAAAGTACCCCACCCACACAAGCATCAACCTCTACATCAACACAGCAGACGGAAAGACAACAAACATTGTATATCCACAAGCTATGCAGAACGCCAGCAACACCACACAACAACTCCCCAGGACTTCAACATCCCACCCACCAGAACAACCCACAACAACACAGCCATGGCCCCAACAACACCATAACTAACAACAACTCCAACCCTTACATACTCAGACTTCCTCGCATCTCCAAAATAGGGCACAGCAACGCGTGCCGGGTACAGCTAGTTCAGCATAAATGTGGGACATCAATTTTTGTTGTTATTGTGCAATGCCGATGCCCATGGATAGGGTGCTCCTACCTGGATATGTGTTTGTGCATTGCACGCATTTTACTGTGACTTTGAGAGGGACTCCCAAAAACCATCCAGTCAGGCAGGAAGGCACCATCTAAGCCAGACCTGGGAATCCTATGGCCCACGGGACAGATGCGGCCCGCCGCCGATTCTGCCCGGCCCGGGGCCAAGAGGCCCGGGGCCAAGAGGGGCTGCCGCTACTGCCATCCCATCGCAGGCTGTGGGGCCTGAGTTGGCAAACAGCCCGCCGCTCCGGAGAACGATCGGAGGAGCGGCGGCTTTGGAGTGCCTGCCATCACGGAAGGTGATCCTGGCCTGCAGCGGCAGCAGTCGGTGGCCTGCGATGGCTGATCGCCCTGGCAACCTGGAAGACTTGATCGTCTTCCGGGTCGCCAGGGCGATCAGCCGCCTCAGGTCGCCGACTGCTCCCGCTGCAAGCCCGGATCGCCTCCCGGGATGGCAGGTACTCCAAAGCCGGGATGGCAGGCACAACATGGCAGGGCAATCAGCTGGGGAACGGCTGGGGGCGAGAGCGGGCGGAGGCCTGCAGCCTCCGATCGGCCTGCAGGCGATCGGCCTGCAGCTCCGATCGGCCTGCAGCCTCCGATCGGCCTGCAGCCTCATCGGCCTGCAGCCTCCGATCGGCCTGCAGCCTCCGATCGGCCTGCAGCGATCGGCCTGCAGCCTCCGATCGGCCTGCAGCCTCCGATCGGCCTGCAGCCTCCGATCGGCCTGCAGCCTCGATCGGCCTCGGCCTGCAGCCTCCGATCGGCCTGCAGCCTCGATCGGCCTGCAGCCTCCGATCGGCCTGCAGCCTCCGATCGGCCTGCAGCCTCCGATCGGCCTGCAGCCTCCGATCGGCCTGCAGCCTCCGATCGGCCTGCAGCCTCCGATCGGCCTGCAGCCTCCGATCGGCCTGCAGCCTCCGATCGGCCTGCAGCCTCCAGACCTGCAGCCCGATCGGCCTGCAGCCTCCGATCGGCCTGCAGCCTCGATCGGCCTGCAGCCTCGATCGGCCTGCAGCCTCCGATCGGCCTGCAGCCTCCGATCGATCGGCCTGCAGCCTCCGATCGGCCTGCAGCCTCCGATCGGCCTGCAGCCTCCGATCGGCCTGCAGCCTCCGATCGGCCTGCAGCCTCCGATCGGCCTGCAGCCTCCGATCGGCCTGCAGCCTCCGATCGGCCTGCAGCCTCCGATCGGCCTGCAGCCTCCGATCGGCCTACTGCCCTGCTTTGCGCTGCTGCGGCAGCGGCTGGGTCCGCTTTGCCACCCTCTGGGCTGGGGCCATTGGGCCATTCCATCTTGGAATCCTTCCTCTCTTGAGGATGTCAGCCTCAAGAAAATACACCTCAAGAGGGACAAATGCCAAGAGGCAGAATGGGGGGCGAGGATGGGGGACGATGTGGGGAAAGGTCTTGGAGTCTGGTTCCCCTTCCTCGTGGGGAGGAAGGAAGGGGAACCGGAGCCAGGAATGTCATGCAACAGCTTAAAAAGGCCATGGGTTACGGTCATCCACGCTCTGGTCACATCCCGAATAGATTACTGCAACGCACTCTACGTGGGGCTGCCTTTGAAGACAGTTCGGAAACTGCAATTAGTCCAGCGGGCGGCAGGCCACGTTCCCTGGAATCACACTGTGCCCCATTCTGGGCACCGCCATTGAAGGGAGCTGTTGACTCTCGGCTGAAATACCATGTCCAGAGAAAGAGGGTGACCACTAAAAGGATCCAGGGGGGTCTGGAAAACAAGTCCCATGTTGAGTTTGAAGGCGAGAAGGCAGAGAGCCGGCCTGGTGAGGGCCAGGGGTCAAGATGGGAGGGGACCATGTCATAGGGAGGAGGAGAGAGAGAGCTTCCTTCCTGCTGCGGCCAGTGAGGATGCCCCTTGGGGGTCTCTTGGCCTTAACGGCGACCTTATTTATTTATTTACAGTATTTATATTCCGCCCTTCCCACCCCGTGGGGGACTCAGGCCGGATTACAATGTACATATACAGGCAAACATTCAATGCCATCTCTCGGCATTACTTCGCGAACGAAGATTCTTGGGAAGGACTCATCCCACGCCTTCTACAAGCGCGTTGATGACTAAAAAGGCCAATCTGAGATAGGCAAGTTCGGTTGCAGAAAACACAGCAGAAAGTCTCCTTGGGTGATGTTGTTTCCAAGTTGCGGTTCTTCCTGCATTGTCGTTTCTCTTCGAGACCTGTTTGCCTCAGGTGCTTGTTGCTCCGGACTCTTTTGTGAAGCCTTCCGAACGCACTCTATGCCTTTGCTAATCTGTGATCTCTCTCTTTGTCAATCTTGGCGTCTGAAGAGATGACGCTTCCCAGGGAGGTGAATTGCTGAACGGACTTAAGCACAGATTCGCCTATGCTGTTGGGGAATGATGGTGTTCTTCCTGTGGTGCGGGCTGGTAGAGGACTTCCCTTTTCAATCTTGGCGTCTGAAGAGATGACGCTTCCCAGGGAGGTGAACTGCTGAACGGACTTAAGCCCAGATGTGCCTATGCTGACGTGGGGGTGATGGTGTTCTTCCTGTGGTGCGGGCTGGTAGAGGACTTCCCTTTTCAATCTTGGCGTCTGAAGAGATGACGCTTCCCAGGGAGGTGAACTGCTGAACGGACTTAAGCCCAGATGTGCCTATGCTGACGTGGGGGTGATGGTGTTCTTCCTGTGGTGCGGGCTGGTAGAGGACTTCCCTTTTCAATCTTGGCGTCTGAAGAGATGACGCTTCCCAGGGAGGTGAACTGCTGAACGGACTTAAGCCCAGATGTGCCTATGCTGTTGGGGGGATGGTGGTGTTCTTCCTGTGGTGCGGGCTGGTAGAGGACTTCCCTTTTCAATCTTGGCGTCTGAAGAGATGACGCTTCCCAGGGAGGTGAACTGCTGAACGGACTTAAGCCCAGATGTGCCTATGCTGTTGGGGGATGGTGGTGTTGTTCCTGTGGTGCGGGCTGGTAGAGGACTTCCCTTTTCAATCTTGGCGTCTGAAGAGATGATGCTTCCCAGGGAGGTGAACTGCTGAACGGACTTAAGCCCAGATGTGCCTCTGCTGTTGGGGGATGATGGTGTTCTTCCTGTGGTGCGGGCTGGTAGAGGACTTCCCTTTTCAATCTTGGCGTCTGAAGAGATGATGCTTCCCAGGGAGGTGAACTGCTGAACGGACTTAAGCACAGATGTGCCTCTGCTGTTGGGGATGATGGTGTTCTTCCTGTGGTGCGGGCTGGTAGAGGACTTCCCTTTTCAATCTTGGCGTCTGAAGAGATGATGCTTCCCAGGGAGGTGAACTGCTGAACGGACTTAAGCACAGATGTGCCTATGCTGTTGGGGGATGATGGTGTTCTTCCTGTGGTGCGGGCTGGTAGAGGACTTCCCTTTTCAATCTTGGCGTCTGAAGAGATGATGCTTCCCAGGGAGGTGAACTGCTGAATGGACTTAAGCACAGATGTGCCTATGCTGTTGGGGGATGATGGTGTTCTTCCTGTGGTGCGGGCTGGTAGAGGACTTCCCTTTTCAATCTTGCCGTCTGAAGAGACGTTCCAGGATCTGCTACAGACCTTTTCTGCTCTCAGTGTCGAAGGCTTTGGTGAGATCAATGTGCCAAATGTGACATAGAGTCCTTTGTTCCGCTCTCTCCCTTTCTCTTGCAGTTGTCTAAGGCAGTGTTTCCCAACCTTTTTTGAGGTGCGGCACATTTTTTACATGTACAAAATCCTGGGGCACACCACCAACCAAAATGACACAAAATGACACTCTAACACAGTAATACATATAGTTAATATGTTTTTAAAATGTATTTATACACTCGGTGTGAAACCTGGACCTGTTTCGATGAACTCAACATAGATATCCTGGCAGGAATGGCAGAAAGACACAAACTTCCCATAACCAAGAGAAAATGATATAAGAGTTTGGTGGGCATTGACCTTGAGTTTTTGAGTTGTAGTTCACCTATATCCAAAGAGCACTGTGGACTCAAACAATGTTGGATCAGGACCAAACTTGGCATGAATACTCAATATGCCCGCCGAAATATGAATGCAGATGACATTCAGGGGAAATAGACCTTGACATTTGGGAGTTGTAGTTGCTGGGATTTATAGTTCCCCTACAATCAAAGAGCCTTCTGAACCCCACCAATGATAGAACTGGGCCAAACTTACCACACAGAACCCCCAGGAGGCAAGAGGAGGTCTCTACTTGGGGAAAGGGAGGCGGGCCTTCCCAATGCATGGAGAGGGAGAGACCAAGTAGAGAACGGGTGGGGAGGGGGGTGGTTGTAATTTTGTGCCTTTATTGAGGTACGTTTCTTAGGGTTTTTATACTTCAACACACTAGACTCTCTCTCCCCCCTTCCTAGAGGTTCCAATTTCCCACGGCACACCTGATGATCGCTCACGGCACACTAGTGTGCCCCGGCACACTGGTTGAGAAACACTGGTCTAAGGGCAAAAACCATATCTGTGGTGCTCCTATTAGCTCTGAAGTCGCATTGTTCAGGAGTCTCCTTGCAAGGATTTTTCCCGCAATGGAGAGCGCTAGACAACGGGGGGGGTTGTAATTTTGTGCCTTTATAGAGGTACGTTTCTTAGGGTTTTTATACTACAACACACTAGACTCTCTCCCCCCCCTTCCTAGAGGTTCCAATTTCCCACGGCACACCTGATGATTGCTCACGGCACACTAGTGTGCCCCGGCACACTGGTTGAGAAACACTGGTCTAAGGGCAAAAACCATATCTGTGGTGCTCCTATTAGCTCTGAAGTCGCATTGTTCAGGAGTCTCCTTGCAAGGATTTTTCCCACAATGGAGAGCGGTAGACAACGGGAGGGGGGTGGTTGTAATTTTGTGCCTTTATAGAGGTACGTTTCTTAGGGTTTTTATACTACAACACACTAGACTCTCTCCCCCCCTTCCTAGAGGTTTCAATTTCCCACGGCACACCTGATGATCGCTCACGGCACACCTGATGATCGCTTACGGCACACTGGTTGAGAAACACTGGTCTAAGGGCAAAAACCATCTGTGGTGCTCCTATTAGCTCTGAAGTCGCATTGTTCAGGAGTCTCCTTGCAAGGATTTTTCCCACAATGGAGAGCGGTAGACAACGGGAGGGGGGTGGTTGTAATTTTGTTCCTTTATAGAGGTACGTTTCTTAGGGTTTTTATACTACAACACACTAGACTCTCTCCCCCCCTTCCTAGAGGTTTCAATTTCCCACGGCACACCTGATGATCGCTCACGGCACACCTGATGATCGCTTACGGCACACTGGTTGAGAAACACTGGTCTAAGGGCAAAAACCATCTGTGGTGCTCCTATTAGCTCTGAAGTCGCATTGTTCAGGAGTCTCCTTGCAAGGATTTTTCCCACAATGGAGAGCGGTAGACAACGGGAGGGGGGTGGTTGTAATTTTGTGCCTTTATAGAGGTACGTTTCTTAGGGTTTTTATACTACAACACACTAGACTCTCTCCCCCCCTTCCTAGAGGTTTCAATTTCCCACGTCACACCTGATGATCGCTCACGGCACACCTGATGAGCGCTTACGGCACACTGGTTGAGACACACTGGTCTACGGGCAAAAACCATCTGTGGTGCTCCTATTAGCTCTGAAGTCGCATTGTTCAGGCGTCTCCTTGCAAGGATTTTTCCCGCAATGGAGAGCGGTAGTTGGAGCAATCGGATTTTGTTCCTTTTTTCTTACACAGGGTGATGATAACTGCATCTCGGAGATCTGATGGCAGTTCACCTTTTTCCCAGCAACTCACAAGGAGCTCGGATTACAATGTACATATACAGGCAAACATGCAATGCCATAGACACACAACATACATAGACACAGAGGCTATTTAACATTCCAGCTTCTGGCCACCAGGAGGAGCTGTCGCATTCCTTCATCCTTCACATACTTCCTGGAGATTTTTTATGGCCTCGTAAATCAGTTAAATTAGTTAAATTAGACCTTGTTTGCTGTGGTCTTGCACACTTGATGGGGGTTCACTGGAGGGTCCCCCGGTTGCCTCTCTCCCAAAGACTCAGCAGGCAGCCATTACCCCCTATTATATGACCTCTTTTCCAAGAGAGAGGGAAGGAGGGCACGGCGCTGGCATCTCCTTGCCCAGGAGGAGGCAGGGATTCCTCCGAGGGTTGCGTGATGGAGAGTTTGTGCTGGAGCTGCACGCTTGGCTGGCAGAGGAAGGAAGCGCGTGTGCTGTGCGCACCAGGACAGGTGTAATAATCCATGCCTGTCTGGTGCTGACTGACGGGGTGTCAGCAACGCTCTCTTGGCAGTGCGGGGGGGAGGGAGAACCTTGCTTCCCTCCTTCCTTCCTCTTTCCTTCCTCCCCCTTTTCCTCCTTTCATTCCTTCCCTTTCCCCACCCTCCTTTCTTTTCTCCTTTCTTCCTATCTTCCTTGTTTACCTCTTTTCTGCCCTGCATTTTCCTTTCCTTTCTATGTTGTCTTCTTCCTTTCTTGGGTACCACCTTACTTCCTTCCGTCCGTCCTTCCTTCCTTCCGTCCTTCCTTCCTTCCGTCCTTCCTTCTTTCCGTCCTTCCATCCATCCTTCCGTCCTTCCTTCCGTCCTTCCATCCTTCCGTCCTTCCGTCCTTCAGTCCGTCCTTCCCTTCCTTCCTTCCTTCCGTCCTTCCTTCCTTCCTTCCTTCTATCCTTCCTTCTGTCCTTCCATCCTTCAGTCCGTCCTTCCTTCCTTCTGTCCATCCTTCAGTCCTTCCTTCCTTCCTTCCGTCCTTCCTTCCATCCTTCCTTCCTTCCATCCATCCTTCCGTCCTTCCGTCCTTCCATCCTTCAGTCCGTCCTTCCTTCCTTCCTTCCTTCTGTCCTTCCTTCCTTCCGTCCTTCCTTCCTTCCTTCCGTCCTTCCTTCCTTCCTTCCTTCCTTCCGTCCTTCCTTCCTTCCATCCATCCTTCCGTCCTTCCATCCTTCAGTCCGTCCTTCCTTCCTTCAGTCCGTCCTTCCTTCCTTCCTTCTGTCCTTTCCATCCTTCCATCCTTCAGTCCTTCCGTCTATCCTTCCTTCCTTCTGTCCGTCCTTCCTTCTTTGCTTCAGTCCTTCCTTCCTTCCGTCCTTCCTTCCTTCCATCCATCCATCCGTCCTTCCGTCCTTCCATCCTTCAGTCCGTCCTTCCTTCCTTCTGTCCTTCCTTCCTTCCGTCCTTCCTTCCGTCCTTCCTTCCTTCCATCCATCCTTCCGTCCTTCCGTCCTTCAATCCTTCAGTCCGTCCTTCCTTCCTTCAGTCCATCCTTCCTTCCTTCTGTCCTTTCCATCCTTCCATCCTTCAGTCCTTCCGTCTATCCTTCCTTCCTTCCGTCCGTCCTTCCTTCCTTCCTTCTTTGCTTCAGTCCTTCCTTCCTTCCTTCCTTCCTTCCGTCCTTCCTTCCTTCCTTCCATCCATCCATCCGTCCATCCGTCCTTCCGTCCTTCCGTCCTTCAGTCCGTCCTTCCTTCCTTCCTTCCTTCCTTCCTTCCGTCCTTCCTTCCTTCCTTCCTTCCTTCCTTCCTTCCTTCCTTCCTTCCTTCCTTCCTTCCTTCCGTCCTTCCATCCTTCAGTCCGTCCTTCCTTCCTTCTGTCCTTCCTTCCTTCCGTCCTTCCTTCCGTCCTTCCTTCCTTCCATCCATCCTTCCGTCCTTCCGTCCTTCAATCCTTCAGTCCGTCCTTCCTTCCTTCAGTCCATCCTTCCTTCCTTCTGTCCTTTCCATCCTTCCATCCTTCAGTCCTTCCGTCTATCCTTCCTTCCTTCCGTCCGTCCGTCCTTCCTTCCTTCTTTGCTTCAGTCCTTCCTTCCTTCCTTCCTTCCTTCCCTTCCTTCCTTCCTTCCTTCCATCCATCCATCCATCCATCCGTCCTTCCGTCCTTCCGTCCTTCCGTCCTTCAGTCCGTCCTTCCTTCCGTCCTTCCTTCCTTCCTTCCTTCCTTCCTTCCTTCCTTCCTTCCTTCTTCCTTCCTTCCTTCCTTCCTTCCTTCCATCCTTCCTTCCTTCCGTCCTTCCATCCTTCAGTCCGTCCTTCCTTCCTTCAGTCCATCCTTCCATCCTTCAGTCCTTCCGTCCATCCTTCCTTCCTTCCATCCGTCCGTCCGTCCATCCTTCCTTCTTTGCTTCAGTCCTTCCTTCCTTCCTTCCTTCCTTCCTTCCTTCCTTCCTTCTTTCCGTCCTTCCGTCCTGCCTTCCTTCCTTCTGTCCTTATGTCCTTCCTTCTTTTACTCCCACAGCAACACAGGGGAGGGGGTGTCAAAGGAGGAGGCTGCAACCGTTTTTAACGGCTGTGTGGCGCACGTGTTCTGTGCGGCACGGGCGTGGCTCCGAATTGGCCGGGGCGTGCGCACACGCTTAGGGATGCATGCCTTGCTCCCGCCTGCTGGGCACAAGCGAGACTGCGGATTGGCTGCTTGTGTTGGCGGCAGCTCGTTGGCGATGTGGCGGTGGCGGAGGGGAGAGATGGGGTTTGCAGGCATGCGCAGTATGCCCGCACATGCACTGTCCGTCGTTGGCGTGGGGGATGCAAGGAGATGTAACCCCCCAGGTTTTTGGCTTTTTTGGTGCAATTTTCTGTGTTTTTTTGAAATTTTCTGTACGTTGGTTATACCTTGTTCCGTTTTGGGTTTTGTGGCCAAATTTTGTGTTCCTGCGTTGTGTGTTTTTTTTTCGTTTTTAAGCCTAGGACGATGACATGTACAAATTTACATATATAGACTAGCTTGGGTACCCGGCGGTGCCCGGGTTATTGGAGGAAGGCGTTGTGTGCCAAGGTTGGTTCCTATTAGATGTTTATGTGGCTTGCAGTGGTCTCAGGGACTTAGTGAAGGTACTGCAAGTCCCATTGGCCGTGGTCCACCCCCCTCCAAACAGCACCGGGATGTAGAGTGGGTCATGGGGGCTCTGTGTGTCACATTTGGTCTTGATCATTCATTGGATGAGGGTTGCAGTGGTCTCGGAAGGTGAGTGAAGGTATTTCAAGTCCCATCATCTGTGGTCCGTCCTCCTTGAAACAGCACCAGGGTGTAGAGTGGGTCAAGGGGGCTCTGTGTGCTAATTTTGGTCTGTTTTGGTCATTGGGTGAGGGTCGCGTTGTGAAGTGGGCAATTGGGCCCCTGTGTGGCAAGTTTGGTCCTGATCCGTCATTGCTGTGGGCCGCAGTGTCTGATTGCCTGAGGCCTTTCCTTTTCCCTCTGCGTCACCTTAGAATGTTGGAATGTAGAGCCCTTTATGCAAATACCATTTCAGTGGCAACCAATCCCCTCTGTCTGGGGCCGTGGAATGTTGGAGTTCTGAGGCTGGCCAATCAGAGTCCTTTATACAAATATTCCCTTAGTGGCAACCTATTGAAACGCCGTCACATATTCCTTGGCACCTCTGCACCTCCCAGAAAATGAATATTCCATTTCCAACGGCTAACTCAGGCATTCAGTTGCATTCTGTTTTGCTGGCCAATCAGAGTCATTGTTTTATGACATATGTTATGATGTTTTTAGGCTGTGTGTGTAATTTTATTGTGTTGGAAACCGCCCTGAGCCTTGGGGAGGGGCGGTCTAGTAAATCCGAATAATAAATAAATAAATAAAAAATTATGCAAATTGTCTCTCAGTGGCAACCAATTCCTTCTGTCTGGTGCCTCGGAGTGTTGGAGTTCTGAGGCTGGCCAATCAGAGTCCTTTATGCAAATAATCCCATTTCCCCCGTTGCGCCTTTGCCGCAGGTTTGGGAGCAAGGAGGAGTACATGGCCTTCATGAACGAGTTCCTGGAGATGGAGTGGGCCAGCATGCAGCAGTTCCTCTATGAGATCTCCAACCTGGACACGCTCACCAACAGCAGCAGCTTCGAGGGCTACATCGACTTGGGCCGGGAGCTCTCCACCCTCCACGCCCTCCTCTGGGAGGTCATGCCCCAGCTTAGCAAGGTGGACCCTCGCTTACTGCCTGGGGGTGGGGTCGGGCAAGGTGTGGGGACCGGGGGCTGCTGAGACGAGAGACTCCCAATGGGGTGGGCCTCCACATACAGACGGAGGCTCCCGTCCTGAGGATCTCCCCCTCCCCCTACCCCATTGTTCTCGACAGGAAGCCCTGATGAAGCTGGGCCCGCTGCCCCGCCTCCTCAATGACATCAGCCTCGCTCTCAGGAACCCCCACATCCAGCGCCAGCCCAGCCACCAGGGCGACCGGCTCCAAGCCAAGCCCCTCATCCTCCGCGGACCCTCCACCGATGTCCAGTCCTCCTACATGATGCGCGACCTCAACAGGTCTGGCGGGACGGAGTGGGGGGTGTCTTGGGGGGCTGGGGGTGGAAGAAAAGCCCACAGTAGGTGGGTGGGGGAGACCATGGGAGGGGTGCTGACCCCCTGGGGGCATGGGGAGGGGCTGCTGAGGGTAGGGGCCCCGGGGTAGTCCTCCTACATGATGCGCGACCTCAACAGGTCCGGTGGGACGGAGTGGGGGGTGTCCTGGGGGGCTGGGGGTGGAAGAAAAGCCAACAGTAGGTGGGTGGGGGAGATGATGGGAGGGTGCTGACCCTCTGGGGGACAGGGGGAGGGGCTGCTGAGGGTAGGGCCCTCGGGGTAGTCCTCCTACATGATGCACAACCTCCACAGGTCCGGAGGGACGGAGTGGGGGGTGTCTTGGGGGGCTGGGGGCAAAAGAAAAGCCCACAGTAGGTGGAAGGGGAAGACCATGGGAGGGGTGCTGACCCTCTGGGGGACAGGGGGAGGGGCTGCTGAGGGTAGGGCCCACGGGGTAGTCCTCCTTTATGATGCACGACCTCAACAGGTCCGGTGGGACAGAGTGGGGGTGTCTTGGGGAGCTGGGGGTGGAAGAAAAGCCCACAGTAGGTGGGTGGGGGTGACCATGGGAGGGGTGCTGACACTCTGGGGGACAGGGGGAGGGGCTGCTGAGGGTAGGGCCCCCAGGGTAGTCCTCCTACCTGATGCGTGACCTCAACAGGTCCGGCGGGACGGAGTGGGGGTTGTCTTGGGGGGCTGGGGGTGGAAGAAAAGCCCACAGTAGGTGGTGGGGGAGACCATGGGAGGAGTGCTGACCCTCTGGGGGACAGGGAGAGGGGCTGCTGAGGGTAGGGCCCCTGGGGTAGTCCTCCATGATGCGCGACCTCAACAGGTCCGGCGGGACTGAGTGAGGGATGTCTTGGGGGGCCGGGGGTGTAAGAAAAGTCCACAGTAGGTGGAAGGGGAAGACCATGGGAGGGGTGCTGACCCTCTGGGGGCAGGGGGAGGGGCTGCTGAGGGTAGGGCCCCCGGGGTAGTCCTCCTTTATGATGCACGACCTCAACATGTTCGGTGGGACAGAGTGGGGGTGTCTTGGGGGGCTGGGGGTGGAAGAAAATCCCGTAGTAGGTGGGTGAGGGTGACCATTGGCGGTGTGCTGACCCTCTGGGGGACAGGGGGAGGGGCTGCTGAGGGTAGGGTCACTGGGGTAGTCCTCCTACATAATGTGCGACCTCAACAGGTCTGGCGGGACAGAGTGGGGGTGTCTTGGGGGGCTGGGGTGGAAGAAAATCCCACAGTACGTGGGTGGGGGTGACCATGGGAGGAGTGCTGACCCTCTGGGGTACAGGGGGATGGGCTGCTGAGGGTAGGGACCCCGGGGTAGTCCTACATGATGTGCGACCTCAACAGGTCCGGCGGGACGGAGTGGGGGGTGTCTTGGGGGGCTGGGGTGGAAGAAAAGCCCACAGGTGGGGGAAACCATGGGAGGGGTGCTGACCCTCTGGGGGACAGGGGGGCTGCTGAGGGTAGGGCCCCCGGGGTGCCCCCATGAGCATCCGGCCTGACCTTGGCTCCCTGTCTCTTTCATTCTCCCCCTCCCCACATGCAGCTCTGTCGACATGCAGTCCTACATGATGCGGGGCATCAACAGGTGAGTTCTGCTTCCAAGTGTGCTCCTGTTGCCCCCGTGAAGCACAGGGGAGATCAGTCCCAGGGTCCTATTTCTCCTCTGCTGACCAGGACACTGTCTCTCCTTCCCTCCCTCCCTCCGTTCCCTCCCTGCAGCTCTGTAGACATGACCCGGTTGCCTTCGCCCACCAAGGAGAAGGGCTCCAAGGGGGACATGTTCTTCGTGGCCCGGCCCCCGCTGGCCCGCTCCTCCCCGGCCTATTGCACCAGCAGCTCGGACATCACGGAGCCGGACCAGAAGGTGCTGAGCGTCAACAAGAGCGTCTCCATGCTGGACCTGCAGGACAGCCGCATGAACAGCATCTCCAACCTCCACAGCGTGGGCGACCTGCTCAACAGCAGCCAGGCCTCCATCACCGCCGGCCTGGGCCTCCGTCCCAGCCGCCTCTCCCAGGGCAGCGGCTCCAGCATCGCCGCCGGCCTGCGCCTCAGCCAGATGGGTGTCACCACCGACGGGCTGGGCGGGGGCACCTCCTCGGCCCAGCAGCTGAGGATACCCCTCTCCTTCCAGAACCCGCTCTTCCACATGGCCTCCGACGGGCCGGCAGCCGGGGGCCACGGCGGGCCCCACCACCCTCACTCGCACTCGCACCCGCACCGGCCGGCCGAGGGCAACCCGGATGCCTCCGCCTCCACCTTCGCCCCCTTCCACGGCTACAGCAAGAGCGAGGACCTCTCTTCCGCCGCCGCCGCCGCTGCCGCCGCCTCCAACAAGCACATCATCCACAGCCACAGCTACAGCGACGAGTTCACCCGGCAGGGCTCCGAGTTCACCAAGCGGCAGCTCTCCCTGCAGGAAAACCTTCAGAACATGCTCTCGCCCCCGCAGATCACCATCGGGCCCCAGCCCCAGCGCGCCCCCTCCGTGGCCACCGCCGGCCCCACGCCCCCGCAGCCCCCCCTCCAGCGGGGCAAGTCCCAGCAGCTGACCGTCTCGGCCGCCCAGAAGCCCCGGCCCTCCAGCGGCAACCTCCTCCAGCCGGAAGTCCCCTACGGAGCCCCTCCTCGTGGGCGCCAGCAGTCGCTGGCCAAGGAGACGCCCTCCGCCCTCAAGCCATCCCTCACCAAGCAGGTGGGTGGCCGCATGGGCGAGGACACGAGGGTCTCGCTGGGGATACCCCATGGGAGGGGGCTTCTGGATGTAGGAGTCTACGCAAGCACCTCCCCAAGGAAGTAGGCTGCGGGAAGGAGGGCCTACTAATGTGGGAAATGATGCCTCCCTTTGGCTAAGAGGCCAGCTGAGAGGCCGGCCAATAATGGCAGAGGAGGACTTTGGGTGGGAGGATCCGTTTCTCCCTCCCTCTCTCCCTCCCTCTCGTTCCACCCTCTCTCCCTCTCCTTCCCTCTCTCTCCCTCCCTCCTTCTCCCACCCTCTCCCTCTCCTTCCCTCTCCCTCTCTCTCCCTCTTACCCTCCCTCCCTCTCTCCCCCTTCTCTCCCTTTCTCCCTCTCCATCCCTCTCCCCCTCTCCCTCTCCCTCTCTCTCCCTCTCTCCATCCCTCTCCCTCTCTCCCCTGCTCTCTCTTCCTCTCTCTCTCCCTCCCTCTCCCTTTCTCCCCCTCTCTCCCTCTCTCCCCCTCTCTCCATCCATCTCCCTTTCTCTCCCGTTCTCTCCCCCGCTCTCTCTTCCTCTCTCTCTCCCTCCCTCTCCCTCCCTCTTTCTCCGTCTCTCTACCCTCCCTCCCCCTCTCTCCCTTTCTCTCTCTCCCTCTCCTTCACTCCCTCTCTCCCCCTCTCCCCTCCCCTCAGGTGCCAGGCCAAAAAGCTGGGGGGGGGGGGTGGCTGGCTTTTGGCCCACTGTTTTGCTCCCGGCAGACTCAGGTCATAGAGTAGGATCCTAGAGTCCTCGAGTTGGAAGCCATCACCCAGCCCAACCCCATTCTGCCAAGAAGCAGGGGACTCGCACCCCTGACAGATGGCCATCCAGCCTCTGCTTAAAAGTCTCCAAAGAAGGAGCTTCCACCACACTCCCGGGCCACCTGACCCAAGGACTTGCATTTTGGAAGGAATTTTTGGAGCATTCCGAAAAACCTAACGAGGCCTAATAAACATGATTGCATGAATCCAAGGCAGGCAACCTATACCACCCATGAAACTAGGACAGGAACAAACTTACAAACTTGAATCCATGGATCCAGGAACCAAGAGCTGTTCAACTGAATACAATGTTGCTCTCACAAAGTGCAGAAAACCACTTCAAAGGCCTCAAACCCTCCCATGACATCATTCCTCACGCACCTGCTCTCCCTCTCCTTATCTCTAAGCCGCTGGGAAAAGCGAGCTTGTCTCTGTTGCACGCTCTGCCTCGCACCTCGATCTGAACAAACATCCATCTCCCACATTTATCTCAGCCTGCACTTCTGGCAGATTCTTATGAGAACTGATATGGCTTCCTCCAGTCTCATGAGCCTGCCAGGAGATTATTTCAAAACCACTCTCTCCAGACCACTGCTATCCTCTGGGCCCTCTGAATCTACCCCAGCATACCCCAGCATCCCATTCCTCCTCAGGTGCCAAGCCAAAGAGCTCCTTGACCCTCAGGTGCCAAGCCAAAGAGCTCCTTGATCCTCAGGTGCCAAGCCAAAGAGCTCATTGACCCTCAGGTGCCAGGCCAAAGAGCTCCTTGACCCTCAGGTGCCAAGCCAAAGAGCTCCTTGACCCTCAGGTGCCAGGCCAAAAGCTCCTTGAGCTCATTGCCAAATAGCTCCTTGACCGTCAGGTGCCAGAGCAAAGAGCTCCTTGACCCTCAGGTGCCAGGCCAAAGAG
Source organism: Anolis apletophallus (assembly GCA_030556195.1). NCBI lineage: Eukaryota > Metazoa > Chordata > Lepidosauria > Squamata > Anolidae > Anolis > Anolis apletophallus. The sequence goes on from JARBWK010000055.1 coordinate 96,927, forward strand.
CTCCTTGACCCTCAGGTGCCAGGCCAAAGAGCTCCTTGACCCTCAGGTGCCAAGCCAAAGAGCTCCTTGACCCTCAGGTGCCAGGCCAAAGAGCTCCTTGACCCTCAGGTGCCCAGGCCAAAGACCCTCAGGTGCCTCCTTGACCCTCAGGTGCCAGGCCAAAGAGCTCCTTGACCCTCAGGTGCCAGGCCAAAGAGCCTTGACCCTCAGGTGCCAAGCCAAAGAGCTCCTTGACCCTCAGGTGCCAGGCCAAAGAGCTCCTTGACCCTCACATGCCAAGCCAAATAGCTCCTTGACCGTCAGGTGCCAGAGCAAAGAGCTCCTTGACCCTCAGGTGCCAGGCCAAAGAGCTCCTTGACCATCAGGTGCCAAGCCAAAGAGCTCCTTGACCCTCAGGTGCCAAGCCAAAGAGCTCCTTGACCCTCAGGTGCCAGGCCAAAGAGCTCCTTGACCCTCAGGTGCCAGGCCAAAGAGCTCCTTGACCCTCAGGTGCCAGGTGAAAGAGCTCCTTGACCCTCAGGTGCCAGGCCAAAGAGCTCCTTGACCCTCAGGTGCCAAGCCAAAGAGCTCCTTGACCCTCAGGTGCCAGGCCAAAGAGCTCCTTGACCCTCAGGTGCCAAGCCAAAGAGCTCCTTGACCCTCAGGTGCCAGGCCAAAGAGCTCCTTGACCCTCAGGTGCCAAGCCAAAGAGCTCCTTGACCCTCAGGTGCCAGGCCAAAGAGCTCCTTGACCCTCAGGTGCCAAGCCAAAGGCGACAACATCCATATCCCACGGTGCCTGTCTGTGTGGGATGCTAGTGGCTGGAGGGGTGACATCACTGGGCTTTGTGGTGTGGGGCTTCTGACTGGCCAGTGAGACTGATGGCTTGGCCGCCCCCTCTTTATCCTTCCATTCCCTTCCCTTCCTTTCCCTATTCTCCCCGGCAGCAATCACACACGCCTTCAACGCTGAACCCGGCCATGCCGGCCTCGGAGCGGACGGTCGCCTGGGTCTCCAACATGCCTCACCTCTCAGCCGACATCGAGAGCTCCCACATCGAGCGAGAGGAGTACAAGCTCAAGGAGTACTCCAAGTCCATGGACGAGAGTCGGCTGGACCGGGTAAAGGTGGGGGGAGCCCTCTTGCTGGGGAGGGGATCCAAAATGTGACATTGGAGAGGGATTAGGAGAGAGGCGGCCTCCTCTGGCGTCCTGGGCACAAGAGCCATGCCCCAATCGCTAGTAGGGGCAGCATCCTTTTGCTCTCCATATTTATTTATTTATTTATTTATTTATTTATTTATTTATTTATTTATTTATTGTTCACTCTTGTATTCCGCTCCTCCCAGCAGGCTCGGGGCGGATAACAATAAAAATACGCGGGTGGCATGTCACTAACAAGTCGACATGTGACCCTACAATTAATACACATAAAAACATAAAACCACATTAAAACAGATTATATCGTCATATACGGGAAGAGAAGACACATGGTTGAAAGCTAGGCCGAAGAGGGCCGTCTTGCAGGCCCTCCGGAACGGGGCCAGATCCGAGATAGCTCGGGTACTGTCCGGGAGGGCGTTCCAGAGCACCGGTGCCGCCACGGAAAAAGTCCTTTGTCTAGTCGTCGATAAGTGGCAGGAGCGGACTGATGGAACTGACAACAGATTTTGTTCGTCTGAACGCAGTGATCTCGGGGGAGAGTACGGGGTAAGGCGGTCCCTCAGGTACGCAGGCCCTAGGCCACGCAAGGCCTTGAAGGTCAAAACCAGCACCTTGAAGGCAATCCGGTACTCGATGGGAAGCCAGTGCAGTTGCCGGAGGGTAGGTGTAATGTGCTCCCTTGCCGGCACTCCTGCCAGCAAGCGAGCGGCGGCATTCTGCACTAGCTTGAGTTTCCAAATTGTTGACAGGGGAAGGCCAACGTAGAGGGCATTACAGTAGTCTAGTCTCGAGATGACCGTCGCTTGGATCACCGTGGCCAGGTCGTCCCTGGACAGGTAGGGTGCCAGTCGCCTAGCCTGCCGGAGGTGATAGAATGACGTCCTGCTGACCACGGAGACCTGGGCCTCCATGGTCAGCGAGGAGTCCAACACAACCGGGGGACCCCACAGTTAAGTGGGAGTCTCCCGGAGACCTCCCCACCCCCCTCCACACGTTGTCCCCGGTCCCGGAGGAAGGAGGCCACCCATTGAGGCCATCCATGTGCAGTCGCCAAAAGCAGACTGAAGAGGGATCGGACATATGGGCACTGAAGTGGGTGGACAGTCCACCAACAGGAGGGGCTCATCTCTCCCCAGACCCATATCTGCAGCCAGGCCCGGATTACCCATAAGGCCACCCTAGGCCATGGCCTAGGGCGGCAGCCTTGGGGGGGCAGCAGATCCGGACCCCCAAAATAATAATAATTTTTTAAAAAGTTTAAAAAAGTTTGATGTTCTGGCGCTCCTGTGTCTGCGCGCGGAGCGCCATAGGCCCGAGGGCCTTTGACGCAGCTTCCCGCCACCCCCTCCTCACGTCGCGTCGGCCCCACCCCTCCTTTCTTCACTGAAGGAAAGAGGGGCGAGGCCGACGCCACGCCAGGGAGGAGGGGGCCGAGAGAAGCCTCGCCGCCCCTCCTCCCTGGCGTCGTCACGCCACGCCAGGGAGGAGGGGGCCGAGAGAAGCCTCGCCCCTCCTCCCTGGCGTCGTCACGCCACGCCAGGGAGGAGGGGGGAGGGGCCCCTCCTCCCTGGCGTCGTCACGCCACGCCAGGGAGGAGAAAGCCTCGCCGCCCCTCCTCCCTGGCGTTGTCGGCATCGGCCCCTCCTTCAGTGAGGAGGAAGGAGGCTCCCCCCCCCCCCGCAAGCGGCCCCATCCCTCACAAGCGGCCCCGCCCCCGGGGCAGGGGCGGCGTTTCCAAAGCGTGGCCCAGGGCGCCACAATCAGTTGATCCGGGCCTGTCTGCAGCAGCTTCCCAGTTGTGGCTGGACACTCTCATGCCCGCAGAGGAGGGTCCGAGGGCACACGGGTGGGACAGGGTGAGGCTTCGTGCCGAGGCAGGGTTCTGGATTGACCGGGTTGCCCGCCTCCGCCACCAGGTGAAGGAGTACGAGGAAGAGATCCACTCGCTGAAGGAGCGCTTGCACATGTCGAACCGGAAGCTGGAGGAGTACGAGCGGCGCCTGCTGACGCAGGAGGAGCAGACCGGCAAGATCCTGCACCAGTACCAGCAGCGCCTGGAGCAGAGCGAGAAGCGCCTCCGGCAGCAGCAGGTGGAGAAGGACTCCCAGATCAAGAGCATAATTGGCAGGTGAGCCCAGGCCCAGGGCGGGAGAGGAGCCGGTGGGTGGGCGGACCCCAGGGGAGCAGGGGCCTGGGCGGGGTGGGGTGGGGTCCCCCAAAAGGAGGCCTCCGGCGGAGAGGGCTCCCCGCTCCCCTCCCCTTGGGGCCGCCTTGGGGGGGCCCCCGTTCCCGCAGCTGCTGGCGGCCCCGGCTCCCGCCGCCTGCCCGCTGGGTGGGGGGGCCCGGATTGACTCCAGTGAAGCCTGTCCCTGCAGGTTGATGCTGGTGGAGGAGGAACTGCGCAGGGATCACTCGGCCGCCCACGACGCCTCCGAAACGCGGAAGCGGCTGCTCGACGCTCAGGTGGAAATTACAATGTCATTGTTCTATTCCGTGTGTCCTCATGGCCATACCCCCGCCCCTGCCCACCTGTGTCTGGACCCCCTCGCCCCCACCTCCCGGCCATCTCTGCCCGTGCAGCTCGTGACCCCTCCGTGTGCTTTGCTCTGTCTTGTCTGTCCGTCCGTCCGTCCGCTTGGCAAGCTTCTCCCCGTGCCTGCTTCTGCCCACCCTCCACACATGTAGGGGATGGGAGAGGGGGCGGGGGAGGGACCCCACAGGAACCTCCCCCCCCCCCCAGTGCCCTTTTTCTAGCGTGGATCTCAGCCTGAGGAGCATTGATGTCTTAGAGAGAGAGAGACAAGGTCTGGAGGGGGATGGAAGAGGGTACAGGGGCACCTGAGCAGAGACAGGTCTCCCTTTCCTACCCCCCCCCTAGTGGGGACCCCCACCTTGATCCAAAGTAATCCCTTTTGTATGCTGTCCGTAGGGGGTCCAGCCAGTTGGGGTCTCCTACCAGCCCCCCACCCTTCAGCACGGAGATGGACGGATGTCCCCTCCCCTCTCCCTCACTCTTAGCCTATGTGGAAGGGAGCCCCTCCCCACCCGACCCCTGTCCCCCCGCTGGGCCTTGACCCGTCTGTTTTCTCCGTTTTCGTCCTAGCTGTTCACCAGGTAACTCTGTATGACTCTGCTTTTGTCACATGGAGGGATCGGGGGCACCCTCGCCGTTCGGTAGCAGACCAGGTGGGTCCTGCACATGCCCCTCCCCACCCCACCCCCTCAAGAGGAGGAGACCAGACCCCCCTCCTACCGCCCGCCCCACCCCTCTATTCCATAAACACCTTGATCCCCCCCTCCATTTGCAAGGGGGAGCACCTGCCTGCCTGACCCCCAACACGGAACCCCCACTTCCCCTCCCCTGCCTTTCCCCTACTCGCCTCTCTTTCCGCCAAGCCCGCCTCCAACGTCCTGGGTCTGCATTGTTCAGGAATGGCCCCAGTGGTTAAGGTACGGGCGCCTCGAGGTTGTGCCCGGAGCACCGCCTTCGAAGGCTGGGCTTTGGGGAGCATTATGTTCAGATTCTGCAGATATGAGATCAGGAACTGTCACTGGGTTATGGGAACTGGGGGCGGACCCCAGGCCCGGATTACCCATAAGGCCAGAGTAGGCCATGGCCTAGGGGCGCAAGGCCAGGCGGGCGCAAAAATCACGGGCCAAAAAAACAATTGAAACAAATACAAACCCAACGCCTGTGCACAATGTGTGCGGTGCGCCATCCACGCAGTGCGCCATCCGAACCTTCCACTGCCTCTGGGAGGTTTCCCCGCCTCCATTCTCAGTGCCGCAGCGTGGCCTGAGGAGGAGGAAGGGAGGGCGAGGGCAGCAGAGGAAAGGAGGGGCGGGCGCCTGGCCCGCGCATGCGCTTTTGGCGCATGAAGACGAGCCACGAGGGAGCTTCCACTTCCATAGCCTTCTCCCTTCCCAGCCTCCTCTTGGCGGAAAGCGAGTACTACAAGGGGGCGGGGAGGAGGGAATGCGCCCTCCCTCGTCATCGCCCCGTCCCCTTGTCAAGGAAGGAGGCAGGGGCGGTCTAACCTAATCCGGGGGGGTACGCAAAAAAATTTTTGTCGCCCCCCCTGCTGCCGCGTCACTCGCCACCGCCACGCCGCCTCCGCGCCACCAACGCCGCCGCCGCCACGCTGGGCATGCCAGGTGCGCCTCCGCAGCCGGCTCCATCGGCTGAGACGCACCTCCGCGTGCACGGAGATTTCTGCACATGCGCGAACATCCGCGCACGCGCACTGGCTCCCTAGCGCGCCTGTGACTTTGGAGCCAGCGCGTCTGCATGCAGGTTTTGCGCATGCGCGCTGGCTCCAAAGCGGCAGGCGCGCGGGAGGCAGTGCACGTGCGCAGACGTTCGCACATGCACAGAAACGTCTACAGGCGCTACAGCGCCTTTGGGGTGCTTCTGCGCATGTGTGGGCAGTGGGGCCGGCTGTGGAGGCGCGTCCAGCGCGTCTGGCACACCCGGCGGCGGCGGCGCAGGGCAGTGCAGCGGCAGCGGGGCGCGGCGGGCGCGCGGCGCCCTCCCAGCCGGTGACGGCCTACGCGGCCACGTACTGGCGGAATCGGAAGGACCGCCCCTGGAAGGAGGGCACGAGCGAGGAGGAGGAAGAAGGAAGGGGGGGCTCAAGGAAGGAGGGCGCAAGCGAGGAGGAGGAGGAAGGAAGGCAGGAGGAGGCGGAGGAGGAGGCGGAGGGAAGCTCCGCCCCCGGGGCCACTGCTGGGAATGTGCGGCAGCAGCCCCGGGGGCTTCCCTTCCTTCCTCCTCGCTCGCGTCATTGAGTCACTAAAGGAAGGGAAGCCCCCGGGGCTGCTGCCGGGCAGTGGAAAGAAGGAATGTGGGGGGGGGGGGAGGTTGCGGTCGAGGTTGGTTTGGGGGCGTAATTCCAAAGTGGGGCCTAGGGCACCAAAAGGGGTTAATCCGGGCCCTGGGGACCCCTTACTACATCTGGGGGTCCCTGTCCTTGCTGTGGATTCGGGACATTCTCTCGACTCAATTCTCTCTAGTATCAATAATAATAATAATAATAATTTATTGGTATCCCGCCCTATTTGGGGTTTCGGGGCGGTCAACAGATAGAACAGGGGGTCTCCCCTTCCACTACTTTCCACGAGGGGGATTTCTGTGGGTCAGTCAATGGCTGTAGTGATGCCAAGGATAGGAGTAAGGCCTTATTCCCCATGCTCATCAAAGGCAGACCCTCTCCTGGGGTGCACCAATGGGAGGGGGGGGACTACGGGGCTGCCTTGCTGAATTACCCCCTACCCTTCCATCCTTCCTTCAAGGCTTCTTCCACCGGTGGGATATCTTCCTCCCAGGTCTCCTCCCTCCCTCCCTCTTGTAAAGCAGGGCCCAAGAGCCTGGCAAGGGGCCCCACGGGGGAGGTGAATGGGGCCCACACAGGTAAGACCAGGCTCTTCCTGCCCATCCTTTTCCTGCCTGCTTGCCTGCCATCTCCATCCCCCCCCCCCAACACCTGTCCCCTCTTCTCTTGTGTCTGTCCGCACCACATTCCACCCCAGCACCAGTCCTGTCCATATCCTTGTGGGGGGGGGGGGGCGGGGAGGGGATTCTGTGTTGTGAGGGAGGGGGGCAGGCTAACCTGGCTGAGAGCCCGAGCGCTTTCAGTCGGGAGGGTCAGGGGATCAGCTGCGCAGTGGACGGTCGGTACCCAGAGGTCAGTGGCAGTGGATGGGGGTGGGTAGGGTGGGGCGGGGTCATTTGTGTGTGGGGGGGGGTTGCTGGGGGACCCTAGTGCCCTGTACAAACCGAAGAAAGGGGTGACATCATGGTTTGGGGGCCGAATACAGCGGAAACCTTCTGGCCTGCCTCCTTATCTAAATGCTGCACGTGGAAATGCCTAAAACAGTCACTAGGTGGCGATCAGATTCAACGAACCATAGAGTTGGATTATTTGGTTCTGATCGCCACCTAGTGGCTGTTTAAGGCATTGACGTGAAACCTTTTCCTTTTGCCAAACCTTTCGTGACCCCCCAACATTCAGTTACAGCGACCCTCCTCTCAGGTTGTGACCCACAGTTTAAGAAGCTTTGCGCTAGATCGGGCCTGCGCATCTTGGAAGTCGTAAGGGGTCGAAATTAAATAGACAGAACACCTCTTTGGACTGCGACAACTTCGTGGTGGAGCTATGTTTCTCCTTCACAACGGAGGGAAACGAACTGTGTGTCGTTGGTGGCTTTTCCCTCCATTGGAGAAGATGGCAGAGGAGACCCAGAGGCTACCCCAACCTGAGACCCACAACCTCCCCAAGTTGAGTTTCCTATGGAAACCAGTGCTTGTTTATTTATTTACAACATTTATATTCCTCTCATCTCAACCTGAAGGTGGCTCAGGGCGGATCACAGAACATTCAATGCCGTTTGACCAGGGGTGGGCAACCTACAGCCTGCAGGCCAGATGCGGCCCGGCAGCCGATTCTGTCCGGCTCGGGGAGAAGGGCGTCGAAGGCGGGCCCAAGAGGAAGGGGTGCCGCTGCCGCCATCCCATCGCGGGCTCTGTGGGCCTGTGTCGGCAGTCGGGCCAGAGGAGCGGCGGCTTTGGAGCGCCTGCCATCCCGGGAGGCGATCCGGCCCTGCAGCGGGAGCAGTCGGCGACCTGCGGCGGCTGATCGCCCTGGCGACCCGGAAGACTTGATGGTCTTCCGGGTCGCCAGGGCAATCAGCCACCTCAGATCGCCGACTGCTCCCCCTGCAGGCCCACACTCTTCCCACACTCCCATAACCAAGAGAAAATGCTACAAGAGTTTGGTGGGCATTGACCTTGAGTTTTGGAGTTGTAGTTCACCTACACCCAGAGAGCACTGTGGACTCAAACAATGTTGGATCAGGACCAAACTTGGCATGAATACTCAATATGCCCAAATGTGAACACAGATGGAGTTTGGGGAAAATAGACCTTGACGTTTGGGAGGAAGGGTGAGGAAGGGAGTCCCGCCTGCCTTTCCTTCCTCCAAGGCCCCTCCTGCCAGGCCCCGACCCTTTCCCCCCGCGAAGGAAGGCCCCTTCTCCCCGTTTGGGGCCCTTCCTCCCCGAGGGGTTTCGGGGGGGGGGGCTGGGCCGAGGGGAAGGGCGCCTCAGGGTCTCACCTGGCATGCAGCAGGGCCGAGCCGGGGCGCCTCCGGAAGCAGCTGGCTCCTTCGCTTCCTTCACCGCCGCAGGAGGAAGGTGAATGTGTCTGCCACCCCCGGGGCCTAGTGCGCATGCGCCCAGACAAGCGCACTTCCGCTTCCGATCCCTGCCCTCCCTCGATTGGACACTGGCTGGGGAAATGGCTGAAGGAGGCGGCACCCCGGCCCCTTCTCTTTCTTTGCCGCCGCCCAGGCCCGGATTAACTTTTGTGGCGCCCTAGGCCACACTCTGGAAGCGCCCCTCCCGCCCTGGGGCCGCTTGCGGGGGGGGGGGGCTCCTTCCTCCTCACTGAAGGAAGGAGGGGCGGGGCCGACACGAGTGAGGAGGGGGTGGCGGGAATTCCCTCTGCTTCCTCCTTGCTCGCGTCGGCGTTGGCCCCGCCCCTCCTTCCTTCACTGAAGGAAGGAGGGGCGGAGCCGATGCGAGCGAGGAGGGGGCGGCGGGAAACCGCGTCAGAGGCCCTAGGGCCCATGGCGCTCCGCGCGCAGGTGCAGGAGCGCCCAAAGATCAAACTTTTTTTATTTTTTTTTAATTTTGGGGGGTCCGGACCTGCCGCCCCCCCATGGCTGTCGCCCTAGGCCATGGCCTAGGGTGGCCTTATGGGTAATTCGGGCCTGCCGCCGCCCAGCCCTTCCTCTTCCTCCTCCTCCCCCCTGCAAGCAGCAGCAGCAGGAGTTCGGCAGGAGGGGGAAGAAAGGGGAGGAAGAGAGGTTTTCCCGCGGCACACTAGGCGATCGCTCACGGCACACTAGTGTGCCGCGGAACAGCGGTTGGGAAACACTGTCTTAGGGGGAACATAGATGGGGCAACACAACTGTAGGGGATGGCCACTCACTCTTCAAAGGCACAATGGAAAAGCCGGGTCTTCAGATGAAGCGGTGCCTCATTTCTCTACTCTCAGTTTTCAGCTTAGGTGGACAGTAAGCTGGGCTGAAAGTCAGGTGCTCACCCCAACCCGGGCTTCGAACTGCCACCTTTGGTTTGGTGTGATCTTATTGCTGCTGGTGATTAACCAGCTGTGCTAAAGCCTGGGTGTGCTCCCAGCATCCTGACTCTCAGAGAACTATACTTGGCAAACATTCAACGCCATTAGACAGACAGGACAGACAACAGATAAAGGTATTTTTGCCCCCAACTTCGGCATCCTGGAGGTTGTGTTTGACTCTGGCCACAAGGGGCTGCTGTCAGTGTGCCCCTTTGTCACAGCTTAGTTCGGCGATTTTGGTGCATAGAGAAAGAAAATGTACAGAAGTAAAACGTGTGGAGGAGGGAGTGGTGGGTTCATTCTACATTGACACTCAAGGTGTGGGGCGAATGGGGAGGGGGGCGGGGATACTTCACCTGTCTCATGTAAACATGGCATTTCCTCCATGTTTACACGAGAGGTATCTTGCCCCCCATCGAAACAGAGTCCTGGGCTGGGAAGTGGGGGTCACTGGGGTTTCTGGAAGGTTCCCCTCACTTGCCCCACAGCAATGGAGGGAGGGGGGTCCCTGTGATTAGGACAGACCCCCCATTTTGGACCCAATCTGTGGAGGCTCCTTGGAGCCGAAACCAGGGAGGTTGGATGGGTGGGGGTCCAATGTGGTTGGGAGGAGGACGGGGTGGGGACTGTCTCCAGGTCCCCCGGGAGGCGAGAGGGAGGGCCCCGCCCCCCTTGTGCGGGGCATGGGGTGCCGGGTGAGGAGGTGTGGCCCCCCATCGCCGCCAACGTTAATAAATAAGCTCCCCTCCCCCTGGCCCCGTCTGTGTTGCAGGAGAGGCAGCTTCCCGCCGTGGGTGCAGCAAACCTGCGTCTGAGCGCCGCTATGGCACCCCCACCGCCCTGGAACGGGATCCTCCCCGGGCCACCGCCTCCGCCCCCGCGACTCCAGATCACGGAAAATGGAGAGTTTCGCAACACCGCGTCTGAGCAGCACTAGCAACCGCCCCCCCGCCCCGACGACGACGACGGCCCACCCGGACCGCCCGCCTGGCCCCCCCGCCCCAGTCGGGACGGCAGCGGTGGGGCGGGGGCAGTGGCGGCGGCGGTGGGGGGCGGGGCGGGTGAGTGGGGCGGGGGCGGTCCACGGTCCAGATAGACCGCCGCCACCTCCACCATCAGGCACAGGGTCCCCCCCCCACGCGCACGACGCCGGGGGGCCCGGATGCAACTTCAGGGTGTTTTATAGCAGGACACAGACGACAATCTTACCCCCAACCCCCTCGCCTCCATCGCCCGCCGCCCGTCCGTCCGGAGGGAGATCTCTTCCTACCCCAGAGGCGGGAGGGGAGGGGTCCCCTCCTGCCCCTCCCCCTCCCTCCCCAGGTATTTCTCAGGAGTGGCCCCTTCCCCCTCCCCTCCCATGGCAGTGGAGGGGGGCAGGAACGAGGTGCCCCCCACTCTCCACCACTCAGCACTTTCTGCTTTGCCTTGGGGTCAGGGGGTAGGCTGGCCCTTGACCCCCTAGTTCGCTGCCATGGGGGATTGCGGGGAGGGGGCCGCTCTTCCGCATCCTGAGGGGAGCCACTGGAGGGGGGTCCGGAGGGGCAGGGGAGGGCCCTACTCTCCCTGTTCCACGCCTCCAGCGCTCCAAGGCAAGGCAGTGCTTCCTCTCCCCTCCAGATCCACTTGCGAATGTGGGGAGGGGGCTGCCAGGCCCACTTCCTGTTCTCCCCCTCCCACCACCACCACATATCTCTGCTGCGCTCCATTCTCCGACAAAGGGCTTTGCCTGCTCTGTACAGTGCCCCCCACCCCAGATACTCTCTCTCTCTCTCTCTCTCTCTTTCTCGTTCTTTCTTTCTGGATTCCTCTTCCTCCTTGCTATAGATACTCGCTCTGTTTTTCTGGAGGGGTTGGGAAAGCAGGGTGGGGGGGCAACTCTTCCCTTCTCCCCTCAGCCTCAGAAACCCCCACCCCCCCATATTTCTGGGTGAGGGGCTTGTCAGCCTCCCACTCTCGCGCCTCCCTCCCTCCCTCTCTCTCCAAAAGAAGAAGCCATTTTTGAACTGCCCAGTTTTGTGCAGGTGCTCAGGGCGGGGGGTGGGGTGGGGTTGTGGGGAGGTGGGGGAATGCTGCTGCCCCCCAGTGGCCCCCAATTCGGGGGGGGAAGGGAGGGAGGCAGAGGGAAAGGGGACTGGCCCCCCTCCCACTCGTGTGGTGCTTGCTCGCTTGCTTGCTTGCTTGCTCGCTGTCCGCCCGTCTGTCCGCCCGTCCGCCAGTCGGTCCGCGGGTCAGTCGTCCGGCCGGCCGGTGGTCAGTCGGTCAGTCACCGCCGCCGTTGCTCGGGGTCAGGGGGGCAGGTCGTGGTCACGCTCGGTGCGTGGGTGTCGTGGGTGTTTCTCTTTCTGGCTATTCCGGTGCCCCCTCCCCACTCGCCATTTTAGCAGCCCCCTCCCATCTCTCTTTCGTTTAGCGCCCCCCTCCCTCCTTCGCTCGCTCTGTCTCGTTCTTTTTGCCCCCCCTCCCCACCCCACCCGCTCCCTTGATGAGGACGGTGCCTCTGGCGGCGCCGTAGATATTTATACGTATTATTATGATGACAATGAATTATTATTATTAATTATTATTATTATTATAACATAAAAGTTTGTATATATGTGAAACCTCTTCCCGGGACCCCCCACCCATTGCCCGCCCCTGGCTGCCTGCTCCCCAAAACGGCCTGCCCCCCAGGTGTAATTACCGCGGGATTTGTACTGTACATAAGAAAGAGAGCAACCTTCCTTCCTTCCTTTCTCTCTCTCTCTCTCTCTGTCCCAAAAGGGGAGGGGGTTCGGGGCGTGGGGGGGGCACGGATCCCCCAGACTCATAGGAAGCTCCCCAGGCTCTTCTCTCTCTCTTTCAAGCTCTCGAGTTTATTTTATGTCAAATTTATTTTTTTCTCTCATTTTTTTTCTGGAGTGTGTGGTGAAAACAGAAGAAAATGTTTAATAAAAAGCAATTGGTCTTTTATGCCACGACAGCCATTGAGCGCATGGTGCGGGTGGGACGTCTCAGAGTGCGGGTGGGACGCCTCTGAGTGCGGGTGAGACGTCTCCGAGTGCGGGTGGGACGTCTCAGAGTGCGGGTGAGACGTCTCCGAGTGCGGGTGGGACGTTTCCCGAGTGCGGGTGGGACATCTCCCGAGTGCGGGTGGGACACTTCCGAGTGCGGGTGGGATGTCTCCAAGTGCGGGTGGGACGCTTCCAAGTGCAGGTGGGACGTCTCCGAGAGCGGGTGGGACACTTCCGAGTGCGGGTGGGACGTCTCCGTGCTCCGAGAGCGGGTGGTACGTCTCTGCGTGGGGGTGGGACGCCTCCAAGTGCGGGTGGGACGTCTCTGAGTGCGGGTGGGACGTCTCCCAAGTGCGGGTGGGACGTCTCCCGAGTGCGGGTGGGATGCTTCCGAGTGCGGGTGGGACGTCTCCAAGTGCGGGTGGGACGTCTCCGAGAGCGGGTGGGACGTCTCTGAGTGCGGGTGGGATGTCTCCGAGTGCGGGTGGGATGTCTCCGAGTGCGGGTGGGATGTCTCCCAAGTGCGGGTGGGACGTCTCCCGAGTGCGGGTGGGATGCTTCCGAGTGCGGGTGGGACGTCTCCGAGTACGGGTGGGACGTCTCCGAGTGCGGGTGGGACGTCTCCCGAGTGCGGGTGGGATGCTTCCGAGTGCGGGTGGGACGTCTCCGAGTGCGGGTGGGACGTCTCCGAGTGCGGGTGGGACGTCTCCGAGTGCGGGTGGGACGTCTCCGAGTGCGGGTGGGACGTCTCCGAGTGCGGGTGGGACGTGGGCGGGTCTCCCGAGTGCGGTGGGACGCTTCTCCGGACGCGTCTGCAGGTGGGACGCCTCCGAGTGCGGGTGGGACGCCTCCCGAGTGCGGGTGGGACGCTTCCGAGTGTGGGTGGGACGTCTCCGAGTGTGGGTGGGACGCCTCCCAAGTGCGGGTGGGACGCCTCCGAGTGCGGGTGGGACGCCTCCAAGTGCGGGTGGGACATCTCCGAGTGTGGGTGGGACGTCTCCGAGTGTGGGTGGGACGTCTCCGAGTGTGGGTTCCTCCTCGGGCAGGTGGGTGGCCATTGTTGTACACGAGAGAGCAGGAACACCTCGGACCTTAAATATCACACCAGCTTCGTAAAACCAGCAAGCAGTTTATTGAAGAATATATGTAGGCAAAGGAATACAAAAGCTAAAAAACCTCTTGAAGTCCAATATATAAATTAGCCCATAAGTTTCAAAGGAAAAGAAGATCCATCTATGTATCTATATATATAAAAATGCTCATGTCGTAATTAGTACCCTCTAAACCAGTGTTTTTCAACCTTTTTTGAACTGCGGCACATTTTTTACATTTACCAAATCCCGGGGCACACCACCAACCAAAATGACACAAAATGACACACTAACACAGTAATACATATAGTTAATACGTTTTAAAATGTATTTATACACTCAGTGTAAAACCTGGGCCTGTTTCGATGAACTCAACATAGATATCCTGGCAGGAATGGCAGAAAGGCACACACGAAGATCTTGCTCAACAGCAGTCAGTCTCATGCAGGAGTACCCCGACGAGGCGACCTCCCGCACCCTCACCCTCATCGCCAAGGTCATCCAGAACCTGGCCAACTTCTCCAAGTGAGTGGCAGTTGTTTGGGCGTGCGGGGGGGGGGGGGTGTGGCGTAGCCAAGGAGACTCGCCCCTTCTCTCTTCGGAGGAGGAGCCAATGGCCAAGGCCCCAGGACAGGCTCAGACCTCAGGAATGTATCCTTCATGATGGACAGGCCGCAAGGCTAATTTCTTCGGCAGCAGCTCAGAGAGAGAACTAGTTGAGTGACTCATTACGCTTTTGAAAACGCAGGGAATGCTCCCCCAAGTGGCCACTTCAGAGACTGCACCCCGGAAGTTCAGGGGGGAATGCGTAAAACCCCTTCTTGCAAAGGGTAGCCGCTCCAGCCCATGTGACCCTTCCCCTTGTTGGGGAGAGATGGTGGCGGGGTATAAATAAAGTGTATTATTATTATTATTATTACTGTTCCCATTGGTTGCACCCACCCACCCACCCAGAACCCATTCCTGAAAAGCAGCATTGGAGACAAACAAAACCCCTTCTGACGGGTCTTTCTCGGCTGCTTCTCTTGGGGAGTCGCTCCTTTCTCAGCCGCTCTCCATGTGCCTTCTCCTCCTCCACCATGTTGAGCCCCTTTTGGCAATGGGTCCCAGTTCTCTTGAGGAACTGGTCACCTTTTGAGTGTCTGTGTCTAAAGCAGTGTTTCCCAACCTTTTTTGAGCCGCGGCACACTTTTTACACTTACAAAATCCCGGGGCACACCACCAACCAAAATGACACACTAGCACAGTAATACATATAGTTAATATGTTTTTGAATGTATTTATACACTCAGTGTGAAACCTGGGCCTGTTTCGATGTACGCAACATAGATATCCTGGCAGGAATGGCGGAAAGACACAAACTTCCCACACAGAACTCCCATCACCAAGAGAAAATGCTATAAGAGTTTGGTGGGCATTGGCCTTGGGTTTTGGAGTTGTAGTTCACCTATATCCAGAGAGCACTGTGGACTGAAACAATGTTGGATCAGGACCAAACTTGGCATGAATACTCAATATGCCTAAATGTGAACACAGATGGGAGTTTGGGGAAAATAGACCTTGACATTTGGGAGTTATAGTTTCTGGGGTTTATAGTTAACACACAATCAAAGAGCATCCTGAACTCTTGCAACAATGGAATTGAACCAAACTTGGCCTATTGAAAGAAAGAACTGAAAGGGTTTGCTTGGGAATTGACCTTGAGTTTGGAAGTTGTAGTTCATCTACACCCAGAGAGCACTGTGGACTCAAACAACGTTATGTTATGTTGTTGTTTGTTTTCTATCCAGAATCACAATGTTGGAAGGAGGCTCGCCACTTTAAGGTCCCTAAAAGAGGCACGGGAAAACTTCGGCCCTCTGGGTGCTTTGGACTCCAACTCCCACCATTCCTAACAGCCTGAGGCCCTTTCCTGCTTAAGTGGCTGAGGGGGGGGAAAAGGGAAAGGGCCTGAGGCTGCTAGGAATGGTGGGAGTTAGAGTCCAAAACACCTGGGAGGTCCAAGTTTGCCCATGCCAGCTTTCGACAGAGACCTCTTCCTCCCCCTTCGCGCCCTTTCTCCCCCCTCCTGCCCAACACTTACTTTTCCTTCTCCACTGCCGCTTCTGCCGCCATTTTGATCCGAGGGGGCAGCGTGAGCGTGTTCAGGAGGGGAGGGGGGAGGGAGGCGTGACCCGTTCGGGCGCTACTGCGCAGACTCGCCCCAGAGCAAAGCGAGGCAAAGCGAGTAGAGCGAGGCTGGGAAGAAGGGGGCCCGAGTGGAGAAGAAAAAGTAAGTGTTCGGCAAGAGGGGGAAGAAAGGGGATTGGAGGTTCCAATTTCCCACGGCACACCTGATGATCGCTCACGGCACACTAGTGTTCCGCGGCACACCAGTTGGGAAACACGGCTCTAAACCAAAAGCACCACTGAACGAAAACACACCAAAATTGGCCACAAAACGCCAAACAGTCCTAGGTGTGGCCAACACTCTGAAAAATTTAGGAAAGCAAAGACAATCACTTACAAATCCCAAAACAGTTGGGAGACTACATTTCCCAGCTTGCCCCGCGCCCAAGGCGGTTGGCGCATGCGCGGTGCTGCCTAGCTGCCTCCCGATAGTGCATTGCTGCCGCCGGTAGCTGAAAAGAAGGAGGGAAGAAGAAAAGGAGAGAAAGATAATAAAGGGGGCGCTTCCCCTGGGGGGGCACTTCCGCCCTCCAAATAAGAAGGGTGCTACTAGGAAGAGGAGTCCTTCTCTCTCTCTCTCTCCGCCCTCACAGGCCGCCTTCCTTCCTTCCTACCTTCTTTCCAGGCCCTCCTTGCAACCTGTCAATCAAGGTCGGAGATCGGCAGCCAGCCAATGGGGGCCTGCGGTGGGCAGACCCTGACGGGCTTCTCGGTCTCCTCCTCGTGGTGGTGGTGGCTCAGTTCCGGCTCTGCCGCTCTCTGGCCTGCGGGGGTGGGGTGGGGGGATTCTTCGGGGAGGTGGCCCGCCCCTCAAAGTGTGAATCATGGAATGGAGTCTAATGATGGATCAGGACCAAACTTGGCACGAATCCTCAATTTGCCCAAAGAGGCAGAAGAGAAGAGGACGAAGACGAGGAGGGAATGGATGCGGGGGGGGGGGGGCTATGCACGCTCCGGCCTCGGCCCCGATCCCTTTCCCGCTCTGGCTCTGCCCCCTCTCTTGCTCCCCTTCTCCCCCCTCCCTTCCCCTCCGCTTGCCTGCCTGCCTGCTTCTTCACGTTTGTAGCCGCCCCAATGGGAGTTCGCCTCCCTCTCTTCAGGACGAAGCCTTGAGGGAGCCAAAGGCCGGACAGCATCGGCTGCCGGGCCGGATCCGGCCCATGGGCCGTAGGTTGCCCACCCCTGTTGTAGAACATGGCCATCCAGCCCAAAAAACCTACACCAACCCAGTCCGAATGTCAAAAGGATATAGGGAGTGGTCTCTTCTGTCGGACGGACCCTTGGACTTGGATGCGCTTAAGCACAGGACCCTGTTTTACGATGGATTGTGCGTATATGGTGCAATCCTAAATTGGAAGGTGTTGTGTTTCAGAGCAATTCCAGGCACAGTGTCAGAGGTGGTAGTCTACAGGAGTGTGCCACAAAGCAGGCAGTGTAGGCCTATTGGGTCTCCCTCCTTCAGGTTCCGTGGGCTCACTGGGTTCGCACTGGGATCACTGGGAACGCTAGGAGCCGAGATCTGTCCATCTGGGAAAGGAAAACTATAAATCCCGTCTCACCACGGGGCCAGAGTGGCGTGCTTGCTTCCCAGAGGTCCCAGGGAGTGACCGCAGCAGGTTCCCCGGGTCACGGGCTCCTGGACATCAACGAGACGGCGTCAGGATCGGCATTGGAGCGAGGAGCCGTGGATGACAATCAGCTGGGCTCACCATGAAGCTTCTTTCTCTTTTGGGTAAAAAGGTTGTTCCCGGAGCGGAGGGTCCATAATGCAGAAAGCGCCACTTAAAATTAGTCCAGGGAAAGAATAGCACTGGTTTGGAAGCGGTCCGTTGACCCGTGGATACAGGGTCCCCATGGGTCCCCGTATCCACAGTTCAGGGGAACACAGTTTCCTGATCAGACAACCAGGAACTGCGGAACCCCCTGCTGCAGGTCAGATCAACTTGAACGCAGGGGGCTTTCCGTTGTCCACTATCATTACCACAAAACAACACACCCTCCCCTCCGCACTGCCACCACCACTGCACATCCCCGAATGCCACATCAATGCGAAACCATGGAGTAGAATACAGTGTTCCCTCCCTTATTGCGGGAGAGTCCCCTTGGGGAGATTGAGCCGTATATAAATAAACAAAGTTGTGTTGTTGTTGGTGTTGTTACATTCCAGGACCACCCGCAAAAAAGTGAAAATCCACGAAGTAAGGATGCTATATATGTATATCTCATTCCGAGAGTGAGGCAGAAGCGAGGAGAGATTTAAAGGCACCGCACACCTTTTCTATTTTGCTAGCTATCTCTGCTATATATAAAATATATACTGTATATATATATATAATGTTAATATAACATATACATTATATATAATGTATATATTATATATATAATATATTAGTATTATGATTCTAAGTCATAGCATATATAATATATATTAAATTACCACATTATTAGCATTATATACAATATATTAGTAATATTATGTGTATGTATATGTGTATGTATATATAATGTAAATATATAATATATTAGTATTATGATTCTAAGTTGTAGCATATATAATATATTATATATCATATTACAATATTAGGATTTTATATAATATATTTGTAATATTATGTGTATGTATAATGTATATAATATATATACACATTATATAATAAATAATACATTATTATTAGGATTTTAAGTTGTAGCATATATAATAAATATTAAATTACCACATTATTAGCATTATATGTATTAGTATTATTATGTGTATGTATAATGTATATATAATATATATACATTATATATAATGTTAATATATAATATACTAGTATTATGATTCTAAGTCGTAGCATATATAATATATATTACATTACCACATTATTAGCATTATATATAATTTATTAGTATTATTATGCGTATGTATAATGTATACATACACATAATAATACTAATCAATAGTGTTGTTGTATATATAATATATATACATTACATATAATGTAAATATATAATATATAATATACTAGTATTATGATTCTATATCGTAGCATATATAATATATATTAAATTACCACATTATTAGCATTATATATAATATATTAGTAATAGTAGTAATATTATATTCATATAAATATTAATATTTTTATATAATGTAAACATATAATATATTAGTATTATGATTCTAAGTCATAGCATATACAATATAAATTACATTACCACATTATTAGCATTTTATATAATTTATTAGTATTATTATGTGTATGTATAATGTATATATAATATATACATTATATATAATGCAAATATATAATATACTAGTATTATGATTCTAAGTTGTAGCATATATAATATATATTATATTACCATATTATTAGCATTAAATATAATATATTAGTAATAATATGGGAATGTATAATGTATATATAATATATATACATTACATATAATGTAAATATATATAATATATTAGTATTCTTATGTGCATGTATAATGCATATATAATATATATACATTACATATAACGTAAATATATATAATATATTCGTATTATGATTCTAAGTCGTAGCCTATATAATACATATTATATTACCACATTATTAGCATTATATATATTAGTATTATTATGTGTATGTATAATGTATATAATATATTAGTATATTATATATTAGTATTATGATTCTAAGTTGTAGCATATATAATATATATTATATTACCACATTATTAGCATTATAGATAATATATTAGTAATATTATGCGTATATATAATGTATATATAATATATATATACACATTATATATAATGTAAATATATAATATATTAGTATTATGATTCTGTCGTAGCATATATAATATATCATATTACTACATTATTAGTATTATATACAATATATTAGTAATTAGTATTATATACAATATATTAGTAATTAGTATATTATATATTAGTATTACTACATTATTAGTATTATATACAATATATTAGTAATTAGTATTATATACAATATATTAGTAATTAGTATATTATATATTAGTATTATGATTCTAAGTCGTAGCATATATAATATATATTATATTACCACATTATTAGCATTATATATAATATATTAGTAATATTATGCGTATATATAATGTATATAATATATATACATTATATATAATGTAAATATATAATATATTAGTATTATGATTCTAAGTCGTAGCATATATATCATATTACTACATTATTAGTATTATATACAATATATTAGTAATATATAATATATATACATTATATATAATGTAAATGTTATTGGACCTCACGGCAGCGTTTGACACGGTCGACCACAATCTTTTGATCCACCGCCTGGCCATGGCTGGAGTGAGGGGGACAGCCCTTAAATGGCTGGCCTCCTTTCTCCGCCAGCGGTCTCAGCGTGTGAGGAGGGGTGGGGTGGTCTCCGAGGGCTCCCCACTTATTTGCGGGGTCCCTCAGGGGCCATCCTCTCCCCCTCTGTTATTTAACATCTACATGCAGCCGCTTGCACAGCTGGTGCGGAGTTATGGGCTGACCTGTCACCAATATGCTGATGACACTCAGCTCATTCTGAGGATGGAGGGCAGGCCGGAGTCCGTCCCCGATAAATTCCAACATTGCCTTGAGGCCGTGACTGGATGGCTGCGAGCCAGTAGGTTGAGGGTGAATCCGGCGAAGACGGAAATCTTGTGGCTGGGCCACCCGGGCGGGATGGGTGCCCGGCTTCCGACCCTGGACGGTGCGGCACTACAACCAGCGCCGTCAGTGAAAAGCCTTGGCGTCCATTTGGACTCCCAGCTGACCATGGAGGCCCAGGTCTCCATGGCCAGCAAGGCTGCCTTTTTCCACCTCCGCCAGGCGAGGAGGTTGGCCCCCTATCTCTCCCGGAATGACCTGGCCACGGTGATCCAAGCCACGGTCATCTCGAGGCTGGACTACTGTAACGCGCTCTACGTTGGCCTGCCTATGTCGTCGATCCGGAAGCTCAAGCTGGTGCAGAACACCGCCGCCCGGCTCCTGTCTGGGGCCCCAGCAGGTTGCCGAATAACTCCAATCTTGCGGGATCTGCACTGGCTGCCCATTGAGCACCGGGTCGCCTTCAAAGTGCTGGTTCTTACCTTTAAGGCCATCCACGGCCTGGGGCCAGCGTATCTGAGGGACCGTCTCACCCCATACTGCCCATCGAGATCACTGCGGTCTGAAGAGGCCAACTTGTTGGCAGTTCCATCTGCTAAATTAGCCCGTTTAACATCTACTCGCCGGAGGGCGTTCTCGGTGATAGCTCCTACGCTCTGGAACGCCCTCCCGGCTGAGGCCAGAGCCCTGAGGGACTTACTCCCCTTCAGACGGGCCTGCAAAACTTATCTGTTTAGGCAGGCCTTTGGGGAGTAGGCCCCTGCACCGCTGCTGTTTTAATCTGCCACTTTTAACCTGTTTTAGCGTTTTAATTGTATTACTTGCTTTTAAATTGTATTACTTGTGCTCTATGTTTTGTGCTGTTCCTCTGGCGCTGAGCCAGTAGTATGTGAGCCGCCGCGAGCCCCTGGGAGTCGGCGGCGCAGAAATCGCAATAAATAAATAAATAAATAAATAAATAAATATATAATAATTAGTAATTTGATTCTAAGTCATAGCATGTATAATATATATTATATTACAACATTATTAGCATATATAGTATATTATGTGTATAATGTATATATATAATGTATATATATTGTATTAGCATTATATGTTATATATTAGTATTATTATATTGCAATTTTATTATTTCCATATATTATTATTATTCTATTGCATTCCATGGCTACAATTAAGAAGAATGGCAGCAGCAGCAGCTGGTGGGCCGCTAGGAATTCTGGGGGTTGGAGTCCAAAGCCAAGTGGTCCCCTCTTTATTCCACAACGCCAATCGGAAAAGAACTCCCTTGCCCTGATTGGCGGCCAGGAGTAGCAATCCCGCCGTCGTCGTGGGAAGGACCAATCCGAGGAGGCTACGGCGCGAGGGGGGCGGGGACTGCTCAACCAGGGGCGGCCTGTCCTCATTGGCGGGAGATATGGAAAGGGGCGGGGCTAAGAGAAGTAAACAAGGGAGGGGGCTGTTCCGATTGGACGAGGCGTGGCAAGGGTTCCGGACGGCCCTTCCGGCGGAAGGAGGAGCTGGCGGAGGAGCGGCCGGGAGTGCAGTGGAGTTGGCCAGGTGAGGAGGGCCAAGGGGGAGGAAGGAAGGGAGGCATGCTGGGAAACGTAGTCCAGCGGGGAAGGAGAGGAAGGCCTAGCAGGGAGGGAGGCAGGCGCACAGCCAGAGCCCTCCAGGGAGAGGGCCAGCTCCAGAGCCTCCCTCCACCACACTCCTCAAGCAGCAGGGAGTTCCACCGCTGAACAGAACAGCCAGGATCAGGTGGGGTCTCCTTTCCTGCAGTTTGAGTCATAATAATACTAATACTAATAATAACATTGTGATATAGTCATACTGATATATATATATATATATATATAAGGTATAATTACTACTTATCATATATAACATTGTCACGATACGTCTCTCTCTCTCTCTCTGGCTCTTCTTCGCGTTGGTGACTTAAAAAGGCCAATCTGAGACAGGCAAGCCCGGTTGCAGAAAGCACAGCCACCGGAAGTCTCTCCTCGGGCGACGTCGTTTCCGAGTCGCGGTTCTTTCCGCGTTGCCGAGACCCCTTCGGCGTGTCTTCTCGTTGCGGGCAGTGCGCCTCCATGCGTCTCCCGACGCGAGGCCAGGCTTGACCATTGTCGGTGGTCAATCCGGCCGAGCCTGAGGTGTTGTTTCGGGGAGTCCTTGTCTCTCTCTTTTTGGGGGGCGCCTCTCTTGCGCTGAGTTCACCATAGAGTAGTGTCTTTGGGAGGCGGTGGTCCTCCATACTAGGGACTTCGTGCCCTGCCCAGCGCAGCCGTGTTCTCAATAGCGTGGCCTCAACGCTGGTGACCCCTGCTTACTCAAGGACAGCAACATTAGTCACATAGTCGGTCCAGTGTATATCCAGACGAAGCGTTCGAGGAGTCGTAGGTGTTGGCGATAGGTGACCCATGTTTCAGACCCATAGAGGAGGATGGACAGTATGATAGCTCTGTACACACTGATTTTGGTGCTTTGCCTCAGGTGCTTGTTGCTCCAGACTCTTTTGCGAAGCCTTCCGAATGCACTCTATGCCTTTGCTAACCTGTGATCTCTCTCTTTGTCAATCTTGGCGCCTGAAGAGAGGATGCTTCCCAGGGAGGTGAACTGCTGGGCGGACTTAAGCACAGATGTGCCTATGCTGACGTGGGGACGGTGGTGTTCTTCCTGTGGTGCGGGCTGGTAGAGGACTTCCCTTTTCAATCTTGGCGTCTGGAGAGATGATGCTTCCCAGGGAGGTGAACTGCTGAACGGACTTAAGCACAGATGTGCCTATGCTGACGTGGGGATGGTGGTGTTCTTCCTGTGGTGCGGGCTGGTAGAGGACTTCTGGATCCTATGATGGAGTGGGCACGTGGTGTTCTTTGGAGAAGGCTGGTAGAGGACTTCCCTTTTCAATCTTGGCATCTGGAAACAGCAGCAGGATGTGAACTGCTCACGGGCCCTTAAGCCCAGGGTCTTGATCCATCATGATAAGGGCGATGGTGTTCTTCATGGTGCGGGCTGGTAGAGGACTTCTGTTCTCTTCAGGCTGATTTCCGGCCCAAACAGCTCTGCAGCTGTTGCAAAGCAGGACGTGAGGCGCTGCAGGGCTGCTTCTGAATGGGCGACAAGGGCAGCATTGTCGGCAAAAAGCAGCTCACGGAATAGATAGTTTAGCAGGATGTAGAGTGGGTCACGGGGCCCTGTGTGCCAAGTAAGGTCTTGATCCATCATGATAAGGAGTGGCAGTGGTATCATGGAATTAGTGAAGGTACTGCAAGTCCCATCATCTGTGGGGCACCCTCCCCCAAACGGCAGCAGGATGTAGAGCGGGTCACGGGGCCCTGTGTGCCAAGTAAGGTCTTGATCCATCATGATAAGGAGTGGCAGTGGTATCATGGAATTAGTGAAGGTACTGCAAGTCCCATCATCTGTGGTGCACCCTCCCCCAAACAGCAGCAGGATGTAGAGTGGGTCACGGGGCCCTGTGTGCCAAGTAAGGTCTTGATCCATCATGATAAGGAGTGGCAGTGGTATCATGGAATTAGTTAAGGTACTGCAAGTCCCATCATCTGTGGGGCACCCTCCCCCAAACGGCAGCAGGATGTAGAGTGGGTCATGGGGGCCTTGTTTGCCAAGTTAGGCCTTGATCCATCATTATTGGGAGTGGCAGTGGTGTCATGAAATTACTGAAGGTACTGCAAGTCCCATCATCCAAGGTCTGCCCTCCTCCCAACTGCAGCAGGATGTAGAGTGGGGCATGGGGGCCCTGTGTGGCAAGTTTGGCCTTGATCCATCAGTATTGGGAGTTGCAGTGGTATCATGTAATTATTGAAGGTACTTCAAGTCCCATCATCCATGGTCTGCCCTCCTCCCAACTGCAGCGGGATGTAGAGTGGGCCATGGGGGCCCTGTGTGTCAAGTTTGGCCTTGATCCATCAGTATTGGGAGTTGCAGTGGTGTCATGAAATTACTGAAGGTACTGCAACTCCCATCATCTGTGGTGCACCCTCCTCCAAACTGCAGCAGGATGTAGATTGGGTCATGGGGGCTCTGTGCGGCAAGTTTGGTCTGTATTGGTCATTCGATGAGGGTCACAGGGCTCTCAGGAAGTGAGTGAAGGTACTTCAAGTCCCATCATCCATGGTCCGTCCCACACAAAACTGCACCAGGATGTGGAGTGGGTCATGAGGGGTCTGTGTGCCAGGTTTGGTCTTGGTCAGTCATTGGTTTAGGTTTGCAGCAGTCTTGCAAAGTGAGGGAAGGTGCTGCAAGTCCCATCATCCATGGTCTGCCTTCCTCCAAAGTGCAGTAGGATGTAGAGTGGGTCACGGGGGCTCTGTGTGCCAATTGTGGTCTGGATTGGTTCTTGTTGGTGGCCACAGTGGTCTGTGGGGACCAAAGTGTGTGAAAGTACTACAAATCTCATAACCCTTGGTCCATCTCCCCCAAACTGCATCAGGACGTAAAGGGCTTCATGGGGGTTGTTTGTGCCAAGTTTGGTCCAGGTCCGTCACCCGTGCTGGTTACAGTGAGTGAATGTACTGCAAGTCCCATCATCAGTGGCCCACCCTGATCCGTTTTTGATGTGGGCCACAATGCTATAAGGAAGTGAGTTAAAGTACTGCAAGTCCCACAATCCATGGTCCACCATCCCTCAAACCGGGACTGGGGGGGGGGGGTCTGTTTGCCAAGTGTGGTCTTGTTCTGTCATTGTTGGGGGCCTAGTCAGGAGAATCAAGTTGAGGCAGCCTTACTGTCAATTCAGGCAGAGGCCTAGTTTGCAAAATCAGCTTTTCTGTGAAGTACTCTGTGTGGCACCTTTGAGATTTGGGATGTAGGAATGCTGGCTAACTCAAGCATTCAGTTGCATTCTGTTTTGCTGGCCAATCACAGTCCTTTATGCAAATTGTCTCTCAGTGACAACCAATGCTCTCAGTCTGGTGCCTTAGAGCAGTGTTTCCCAACCTTTTTTGAGCCGCGGCACACTTTTAACATTAAAAAAATCCGGGGGCACACCACCAAACAAAATGACACAAAATGACACTTTAACACAGTAAAGAACGGCTGGGGGTTGGTGGCCTGCTGGGAGCAGCTGCTGGGAGTGCCGAAGGCGGGGGAGGGGGCGGAGCCAGGCTGTGCCATGCCCCGCCCCCTCCCCGGCTTCACCTCTCCCAGCAGCTGCTCCAGCCTTGAGGGGGGCAGTGCCAAGCCATTGGTGCCAGAGCCAGCACAATGCTGGCTTGGCACTGTCCCCTCAAGGCTGGAGCAGCTGCTGGGAGTGCCGAAGCCGGGGGAGGGGGCAGAGCCAGGCCGCGCCATGCCCGCCCCCTCCTCCCAGCTTCAGCTCTCCTACAGGCCATGCCCCGCCCCCAGCTTCAGCTCTCCTACAGGCCATGCCATGCCCCGCCCCTCCCCCAGCTTCAGCTCTCCTACAGGCCGTGCCATGCCCGCCCCCTCCCCCAGCTTCAGCTCTCCTACAGGCCGTGACATGCCCCGCCCCTCCCCCATCTTCAGCTCTTCTACAGGCCATGCCATGCCCGCCCCCTCCCCCAGCTTCAGCTCTCCTACAGGCCGTGCCATGCCCCGCCCCTCCCCCAGCTTCAGCTCTCCTACAGGCCGTGACATGCCCCGCCCCTCCCCCATCTTCAGCTCTTCAGGCCGTGCCATGCCCCGCCCCTCCCCAGCTTCAGCTCTCCTACAGGCCGTGCCATGCCCCGCCCCTCCCCCAGCTTCAGCTCTCCTACAGGCCGTGCCATGCCCCGCCCCTCCCCCAGCTTCAGCTCTCCTACAGGCCGTGCCATGCCCCGCCCCTCCCCCCTTCAGCTCTCCTACAGGCCGTGCCATGCCCCGCCCCCTCCCCCCAGCTTCAGTTCTCCTACAGGCCGTGCCATACCCCGCCCCCCCCCCCAGCTTCAGCTCTCCTCCAGGCCGTGCCATGCCCCGCCCCTCCCCCAGCTTCAGCTCTCCTACAGGCCGTGCCATGCCCCGCCCCTCCCCAGCTTCAGCTCTCCCACAGGCCGTGACATGCGGTGCCCCTCCCCCAGCTTCAGCTCTCCTACATGCCGTGCCATGCCCCGCCCCCCCCCCCAGCTTCAGCTCTCCCACAGGCCGTGCCATGCCCCGCCCCCCCCCCAGCTTCAGCTGGCTACAGGCCGTGACATGCCCCGCCCCTCCCCCATCTTCAGCTCTTCGCCAGGCCGTGCCATGCCCCCCCCCCCCCAGCTTCAGCTCTCCTACAGGCCGTGCCATGCCCCGCCCCCTCCCCCAGCTTCAGCTCTCCTACAGTGCCATGCCGCCCCCCTCCCCCAGCTTCAGCTCTCCTACAGGACGTGCCATGCCCCGCCCCTCCCCCAGTCAGGGCAGGCCTTCCATGCCCCGCCCCTTCAGCTCTCCTACAGGCCGTGGCGAGATTTCAGCTGGTGGGAGGAGCATGGCGGTGGGAGGCTGGCTGGACTTCAGCGGCGGGGCGGCGATGGCGGTTGGAGGCGGCGCTGAGGCGGCGCCCTGACCCCTTCTTTTTCTTCGCCACTGCCCAGCCCTTTCTCCTCCTCCCCCAAGCAGAAGGAGTTCGGCAGGAGGGGGGAGGAAGGGGGGCAGAAAGCTTTTCTCGCGGCACAGCAGGAGGTCCGTCGCGGCACACTAGTGTGCCACGGCACACTGGTTGAGAAAGACTGCCTTAGAGTGTTGGAGTGCTGAGGCTGGTCAATCAGAGTCCTTTATGCAAATAATTCGGTGCCTTAAAGCAGTCTTTCTCAACCAGTGTGCCGTGGCACACTGATGTGCCGTGAGCGATCATCAGGTGTGCCGCGAGAAAAGCTCTCTGCCCCCCTTCCTTCCCCCCCCCCTCCTGCCGAACGCCTGCTGCTTGGGAGAGGAGGAGGAGGAAGGGCCAGGCGGTGGCCAAGAAAAAGAAGAAGGGACTGGGGTGCCGCCTCCTTCGGCCGTTTCCCCAACCAGCCTCCAATCCGCCATGACTCCTGCCATGACTCTTGCCGCTTGCTTGTTGAAGCCGCACAGAGGAGGAGCCCCGCCTACTGAAGCCCGTCCACCGCTCATGCTCCTCCTCTGTAGGAGAGCTAAAGCCGGAGGAGGGGCATGATGCAGCCTGGCTCAAGGCTGGCAAAGCTGTGGGGAGAACTGGAGCGGGGGAGGGGCATGGCGTGGCCTGGCTCGCCCTCTCCCCAGCTTCAGCGCTCCACAACCGCCAGCCTTGAGGGGGCAGTGCCAAGCCAGCGGTGGCAGAGCCAGCACAATGCTGGCTTGGCACTGCCCCCTCAAGGCTGGCGAAGCTGTGGGAGAACTGAAGCCGGGGAGGGGGCGGGGCATGGTGGCCTGGCTCCGCCCCCTCTCCCAGCTTCAGCGCTCCCACAACTTCGCCAGCCTTGAGGGGGCAGTGCCAAGCCAGCGGTGGCAGAGCCAGCACAATGCTGGGTTGGCACTGCCCCCTCAAGGCTGGCGAAGCTGTGGGAGAACTGAAGCCGGGGGGAGGGGGCAGGGCATGGCGCGGCCTGGCTCCGCCCCCTCCCCCAGCTTCAGCGCTCCACAACTTTGCCAGCCTTGGGGGGCAGTGCCAAGCCAGTGGTGGCAGAGCCAGCACAATGCTGGGTTGGCACTGCCCCTCAAGGCTGGCGAAGCTGTGGGAGAGCTGAAGCGGGGAGGGGGGAGGGGGCAGGGCATGGCGCGCCAGCCTGGCTCCGCCCCTCTCCCAGCTTCAGCGCTCCCACAACCGCCAGCCTTGAGGGGGCAGTGCCAAGCCAGCGGTGGCAGAGCCAGCACAATGCTGGGTTGGCACTGCCCCTCAAGGCTGGCGAAGCTGTGGGAGAACTGAAGCCGGGGAGGGGGCAGGGCATGGCGCGCCTGGCTCCGCCCCTCTCCCAGCTTCAGCGCTCCCACAGCCGCCAGCCTTGAGGGGCAGTGCCAAGCCAACGGTGGCAGAGCCAGCACAATGCTGGCTTGGCACTGTCCCCTCAAGGCTGGAGAAGCTGTGGGAGAACTGAAGCCGGGGGAGGGGGCGGGGCATGGCGCGGCCTGGCTCCGCCCCCTCCCCCAGCTTCAGCGCTCCCACAGCTTCGCCAGCCTTGAGGGGGCAGTGCCAAGCCAGCGGTGGCAGAGCCAGCACAATGCTGGGTTGGCACTGCCCTCAAGGCTGGCGAAGCTGTGGGAGAGCTGAAGCCGGGGGGAGGGGGCAGGGCATGGCGCGGCCTGGCTCCGCCCCCTCTCCCAGCTTCAGCGCTCCCACAACTTCGCCAGCCTTGAGGGGGCAGTGCCAAGCCAGCGGTGGCAGAGCCAGCACAATGCTGGGTTGGCACTGCCCCTCAAGGCTGGCGAGGCTGTGGGAGAACTGAAGCCGGGGGGGGGGCAGGGCATGGCGCGGCCTGGCTCCGCCCCCCCCCCGGCTGCAGCACTCCCACAGCTTCGCCAGCCTTGAGGGGGCAGTGACAAGCCAGTGGTGGCAGAGCCAGCACAATGCTGGGTTGGCACTGCCCCCTCAAGGCTGGCGAAGCTGTGGGAGAACTGAAGCCGGGGGAGGGGGGCAGGGCATGGCGCGGCCTGGCTCCGCCCCCTCTCCCAGCTTCAGCGCTCCCACAACTTTGCCAGCCTTGAGGGGGCAGTGCCAAGCCAGCGGTGGCAGAGCCAGCACAATGCTGGCTTGGCACTGCCCCTCAAGGCTGGCGGCTGTGGGAGAACTGAAGCCGGGGGAGGGGGCAGGGCATGGCGCGGCCTGGCTCCGCCCCTCTCCCAGCTTCAGTGCTCCCACAACCGCCAGCCTTGAGGGGCAGTGCCAAGCCAGCGGTGGCAGAGCCAGCACAATGCTGGGTTGGCACTGCCCCTCAAGGCTGGCGGCTGTGGGAGAACTGAAGCTGGGGGAGGGGGGCAGGGCATGGCGCGGACCTGGCTCCGCCCCTCCCAGCTTCAGCGCTCCCACAACCGCCAGCCTTGAGGGGCAGTGCCAAGCCAGCGGTGGCAGAGCCAGCACAATGCTGGGTTGGCACTGCCCCTCAAGGCTGGCGAAGCTGTGGGAGAACTGAAGCCGGGGAGGGGGCAGGGCATGGCGCGGCCCTGGCCGCCCCTCTCCCAGTTCAGCGCTCCCACAACTTCGCCAGCCTTGAGGGGGCAGTGCCAAGCCAGCGATGGCAGAGCTAGCACAATGCTGGGTTGGCACTGCCCCCTCAAGGCTGGCGAAGCTGTGGGAGAACTGAAGCCGGGGGGAGGGGGCAGGGCATGGCGCGGCCTGCTCCGCCCCCTCCCCCAGCTTCAGCGCTCCCACAACTTTGCCAGCCTTGAGGGGGCAGTGCCAAGCCAGCGGTGGCAGAGCCAGCACAATGCTGGGTTGGCACTGCCCCTCAAGGCTGGCGGCTGTGGGAGAACTGAAGCCGGGGAGGGGCAGGGCATGGCGCGGCCTGGCTCCGCCCCTCCCCCAGCTTCAGCGCTCCCACAACTTGCCAGCCTTGAGTGGGCAGTGCCAAGCCAGTGGTGGCAGAGCCAGCACAATGCTGGCTTGGCACTGCCCCCTCAAGGCTGGCGAAGTTGTGGGAGAACTGAAGCCGGGGGGGAGGGGGGCAGGGCATGGCGCGGCCTGGCTCCGCCCCCTCCCCAGCTTCAGCGCTCCCACAACTTTGCCAGCCTTGAGTGGGCAGTGCCAAGCCAGTGGTGGCAGAGCCAGCACAATGCTGGGTTGGCACTGCCCCTCAAGGCTGGCGGCTGTGGGAGAACTGAAGCCGGGGAGGGGGCAGGGCATGGCGCGGCCTGGCTCCGCCCCCTCCCCCAGCTTCAGCGATCCCACAGCTTTGCCAGCTTTGAGGGGGCAGTGCCAAGCCAGCGGTGGCAGAGCCAGCACAATGCTGGGTTGGCACTGCCCCTCAAGGCTGGCGGCTGTGGGAGAACTGAAGCCGGGGGGGAGGGGGCAGGGCATGGCGCGGCCTGGCTCTGCCCCCCTCCCCCAGCTTCAGCGCTCCCACAACTTCGCCAGCCTTGAGGGGGCAGTGCCAAGCCAGTCATTTTGTGTCATTTTGGTTGGTGGTGTGCTCCCAGATTTTTTTAATGTTAAAAGTGTGCCGCGGCTCAAAAAAGGTTGGGAAACACTGCCTTAGAGTGTCGGTGTTCTGAGGCTGGCCAATCAGTGTCATTTATGCAAATAATCCCACAGTGCCAACCAATCGAAATGCTGGCACATATTCCTCCCTCCACACCACACCCACCGCCCGCAAACACTGACTTTTACTATATACATATATAGATAGATATCTTATATGGCTCTTACTGAAATAAATTTCCAAATATTTTGCTTTCATGGCTCTCTGAGTCGAAAAGGTTCCCGGCCCCTGCCATAGACACATAACATATATAGACAGACACTGAGAGGCTATTTAACATTCCAGCTTCTGGCCACCAGGGGGAGCTGTCGCTTCCTCATTCTTTGCATACTTCCTGGACATTTTTATGGCCTCGTAAATCAGTTAATTTAGCCTCCCCACAAAGTGGTACCTAAATTTCCTACTTGACAGGTGCAACTGTCTTTCGGGCTGCAAAGGTCGACAACAAACGACACAATTTTGGTCGGGAGCTCACTCCGACCTGGGCTGGCTTCGAACTCATGACCTTTCGGTCATGAGTGATCTTAATGCAGCTGACTCCCAGCCAGCTGCGCCACCTTAGTATATATTTAAAATATACTAATATGTAAACCTTAAAACAGCATTAATAATAATAATAATAATATCTCTCTCGGCATTACTTTGCGAACGAAGATTCTTAGGAAGGACTCACCCCACGCTTTTTACAAGCGCGTTGATGACTTAAAAGGCCAATCTGAGATTGGCAAGTCCGGTTGCAGAAAGCACAGCGGAAAGTCTCCTTGGGTGTTGTTGTTTCCAAGTTGCTGTTCTTTCTGCGTTGTCGAGACCCGTTCAGAGTGTCTTCTCGAAAGAGGCCGCAGCATTGTGGACAGTGCGTCTCCATGCCTCCCGATGTGAGGCCAGGGTGGACCATTGTTGGTGGTCAATCTGGCCGAGCCTGAGATGTTGTTTCAGGGAGTCCTTGTATCTCTTTTTGGGGGCGCCTCTCTTGCGCTGACCCGTGGCGAGTTCACCGTAGAGTAGTATCTTTGGGAGGCGGTGGTCCTCCATCATAGAGACCTCGTGCCCTGTCCAGCGCAGCTGTGTTCTCAATAGCATGGCCTCGATGCTGTTGCTCAAGGACAGCAACATTCGTCACATAGTTGGTCCAGTGTACATTTAGGATTGTGCGAAGACAGCGCTGATGAAAGCGTTAGAGGAGTCGTAGGTGTTGGCGATAGGTGACCCATGTTTCAGACCCATAGAGGAGAATAGACAGTACGATAGCTCTGTACACACTGATTTTGGTGTTTTGCCTCAGGTGCTTGTTGCTCCAGACTCTTTTGCGAAGCCTTCCGAATGCACTCTATGTCTTTGCTAATCTGAGATCTCTCTCTTTGTCAATCTTGGCGTCTGAAGAGAGGATGCTTCCCAGGGAGGTGAACTGCTGGACGGACTTTAGCACAGATGTGCCTATGCTGACGTGGGGACGGTGGTGTTCTTCCTGTGGTGCGGGCTGGTAGAGGACTTCCCTTTTCAATCTTGGCGTCTGAAGAGAGGATGCTTCCCAGGGAGGTGAACTGCTGGACGGACTGAAGCACAGATGTGCCTATGCTGACGTGGGGACGATGGTGTTCTTCCTGTGGTGTGGGCTGGTAGAGGACTTCCCTTTTCAATCTTGGCATCTGAAGAGAGGATGCTTCCCAGGGAGGTGAACTGCTGGACGGACATTAGCACAGATGTGCCTATGCTGACGTGGGGATGATGGTGTTCTTCCTGTGGTGCGGGCTGGTAGAGGACTTCCCTTTTCAATCTTGGCATCTGAAGAGAGGATGCTTCCCAGGGAGGTGAACTGCTGGATGGACTTTAGCACAGATGTGCCTATGCTGACGTGGGGATGATGGTGTTCTTCCTGTGGTGCGGGCTGGTAGAGGACTTCCCTTTTCAATCTTGGCATCTGGAGAGACGATGCTTCCCAGGGAGGTGAACTGCTGGACGGACTTAAGCCCAGGTGTGCCTATGCTGACGTGGGGACGATGGTGTTCTTCCTGTGGTGCGGGCTGGTAGAGGACTTGTTCTTCCTGTTTTCAATCTTGGCATCTGAAGAGATGATGCTTCCCAGGGAGGTGAACTGCTGGACGGACTTTAGCACAGATGTGCCTATGCTGACGTGGGGATGATGGTGTTCTTCCTGCGGTGCGGGCTGGTAGAGGACTTCCGTTTTCTTCAGCCCGACTTCCAGCCCAAACAGCTCTGCAGCCGTTGCAAAGCAGGATGTTGTCTTCCAACAAGAAGCCAGGCTCCTTACCAAGGGGTTGGGTGGAAAGGGTGATACCTGTGGTCGGAACGAGGTCTGTTCCATCAAGCGCCAGTCCCTCTTCTCCCTTCACATAATAATAATAATAATACATCATAATGAAATATTTATTTATACTCCACCCTATCTCCCCGATGGGGACTCAGGGCGGTTCACAACAAATATTGGCACACAGTCAATGCCATAAAAACTAGGCCCAACAGGGACTCGGGCCGGCTTACACGAGGCCAAGCCCAGCACAGAATACATAAAATAATACAAAACAAAATACAAAACAGCAACATAATGAAGTAAATCTATTATATAAAGGAGGTCCCGTCATCAAGCAAGGCCTCAAGCAAGGAAGGTTTTTAGCAAAGAAACTCCCCCCAAAAAAACCTAGAAGGCCCCCAAAACAACGATACAAAAAAACTACATTTCCCAGCATCCTTTGCGGCAGCCAGCGAAACCCATTGGCCAACATCGGCCCACACAAAATGCAGGGAGGCTGAGTAACCATAGTAACGCTGGGCACAGCCAGCCAAGGCTAGGATAGAATGCTGAGTGATTTGAGTTCAGTCAGTTGGTGTTTGAGGGTTAAACTGCCAAGGCCAAGCTCTAGGAGGGAGCAGGTTCTCACACTCGAGAAACACAATCCAAAAGACCAAGCCAGCACAAAATACCACACAACGCCAATATGCAGAAGATACACAACTATGTGCACAGAGCACATACATACCACTCACAGGACAAAAGACACCCACAACAAAAAAACACCCATTTTACAAACACCACACCCACAACATGACAGCCACACAACTCGCGATGCCTACCTCTACAGACCCACAACACAACAGACACACAACACACACAACGCATACATACCACTGCTACACAGAAACCTACACAGTACAACCAACGAACACATGAGGACATAACAACTACCAGGAGGACATAACACTAACACAAATAGGGCACCAGGGACACAGGCACCACTGACAAACACATACCGCCGGAATAACACAAACTTGCAAAACCCACAAAAAAAAAATATCCTGCAACACAAAAACCCACCCCAACCAAAATTCACAACAAAACCACTGGCAAAAGCAACACCCCCTCCACATCACAACCAGCACACAGCCAGACTGAGACAACTATGTCACCACAACACACACAAAATACACCCCACAAATACCTGACAACTTCCCCAACACAAAACCCAGGACTGAAGCTCATGGACCACGTTAGGGAATTCGGGAACAGATTTGGCGGCCTGTTGGAGTCACTAGGGATCCCTACAGCGCAGTTCCCTATCCTAAACCCAAACAGCTTGGTCGATCCTCCGCGAGCCCTTCTCGCTGACCAAGAGTTCGCATGGGACCAGTCGTGGGACTTCCCCTCCAGCTCCCTGGAGGCCGACCGAGAGTTACCGGCTCTAAAAGCCGAAGACCAGCCAACAAGCACCCAGGGACTTACCCCGGCTACTGGGGGTGCACTAGCCGTTGCAGAGGATAAGGTCCCCACGATGACATCGAGCGCCGATGTCTGGGACGACCCCCAGTTCACCCACCCACCCGCCGTGGAGGTTCCATACAGAAACTCTGAGGACTCACGGTCGAGCCACGGAGGCCCGCCAGCCCCGGCAGGTGCGTCGCTCACCGAGTTCGATATTGATGCTATCCTGCCCCCCCCCCTCGGGATGCCTCCAGGCGTCGTCACCGCGCTGGGAGAAGCTGGGGGAGCATTCTGGAGGAGGTGAGGCCCAACATGGTGGGTGTCCTTGAGGATGCCCAACCACTCCATGTGCTGGGACCCGGGGAAGAGGCAGCACCTGGAAGCAGTAGTCTGCCGGCCGCCCTGGAAGTCCCGCCCCTGGAGGACTTTGGCCCTGACGATGACCAGCTACGCCATGTGCTGGGACCCGGGGAAGAGGCAGCACCTG
This sequence comes from Anolis apletophallus, assembly GCA_030556195.1. Classification (NCBI taxonomy): domain Eukaryota; kingdom Metazoa; phylum Chordata; class Lepidosauria; order Squamata; family Anolidae; genus Anolis; species Anolis apletophallus. The sequence continues at coordinate 131,385 of JARBWK010000055.1, forward strand.
GAAGCAGTAGTCTGCCGGCCGCCCTGAAGTCCCGCCCCTGGAGGACTTTGGCCCTGACGATGACCAGCTACACCATGTGCTGGGACCCGGGGAAGAGGCAGCACCTGGAAGCAGTAGTCTGCCGGCCGCCCTGGAAGTCCCGCCCCTGGAGGACTTTGGCCCTGACGATGACCAGCTACGCCATGTCTTGGGACCTGGGGAAGAGGCAGCACCTGGAAGCAGTAGTCTGCCGGCCGCCCTGAAGTCACGCACCAGCGGAACTTAGGCCCTGACGATGACCAGCTACGCCATGTGCTGGGACCTGGGGAAGAGGCAGCACCTGGAAGCAGTAGTCTGCCGGCCACCCTGGAAGTCCCGCCCCTGGAGGACTTTGGCCCTGACGATGACCAGCTACGCCATGTGCTGGGACCCGGGGAAGTGGCAGCACCTGGAAGCAGTAGTCTGCCGGCCACCCTGGAAGTCCCGCCCCTGGAGGACTTTGGCCCTGACGATGACCAGCTACGCCATGTCTTGGGACCTGGGGAAGGGGCAGCGCCTGAAGCAGTAGTCTGCCGTCGCCCCTGGAAGTCCCGCCCCTGGAGGACTTTGGCCCTGACGATGACCAGCTACGCCATGTGCTGGGACCCGGGGAAGAGGCAGCACCTGGAAGCAGTAGTCTGCCGGCCGCCCCTGGAAGTCCCGCCCCTGGAGGACTTTGGCCCTGACGATGACCAGCTACACCATGTGCTGGGACCCGGGGAAGAGGCAGCACCTGGAAGCAGTAGTCTGCCGGCCGCCCTGGAAGTCCCGCCCTGGAGGACTTTGGCCCTGACGATGACCAGCTACGCCATGTCTTGGGACCTGGGGAAGAGGCAGCACCTGGAAGCAGTAGTCTGGGCTGGGGAAGCCGCCCTGAAAGTCCCGCCCCTGGAGGACTTTGGCCCTGACATGTGCTGGGATGACCAGCTACGCCATGTGCTGGGACCCGGGAAGAGGCAGCACCTGGAAGCAGTAGTCTGCCGGCCGCCCTGGAAGTCCCGCCCTGGAGGACTTTGGCCCTGACCAGCTACGCCAATGACCAGCTACGCCATGTCTTGGGACATGTCTTGGGACCTGGGGAAGAGGCAGCACCTGGAAGCAGTAGTCTGCCGGCCGCCCTGGAAGTCCCTGGAGGACTTTTTGGCCCTGACGATGACCAGACGCCATGTTTGGCACCTGAAGCAGTAGTCTGACCTGGAGGACTTTGGCCCTGACGATGACCAGCTACACCATGTCTTGGGACCTGGGGAAGAGGCAGCACCTGGAAGCAGTAGTCTGCCGGCCGCCCTGGAAGTCCCTGGAGGACTTTGGCCCTGGATGACCAGACGCCATGTCTTGGGACCTGGGGAAGAGGCAGCACCTGAAGCAGTAGTCTGCCGGCCGCCCTGACCACTTTGGCCCTGACAATGACCAGCTACGCCATGTCTTGGGACCTGGGGAAGAGGCAGCACCTGGAAGCAGCCTAGTCCGCCCCTGGAGGACTTTGGCCCTGATGACCAGCTCCCTGGGACCTGGGGAAGAGGCCACCTGGAGGAGTCTTTGGTCCCGCCCTGGAGGACTTTGGATGACCAGCTACGCCATGTGCTGGGACCTGGGAAGAGGCAGCACCTGGAAGCAGTAGTCTGCCGGCCGCCCTGAAGTCCCGCCCTGGAGGACTTTGGCCCTGACAATGACCAGCTACGCCATGTCTTGGGACCTGGGGAAGAGGCAGCACCTGGAAGCAGTAGTCTGCCGGCCGCCCTGGAAGTCCCGCCCCTGGAGGACTTTGGCCCTGACGATGACCAGCTACGCCATGTGCTGGGACCTGGGGAAGAGGCAGCACCTGGAAGCAGTAGTCTGCCGGCCGCCCTGGAAGTCCCGCCCCTGGAGGACTTTGGCCCTGACGATGACCAGCTACACCATGTGCTGGGACCTGGGAAGAGGCAGCACCTGGAAGCAGTAGTCTGTCGGCCGCCCTGGAAGTCCCGCCCCTGGAGGACTTTGGCCCTGACGATGACCAGCTACGCCATGTGCTGGGACCTGGGAAGAGGCAGCACCTGGAAGCAGTAGTCTGCCGGCCGCCCTGGAAGTCCCGCCCCTGGAGGACTTTGGCCCTGACGATGACCAGCTACGCCATGTCTTGGGACCTGGGGAAGAGGCAGCACCTGGAAGCAGTAGTCTGCCGGCCGCCCTGGAAGTCCCGCCCCTGGAGGACTTTGGCCCTGACAATGACCAGCTACGCCATGTCTTGGGACCTGGGGAAGAGGCAGCACCTGGAAGCAGTAGTCTGCCGGCCGCCCTGGAAGTCCCGCCCCTGGAGGACTTTGGCCCTGACGATGACCAGCTACGCCATGTGCTGGGACCTGGGGAAGAGGCAGCACCTGGAAGCAGTAGTCTGCCGGCCGCCCTGGAAGTCCCGCCCCTGGAGGACTTTGGCCCTGACGATGACCAGCTACGCCATGTGCTCGGACCTGGAGGTCCCGCCCTCGGAGGACCCTAGCCTTACCAACGACCTGATCAGGGAGAAGCGCGGCCCCCGGAAGAGGAGGAGACGACGCCGAAGTGGAAGGAAGCCGAGTACTCCGCCCCGCCCCGGACCGGAGAACACGCCCAGCCCCCCGCCGGAGAGCCCGAAAGAATCGGGACCACAGAGCCAGCGCCTGTGCTGGCCCTCCAGTAGACGGTCGCTCAACAACAAGAGCAGCAAGACCTCAGAGGACGTTCTCTACCAGGACGTTCTGGAGCTCCTGCTATAGGGTCTGCGCTGCTCGTGTTATTGGACCTCACGGCAGCGTTTGACACGGTCGACCACAATCTTTTGACCCACCGCCTGGCCATGGCTGGAGTGAGGGGGACGGTCCTTAAATGGCTGACCTCCTTCCTCCGCCAGCGGTCTCAGCGTGTGAGGAGGGGTGGGGTGGTCTCCGAGGGTTCCCCACTAGTTTGTGGGGTCCCGCAGGGGGCCATCCTTTCCCCTCTATTATTTAACATCTACATGCAGCCGCTTGCACAGCTGGTGCGGAGTTATGGGCTGGAGTGCCACCAGTACGCTGATGACACCCAGCTCATTCTGAGGATGGAGGGCAGGTCTGGACCCGTCCCCGATAATTTCCAGCTGTGCCTCGAAGCCGTTACTGGATGGCTGCGAGCCAGTAGGTTGAGGGTGAATCCGGCGAAGACGGAGATCTTGTGGCTGGGCCGCCCGGGAGGTGGGGATGTCCAGCTTCCGAGCCTGGACGGTGCAGCGTTACGCCCATCATCTTCCGTCAAGAGCCTGGGGGTCCACTTGGACTCCCAGCTGACCATGGAGGCCCAGGTCTCTGCGGTCAGCAAGAGTGCGTTCTTCCATCTTAGACAGGCAAGGAGGCTGGCCCCCTATCTCTCCCGGTCGGACCTGGCCACGGTGATCCAAGCCACGGTCATCTCGAGACTAGATTACTGTAACGCACTTTACGTTGGCCTTCCTCTGTCGGTGACCCGGAGGCTCAGGCTGGTGCAGAACACTGCCGCCCGGTTCCTGTCTGGCTCCCCAGCAGGATGCCGCATAACACCTATATTGCAGGATCTGCACTGGCTGCCGATTGAGCACCGGATCACCTTCAAAGTGTTGGTCCTCACCTTTAAGGCCTTACACGGCCTGGGGCCAGCGTATTTGAGGGACCGTCTCACCCCATATTGCCCTCCGAGATCACTTCGGTCTGAGGACTCCAATCTCTCCTGGAGATACCTTCAGCTAAACTCGCAAGGCTGGCTGCTACCCGCCGGAGGGCGTTCTCTGTCATAGCACCTACGCTGTGGAACGCCTCCCGGCCGGAACTGGCCACGAAGGACTTGCTCCCGCTTAGACGGGCCTGTAAAACATACCTGTTTAAGCAGGCCTCTGGTGAGTAAGTCCTGCCCATGCCCCGCCATCTCTTCGTTCTTCTGAGGACGATGTGCTGTTCATTGTGTTAACTGTGTTATTAATTACTGTACTGCTGTTGTTTTTAATTGTTTTTAACTGCTTATTGCCTGTATTTTACTGTGCCCTTCGGGTCCTGTAAGCCGCCGCGAGCCTCAGGGAGTCGGCGGCATAGAAGCCCGAATAATAAATAATAAAATAAATAAAAACAGACCAGGACCCTAAATACGGACCCCATGTGGGAGACGCGGTCTCTGCCCTCTGCTTGCACCCTAGTACCAGCGATCCTGCTGGGCCCTCCCGCCTGCCTCCTTGGATGGCGGGGTGGTGTCTCAGTAGTCATCGCGGCTGACTCCTCCCCGCCCGCCCTCCCCCTCCCCTATCCTTGTGTCTTTTCCATGTCTACTGTACTTCGTGTCGTTTGGTGTTGCCACTGGGCACTCAAACTTTTGTAAACCGCTCCCGAGCCTACGGGGAGTGGCGGTATACAAGTTTGATGATGTAATAATACTACTCACCACCACACACACCTCCAAATACACACACGTCCCAGGCACAATACTCCAGCAATTCCTACCCACCCAACACAACTTCCTATCACAACCCAACCTTACGGGACCCCGCACACACAACACCTACCACCACCACAAACAAAAACCAACTCCACCTATACTCCAACCACAACACAACACAACACTGCACTGATACTCTACAAACACACACAAACACCCAAAACATGACCCCGCCAAGACCATAAGTAACATCAATTCCAACCCTTACATACTCAGACTTTCTCGGATCTCCTAAATAGGGCACAGCAACGCGTGCCGGGTATTTATTTATTTATTTGTTTCCAGTGTTTATACCCCGCTACTTCTCAACCCCCGAGGGGGGACTCAGTGCGGCCTAACAGACGGCAACCATTCGATGCCACACAATACATAGTAAAACACAGTTAAAATTAAAATACATTAAAATACACCTAGAATTCAATACATTAAAATACAGTTAATATTAAAAAACATCATGTACATTCATCACCATTAAAACAATGTCCCTCCAAAGTCTTAGATCTTAACCACGAATTTGCCAGCTGACCAGTCTAGAGTGCCGTGTCGTGCTAGGGTGCAAACGCTGGTCCCAAAGCCAGGATTTCACTCTTTTTCTGAATGTTAGAGGGATGAAGCTGATCGAATATCAATAGGGAGTGTTCCACAGACGGGGGGCCACCACCGAGAAGGCCCTCCCTCTCATCCCTCGCATTTGAGAGGTTGGCGGGAGCGAGAGCAGCCCCCCCCCCCCCGGATGATCTTAAATTACGAGGTGGGACATAGAGGCCGATGCGTTCGGACAAGTAAGCTGGGCCAGAACCGTATAGAGCTTTAAAGGTCAAAACCAGCACTTTGAATTGAGCCCGAATTGACAGGCAGCCCGTGGAGCTGACACAACAGGGGGTGGTATGCTCCCTGTATGTAGCTCCGGTTAGTAATCTGGCTGCCGCCCGTTGGACTAGTTGTAGCTTCTGAACTGTCTTCAAAGGCAGCCCCACGTAGAGGGCGTTGCAGTAATCTATTCGGGATGTGACCAGAGCGTGGACCACCGTAGCCAGGGTACAGCTAGTAAATCATAAAATACACTCGACAATATAAAATAACACAACGAAATAAAATCATTCAGACACAGTCGCAATGAGGAAGGGGCCTGAGACTGTTGGGAATGGTGGGAGTTAAAGTCCAAAACACCTGGAGGCGGTGAGGGAGGGCCCAAGTTTGGCCCTTCCTGACCCAAAGGATAGGATTGGGATCCAGAATGGCCTTCGCAGGTTAGAGAGCTGATTGGCCAAGACTAACAAAATGAACTTCCACAGGGGGTCCCCCCTCCTGCTCCATGTGCTGTAGTTGTTATATTGTTTATGTATTTGTTTCCGGCATTTTACCCCGCTCTTCTCAACCCCCGAGCAAGGGGGGACGGGGACTCAGAGCGGCTTACAAAAAGGCACAAATCGATGCCCACACAGTAAAACATAGTATAAAACCCCAAAAACATTCAGCATTAAAATACATTAAAATACAGGCAAAGTGATGGAAACCATTATTAAAGAAAATATTACTAGGCCACCCTTTTTAACATCTACGTCCAGCCCCTGGCCGGTATCGCTAGAAGCCACGGTTTCAACTGTTATCAATACGCCGATGACACGCAACTGCTGCTGAAGCTCGACCCAGGGGTGCTGTCGGTACCCAAAGCTTTAGCCGGGGCTGAAGGCGGTCACAAGCTGACTCAGAGCACACAGGCTAAAGATCAACCCGCGAAAACGGAGATCCTCTGGCCCGGCCGACCCGACCCCCACTCTCCACTACCACCCTTTGAGGGCGAGCCCTTGTCCGCAGCCCCGGCGGTAAAGAGCTTAGGAGTACTCTTGGACGAGAAACTGACGATGGAGGCTCAGATCCAGGCCGCTGCCAAGGGTGCCTTCTTCCACCTCCGTAGGGCCCGACGGTTGGCCCCCTATCTACCACCAGAGGCGCTGAGGACGGTGATTCATGCCACCGTGGTCTCCCGTCTTGACTACTGCAACGCCTTGTATGTGGGCCTACCGTTGGCCACGAGTCGGAGGTTGAGACTCATCCAGAATGCAGCGGCCAGACTCATCTCCGGGGTATCGGCCAGGAGCCATATTTCACCAATTTTAAAAAGATCTTCACTGGTTACCCATTGAGCTTAGAGCGATCTACAAACTCATGGTGATAACCTTCAAAGCTCGGCAAAAAATGGGACCAGCCTACCTGGGCGATCAGCTGACAGACCAACGCTGCGAAAGACCCGCACGCGTAATAAATGGCGACCGGTTAGCTGTCCCTGGGGTGAGAGAGGCCCGGCTGACAGAGACCCGTAGAAGAGCCTTCTCGGTGGCGGCCCCTACGATCTGGAACTCGGCTCCCGCCTGCGCTCAGGGCCACACTGGCCCCGGCCAGATTTTGGCTGGCCTGAAAACCTGGCTCTTCCGCCAGGCTTTGGGGACTGAACTGGATGGATGGCAGAGCCTTCTACGGCTCATATCTGCTGTTTTAACTGATGTATCTGTGTTTTTAAAGGATGTAAGTCGCCCGGAGCACCATTGGTGGAGGGCGACTCACAAGTAATAAAGTATTATTATTATTATAGAAGAACAGGCATTGCTGAAGGAAAATCAACATGGTTTCTGCAAAGGCAAATCATGTCTTACTAACTTGTTAGAATTCTTTGAGGGTGTAAATAAACACATAGATAAAGGGGACCCAGTCGATATTGTTTACCTTGACTTTCAAAAGGCTTTTGACCAAGTCCTCACCAAAGGCTCCTAAATAAGCTCTTCAGCCATGGAATCAGGGGACAGGTCTTGTCCTGGATTGGAACCTGGCTAAACTGTAGGAAACAAAGGGTGGTAATAAATGGACACTTCTCTGGGTGGAAAGAGGTGAGAAGGGGCGTACCCCAAGGTTCAGTTTTGGGTCCATTACTTTTTAATTTATTCATTAATGACCTGGATGTAGGAGTGAATTCTGAGGTAGCAAAGTTTGCAGACGACACTAAATTGTTCAGGGTAGTTAAAAATGAAACTGACTGTCAAGAGCTCCAGAAAGATCTCTCGAAATTGAGTGAATGGGCAACAAAGTGGCAAATGCATTTTAACCTAAACAAGTGTAAAGTCATGCACATCGGGGCAAAGAACCCCAACTACACCTACCAATTGATGGGGTCAAAGCTTTCGAGACAAACCAGGAAAGGGATCTTGGGGTTTTTGGTGGACAGCTCAATGAAGATGTCAAACCAGTGCGCAGCAGCAGTGAAAAAAGCAAATTCTATGCTTGGCATGATCAGGAAGGGAATCGAAAATAGGTCGGGAAATGTTGTATTGCCTCTCTACAAGTCTATGGTGAGGCCACATCTGGAGTACTGTGTACAATTCTGGTCACCGCACCTCAAGAAGGATATAACGGAACTGGAAAAGGTACAAAGAAGGGCAACAAGAATGATCCAAGGGATGGAGCGGCTCCTTACGAAACCAGGTTGCAACGCCTTGGTCTTTTCAGCCTCGAAAGACGGCGTTTAAGAGGTGACTTGATCGAAGTGTATAAAATCATGCATGGGATAGAAAAGGTGAATAAAGAAAAATATTTTCTCTGTCACACAACACTAGGACTAGAGGGCACTCCTGAAGCTCCAAGGTAGGAAAGTTAGGACTAATAAAGGGAAATATTTCTTCACCCAGAGGGTCATTGGGTTATGGAACTCACTTCCAGAGGAGGTTGTGACAGCGGTCAGCCTGGACAGCTTCAAGGCAGGATGAGACAGATTCATGGATACCAAGGGAATCAGTAGCTACTGAAATGGACATCCAAGTGCCACCTCTGTGTTGATGGAGGCAGGCAGGATTTTCCCCGGGTCTGGTTGTGGGGGGGTCGGGAGCAGGTGAGGGTTTTGCCCTCCTTTCTGCTCGAGATCCCCGTGTACAACTAGTGGGCCGCTGTGTGACACAGAGTGCTGGACTAGATGGGCTGAGGCCCGATTCAGCATGGCTCTTCTTATGTTCTAATTACGTTAACACATCATACACATTCTCTTAAGTTAAAAACACAACAGCATTGAGCCATGACCATCAACTTACCCATTGCAATTACAATCCAAAGTGCTGCCTTGTGCTAATGTGCAAACGCATGGTCCCAGCCAGGATTTCACTTTTTTCCTGAATGCCAGGAGGGATGGGGTTGAGCGTATATGTCGCTAGGGCGCGCGTTCCACAGGCGGGGAGCCACCACCAAGAAGGCCCTCTCCCTCATCCCCACATTTGAGAAGTAGGCGGGAGTGAGAGCAGGGCCTCCCCGGGTGATCTTAAGTTACGAGGTGGGACGTAGAGGCTGATGCGTTCGGACAAGTAAGCTGGGCCAGAACCGTATAGAGCTTTAAAGGTCAAAACCAGCACTTTGAATTGAGCTCGGAAGTCGACAGGCAGCCAGTGGAGCTGGCACAACAGGGGGGTGGTGTGCTCCCTGTATGTAGCTCCCGTTAGTAATCTGGCTGCCGCCCGTTGGACTAATTGTAATTTTGGAACTGTCTTCAAAGGCAGCCCCACGTAGAGTGCATTGCAGTAGTCTATTCAGGATGTACCTAGAGCGTGGAGCACCGTGGCCAAGTCAGACTTTCCAAGGAACGAGCACAGGTGGCGCATGAGTTTGAATGGACAGGCAGCCAGTGGAGCTGACACAACAGGGGGTGGTATGCTCCCTCTATGTCGCTCCCGTTAGTAGCCTGGCTGCCGCCCGTTGGACTAATTGTAATTTCCGAACTGTCTTCAAAGGCAGCCCCATGTAGAGTGCGTTGCAGTAGTCTATTCAGGATGTACCTAGAGCGTGGAGCACCGTGGCCAAGTCAGACTTCCCAAGGTACGGGCGCAGCTGGCGCATGAGTCTTAACTGTGCAAAGGCTCCCCTGGCCACCGCCGAGACCTGGGGTCCCAGGCTCAGCGATGAGTCCAGGGTCACTCCCAGGCTGCGAACCTGCGTCTTCAGGGGGAGTGTGACCCCGTCCAACACAGGCTGTAACCCTATGCCCCATTGTTATGTTTATTTATGGCAGGGGTCGGGAACCTATGGCTCGGGAGCCAGGTGTGGCTCTTTTCATGATTGGATCTGGCTCTCCAGAGCACCCCGGGCCTTGGTTTCCCAGCATGCAGTGGGGAGGAGTGATGCCAATGCGACGCGACTGCCACTTCCGCACCGCCATCACCACCTCTTCCGCCGCTGCTCTCGGGGCCCTGCGCCCTCTTCGCTGGGGATGGCGGAGCCCGATGGTGGCACCTTGTCCTCGTCTTCCTCTTCGTCCTCCACCACGGGCCTCGGGGGAGGCAACAGAGGCGAGTCTGGCCCTGGCGCTGTGGACCCGGCCTCGCTGCCCCCAAGGGATGCCCAGCTCATCGCCCTCATTGTCGGGCAGCTCAAGAGCCGCTGCCTCTTCGACGCATTCTGGAGGGACTGCCTTGCCGATGTCGGCATCAAGGTCCACCTTGGCCCCACACCCTCCTTCCCCCTTCCTTCCTTCCTTCCTTCCTTCCTTCCTTCCTTCCTTCCTTCCTTCCTTCCTTCTCTTCCTTCCCAGAGTCCTGAGCGTGCCTTTTGCAGAGCCAGGTCTGAAGGGTCCGGTCATTCTGCCTTTTGGGGAATCCTTTTCTCATCGTACGGACGTTTAGACTCACATTGAGTTGAATTCAGTCTTAAAATCTATATATATAAAAATCGAGTGGTCGTGGGATGTCCGTTATGCACGGCCCAACTACACGCCCCAGAAACACAAATCCCACGACACACATTCCCCCAGACCACGAGGTACAACCATAGCACTAAAAATCCCAACTACCTACCTTCCAACCCCCCAAAAACGACCCCCCAAAACCGCCCATTGCATCCCATTCTGCGCTGGCCGCGAGCGCAGGAGACAGGGAGGGCAATCGCGCAGGCGCACTCAGACCCCCCCCCCAACCCACCAACCCATCCCGTCGCCCTCTCCTCACTCACAGGGACCTTCGCAGCCCACCTCCCTACCTTTAACCCCCCCAAACGGCCCCCAAAACCTCACGGAGCCAGATCACGCAGCCGCCGCCATTCCCGCCTCCTCCGCTGCCTTCTCGCCCTCCTCCGTCGCCTTCCAGGGGTTTATGGACCCGCGCACCGCTCCTCCGCCCGGGTGCTCTGGCTGGTGTTGTCGCCCCCTCCTCCTCGGCCTCCTCGCCCGTCTCCCTGCCGTTCCCGGCCCGCTCGGGCGCCACCGGGACCACCTGGGAAGCGAGCGAGGAGGCCGTGGAACAGCCGCCCACAACACCACCCACACCACCCGGGGCCAGCCGCGGCCCCCGGGTCTGCCAGCCCCTCAAGGAATTTATTTATTTATTTATTTATTTCAGGATTTTACCCCGCTCTTCTCAACCCCCAAGGGGGGACTCAGAGCGGCTTACAGTACGGCACAATTCGATGCCCACATAATAACAATACAAAACCCCAAAACCCTTCAACAATTAAAATACATTAAAAATACATTAAAATACAACGACATTAGCACCGTACACATTCACTCTGGATTAAAACAATGTTCAGTCCATAAAAACATTGGCCGTAATCACCCACTTTCATTAAAAACCAATCTAAAGTGCTGCCTTGTGCTGGTTTACGAATGCCTGGTCCCACAGCCAGGATTTCACTTTTTTCCTGAAGGCCAGGAGGGATGTGGTGGATCGTACATCAATAGGAAGCGCATTCCACAGGCGGGGAGCCACCACCGAGAAGGCCCTCTCCCTCGTCCCCACCAGCCTCATCTGAGAGGTCGGCGGGAGCGAGAGCAGGGCCTCCCCGGATGATCTTAGATTACGAGGTGGGACATAGCGGCTGATGCGTTCGGACAAGTAGGCTGGGCCAGAACCGTATAGAGCTTTAAAGGTCAAGACCAGCACTTTGAATGGAGCCCGGAATTGGACCGGCAGCCAGTGGAGCTGGCACAACAGGGGGGTGGTATGCTCCCTGTATGTCGCTCCCGTTAGCAGTCTGGCTGCCGCCCGCTGGACTAATTGCAATTTCCGAACTGTCTTCAAAGGCAGCCCCACGTAGAGTGCGTTGCAGTAATCTATTCGGGATGTGACCAGAGCGTGGACGACCGTAGCCAGATCAGACTTCCCAAGGTACGGGCGCAGCTGGCGCACGAGTCTCAACTGTGCAAAAGCTCCCCCGGCCACCGCTGAGACCTGGGGTTCCAGGCTCAGCGATGAATCCAGGATCACTCCCAAGCTGCGAACCTGCGTCTTCAGGGGGAGTGTCACCCCATCCAACACAGGCTGTAACCCTATGCCCTGTTCGGCCTTGCGACTGACCAGGAGGACCTCTGTCTTGTCTGGATTCAGTTTCAATTTGCTAGCCCTCATCCAGTCCGACACAGCGGCCAGGCACCGGTTCAAGGTCTGGACAGCCTCCTTGGTGACAGGTGGGAAGGAGTGACAGATCTGGACGTCACCTGCGTACAGATAACATCTTACTCCGAAACTCCGAATGATCTCTCCCAGCGGTTTCATGTAGATGTTGAATAACATCGGGGACAGAACTGAACCCTGAGGGACTCCACAAGACAACGGCCAATGACACCCAATGACACCTTCTGGGTACGACCTTCCAAGAAGGATTGGAGCCACTGCAGAGCAGGACCCCCAAGCCCCATGTCTGCAAGGCGACCCAGAAGGATACCGTGGTCAACGGTATCGCAAGCCGCTGAGAGGTCCAGCAGAACCAACACCCCCGTTCCGGAGCAACTCTGGGGCGCCGAACTACACTTCCCAGAAACCTCCGTGGCCGGAAATAGCCCTGCGGGGCCTTCTGGGAAGTGTAGTCCCATGGAGCACTTCTCCCCAGGAGAGCCGGAACTTCCCAAGAGAGAGAAAGGGTGAGTGAAAGAGAGAGAGTGAGAAAGAGAGGGGGGGAGTGAGAGAGAGAGAAAGAGAAAGAGAGAGAGGGGGACTGAGAGAGACGGGGGGAGAGAGAGGGGGGCAGGAGTGAGAGAGTGAGAGAGACGGGGAGAGAGAGAGAGACGGGGGGAGAGAGAGGGGGGCGGAGTGAAAGAGTGAGAGAGAGGGGAGAGTGAGAGAGAGTGAGAAAGAGAGAGGGGGAGTGAGAGAGAGACGGGGAGACAGAGAGAGAGGCAGGAGTGAGAGAGGGGGAGTGATAGAGAGAGAGAGAGAGAGAGAGAAAGAGGGGGAGAGACAGAGAGAGTGACAGAGAGAGAGGAGAGTGAGAGAGAGACGGGGAAAGAGAGAGAGAGAGGGCAGGAGGGAGGGAGGGAGGGAGGGAGGGAGTGATAGATAGGAATAGAGAGAGAGTGAGTGGTACATAGAGAGAGATTGGGTGATACACACAGAGTGAGTACACAGATATAGAGAGACACACAGAGAGCGAGTGATAGAGAGAGAGTGTGATGGAGAATAATATACACAGAGAGACACAGTGATAGATAAAGATAGGGATAGATAGAGAGAGAGAGAGACAGACAAACACAGGAAGTTATATAGAGAGAGAGAGAGATAGGTAGATACGGATAGAGAGAGAGACTGAGAGAGACACAGAGAGAGAGAGACATGGCACAGCAACGCGTGCCGGGTTCAGCTAGTATATTATATATGTTATATGGCTCTCACTGAAATACATTCCCAAATATTTTGCTTTCATGGCTCTCTCAGTGAAAAAGGTTCCTGACCCCTGATTTATGCCCTGTTTTTTTTCTCTCCCCCCCCCCCCCAAAGGGTTTGCCCCTTTGGGAAGACCCTCATGGGAGGGGCCACCCAGTTGGGATTTACTGGTTTATTATTATTACTAGCTGTACCCGGCACGCGTTGCTGTGCCCTTTTTAGGAGATGCGAGAAAGTCTGAGTATGTAAGGGTTGGAATTGATGTTAGTTATGGTCTTGGTGGGGTCATGGCTGTGTCGTTGTGGGTTGTTCTGGTGGGTGGGATGTTGAAGTCCTGGGGAGTTGTCGGTGGGTGGTGTTGCTGGCGTTCTGCAGAGCGTGTGGATATACAATGTTTTTTGTCTTTCCGCCTGCTGTGTTGATGTAGAGGTTGATGCGTGTGTGGGTGGGGTACTTTGGAAGTGAGTGGAGGTACTTGAAATCCCATTATCCATGGTGTGTCCTCCTCTGAACTGCAGTCGGATGGAGTGTGGGTCATGGGGGGCATTGTGTGCCAAGTTTGGTCTTTATAAGTCTTGGTTCTGGGACACAGTGGTCTGTGGGGAATGATGGGTTTTGAAGTACTACAAATCCCATTATCCACGGAGGTACTTCAAGTCCCATAATCCATGGTCCACCCTTCTCCAAACTGTAGTAGAATGTAGCGTGGGTCATAGGGGCTCTGTGTGCCAAGGTAGGTTACTGTAAATTCAGGCCATACACAATGTCCCATGAGTTGAGGCCTAGTCAGGAACAGCAAGTTAATGAAGCCTTACTGTCAATTCAGAGCGTAAACAGCATTCCATTAAGTGAGGCCTAGTCAGGGAAATTAAGTTAATGAAGCCTTACTGTCAATTCAGAGCGTAAAAAGCATTCCATTAAGTGAGGCCTAGTCAGGGAAATTAAGTTAATGAAGCCTTACTGTCAATTCAGAGCGTAAACAGCATTCCATTAAGTGAGGCCTAGTCAGGAAATTAAGTTAATGAAGCCTTACTGTCAATTCAGAGCGTAAACAGCATTCCATTAAGTGAGGCCTAGTCAGGGAAATTAAGTTAATGAAGCCTTACTGTCAATTCAGAGCGTAAACAGCATTCCATTAAGTGAGGCCTAGTCAGGGAAATTAAGTTAATGAAGCCTTACTGTCAATTCAGAGCGTAAACAGCATTCCATTAAGTGAGGCCTAGTCAGGGAAATTAAGTTAATGAAGCCTTACTGTCAATTCAGAGCGTAAAAGCATTCCATTAAGTGAGGCCTAGTCGGGAGAATCAAGTTAATGAAGCCTTACTGTCAATTCAGAGCGTAAAAAGCATTCCATTAAGTGAGGCCTAGTCGGGAGAATCAAGTTAATGAAGCCTTACTGTCAATTCAGAGCGTAAAAAGCATTCCATTAAGTGAGGCCTAGTCGGGAGAATCAAGTTAATGAAGCCTTACTGTCAATTCAGAGCGTAAACAGCATTCCATTAAGTGAGGCCTAGTCAGGGAAATTAAGTTAATGAAGCTATACTGTCAATTTTGGACGTGGTCCGTGATTTGTAGGGGTGTAAATTTTCTGGAGAATCAAGTTAATGAAGCCTTACTGTCAATTCAGAGCGTAAACAGCATTCCATTAAGTGAGGCCTAGTCGGGAGAATCAAGTTAATGAAGCCTTACTGTCAATTCAGAGCGTAAAAGCATTCCATTAAGTGAGGCCTAGTCGGGAGAATCAAGTTAATGAAGCCTTACTGTCAATTCAGAGCGTAAACAGCATTCCATTAAGTGAGGCCTAGTCAGGAAATTAAGTTAATGAAGCTATACTGTCAATTTTGGACGTGGTCCGTGATTTGTAGGAGTGTAAATTTTCTGGAGAATCAAGTTAATGAAGCCTTACTGTCAATTCAGAGCGTAAAAAGCATTCCATTAAGTGAGGCCTAGTCGGGAGAATCAAGTTAATGAAGCCTTACTGTCAATTCAGAGCGTAAACAGCATTCCATTAAGTGAGGCCTAGTCAGGGAAATTAAGTTAATGAAGCTATACTGTCAATTTTGGACGTGGTCCGTGATTTGTAGGAGTGTAAATTTTCTGGAGAATCAAGTTAATGAAGCCTTACTGTCAATTCAGAGCGTAAAAAGCATTCCATTAAGTGAGGCCTAGTCAGGAAAATTAAGTTAATGAAGCCTTAGTGTCAATTTTGGGTGTGGTCTGTGATTTGTAGGGGTGTACATTTTCTGTGGGAAGTGAATGGGGTGTTTGTGTTTGTGCCTCAGCCCTTTGCCTTATCGTCCTCTGACAGTTTATTATGGGTCGGAATGTTCATGTTGGCTGGCCAGTACAGGAGTTATGCAAATACGCCCTTATTGGCAGCCAATCATGGTGTCAGAATGTAGAGGCTGAGAGTCGCTGGCAGCCCCGGAGGATGCTGGGAAATGTAGGTTTTTTTACCGTTGTTTTGGGGGCTTTCTAGGTTTTTGGGGGGGAAGTTTTTTGCTACAAATTACCTTGCTTGAGGCCTATTTCTGTTGGCAAGTTTGGTGTTTCTAACGTTGTAAGGTTTCTCTGGTTGGGATAGTCGTTCCTTGTCGGGAACCTCTTTATATAATAGATTATTAACTTTATTTATACCCCGTCCCCAAGGGGACTCAGGGCGGCTTACATGAGACCGAGTCCAATGACACATAATAACAACGTAACAGCAAATAATAAAACAATACAATCAATGTACTTGCATACAATCAATTACTTGCTGTTTGGTAGCCCAGGTGATGAACAACAGTGAGTTCACCTGGAATATTCCTCTCTTGATGTTAACAGTTCCATAGTTTCTTTGCCCACAAACGAATCAGTTTTCCATGGTTTCGTTGCATTTTCGGTGAATTTTCTAATATTTTCACAAACCCCGATGACATCTAGACATTTGATTATCCAACAATGTGGATTATTATTATTATTATTGTTATTGTGGATTAATAATAATAGTAATGTGGATTGATAATAAATAATTATTATTCTCCCCTCCAATTTGGTAAGCGCCCTTCTTCTCTCCTTCCTCTCTCCCTGCCCCCTCCTGCAGCCATCTCCAGGGAAGAGGAAGAGGCGGGAGCCTCCCAGTGCCGGTTTGGTCATGGAGGCAGAGACGCGAAGTGTGCAGATCCAGTTCCCGCAGTCTGCTGTCAGTGCTGCTGGAGTCGCTGAACAAGCACCGCCTGGAAGGGGTTCTGCGACCTGGCAGGTCCCACGCCCAGGGAGGGTCTTCCGGGCCCACAAGAGCCCTGGCGGCCGCCTCGCCTCTGCTTCCACGACAAGCTCCTCCTCCGACACCGATTGCCCTCAGTACCGGACGTCATTGAGCCCGAGGCCTTTGAAAACCTGCTGCAGCTCATCTCTGGCCGCCTGAGGCTCCCTGCTGAGGCCCTGCCCAGCCACCTCCTGTGGCCAGTGGCCCCAGATGGCAAGTGGTGGACCAGTTCTCAGGCATCCTCAAGGAGCTGGACGGCGGCCCCCACGTCGCCGTGCCCCGGCCCCGAGAGCCAGTCCCCCAGCAGCAGCAACTGCTTCGCCGGCCCACGGGACGATGACGGGGACGGGGCTGCTCTTGTCGGGGCCGTGGGGGGAGCCGAGGGGGAGGAGGAGGCGGAGGGCGAGGGTGAAGATCCGGGTCACCAACACGTCGAAGAGGAGGACGACGGGAGAGGGAGGAAGAGGAGGAGCAGCAGCAGCAGCAGCAGCAGCTCCGCTGGGGCCTGTCCGCAGTGAGGGGCCCTCTGCTCCAGACCAGGGCCCCACGCAGGCAGGGCGCCCCTCCTCCTCTTCCTCCTCCTCCTCTTCTTCCCATGACGCCACCCTGGCTACCACATCAGCCAAAACGCTTTGATCGGGAGGGCCCCGCCCCGATGGGGGTCCATGGGGAGGCCCTTGGGGTCGGCGCCTGAGGGTCCCCGGCTCTGCCATGCAGAGATCCAGGAGTCGGGGCAGGTCAGCTACATCTTTCCCGGGGGGCCTCGGGGCTCTCCCTCGCCACCTCCGCCCACCTGGCTTCCCGGCAAAGGCGGCCAGGCTTTCTCGGCGGATTCGGTGGCCTTCCCCGAGAGCTCCTGGAAGCCCCTGACCCTCCACGGCAACGTAGATCCTGCCCAGGCGGCCCATGGCCAGGCGGCCCACGCCCGTCAAGCTGCTCTCGCCCCCGACGGGAAGCGCTTTGGCTGCCTGTGCGGGAAGCGCTCATGAGTGAAGCCCAAGCGGGACCGGCACATCCTGCTGACCTTCAGCCCGCGGCCCTTCGCTGTCTGGCCTGCAACAAGAAGTTCAAGCTGAAGCACCACCTGACGGAGCACATGAAGACCCACGAGGGCACCCTCTACGCCTGCGATGCAGACTGGGCGGGCCGCAGTTCCGCTGGCCCAGAGCTGCTTCTCACAAGGAGCTCTGCAAGGGGGCAGGGCTGGCCACCGCCTGCTGACCTGCTGGCAGCCCCACAACCGAGAGCCCGACTCCACGGAGGTGCTCGCAGAACCCTCTGCAAGGCTCCACGGACAGGCGAGGCACCTGGGGACCGCCAGTTTCCCAGGACGGTCCCCTCCCAGAGGGGTGGGACCTCGTGGGGATGGGGGCAGCAGGCAGGGGAGGGAGGGGACCCCGCTGTGGCCTGAGGGCAAAAGAGGACTCCTCGAGACCTGAGGGTAAACCTCCCAGCATCACTGTGGCTGCAGGGCCTCTCTGGCCGCCCTGCCTCTGATTCAGTGACCAGCTTGCCCGGCCACGCTGG